>OY756967.1:12500-17500 GCA_963580455.1 Euonymus europaeus | reverse complement strand
CAATTTACTTTGCAAGGTACCAGACTCTCCTATGCACGAGTATGTGTCTTGCTAGATGCCTCGCAAGAACTTATTCATTCTTTCAAGTTGGGCCAGTTACATGAGGGTGAGGATGCTATAGATATCCAAGTTGAGTATGAATGGAAGCCTAAAAGATGTCCTAAATGTCTTATTTTTGGTCATCGTTGTGTTGATAATTCTCAACATCCCAACATCGTCAAGGAGCAGGTTGTGAAGAGTGCCAAACGGAAACAAGTACCTGGCCAAGCTTGGAAGCCTGTTGTTATGATGAATCCACCCACCTTGCAAGCTAATACTGCAGTTGATGTTTCTTCTTCTACTAATGCTGTTGATGGGAGAGAGATACTTCATGGGAAGGAGGATAGTATTTCTGGCAAGGCTGACTTGCCTGCTGAACTAAACGTTTCTTCCAAAGTATCCTGGGCAGAGGAATGTGAGGTTACTGATTTAGTTGATATGGGTACACGAGATTTTTCCAAGGCTCTCACGATTTACAATAGTCATATCGCCAAAGCCCAAGTAGAGCCTAGCCTTAAGCCAAAGGCTGCTGATGATTCACTGGCCATGATGGGTCTTGTGGAATGTGTGCTCAGTAAAGAAGAGTCTCTAGTTCCTTCTAATGCTGGATATGAGACCCCCAACTCCTTTAATGCATTGCTTAATGCAAGTGAGGAAGACTCTTTTATTACGGTTGTGCGCAAAAAGAACAAAGGTGGCAAGAATGGCCATGGAACTCCGGTTAAGCTCCGGCCGCCTGGTGGTACTTTTTCTTAATCTATTATGTTGGGTAGCTGGAATGTGCGGGGCTTAAACAACCCGCGGACTATAGATGCAGTTTGTAAATGGATTTTGGATAATAATTTATCCATTGTTAGCTTGTACGAGACGAAGTGCCGGCAGGTTGATTGTGAGCAACTAGTCCAGAAGTTTGCTGCTGGTTGGAAGTCTTTAGAAGGTGTTTTCCAGCATGATTGGTGTCGGATTCTTGTTTGTTGGGATCCTGCTGTTCTCCAGGTTACGTGTATTCATAATCTGTCCCAAGCTATTACCTGTCATGTGGCTAAGCGAGATGGTTCTTTTCAGGGGTTTGTCACTTTTGTTTACGGGTTCAATGATTCGGGTTTGCGTAGTGCTCTGTGGAGCTATTTTGAGCAGGCTGCCCTGGATTTTTCTGGATCTCCTTGGGTGTTGCTTGGAGATTTCAATGCCATTCTCAGGCCTACGGATCGTGTGGGCGGGCATGGTGGTTGGCCATCTCATATGGATGATTTCCCAAATTGTGTTCACAATTCTAGCCTTTCAGTGCTGTCTTATTTGGGACTTCGTTACTCATGGACCAATGGCCAATCAGGGACTGGTTTAATCTTGAGGAAACTCGACTGGGTGCTGGTTAATCATAGCTGGTTAGTTACTTTTGATGGAGCGGTGGCTCATGTTCTTCCTCGTATCATTTCCGATCATAGCTCCATTATTGTGGTTCCCATGCATGTGGAACGTCGCCGTTCTTCCTTTAAATTTTTTAATTACTGGGTTACTAATCCTCATTTTCTTGAGCTTACTGGTCAGCATTGGCGTGCTTCAGTTCAAGGTACCCCAATGTTCAAGTTGTTTACTCGGTTGAAACTTTTCAAAGCTCATCTTAAGGCTCTTAATGGGAGGGAGTATATCCATATCAGTGCTCGGGTTGCTCGAGCCAAGGGTGATTGGGAGAGGACCCAAAGGCTGCTCGATGTTAATCCGATGGATCTGGTTCTCGCTGAGGAGGAGCAGAGGCTGGCTAAGTCTTATTATTCATTGAAAGCTACAGAGGAGGCTTTCTTTCGCCAAAAGTCACGCATCCAA
Organism: Euonymus europaeus; assembly: GCA_963580455.1. Classification (NCBI taxonomy): domain Eukaryota; kingdom Viridiplantae; phylum Streptophyta; class Magnoliopsida; order Celastrales; family Celastraceae; genus Euonymus; species Euonymus europaeus. Next base: position 15,637 of record OY756967.1, on the reverse strand, counting down.
TGGCTGCAACTGGGAGATAATAATACTGCTTTCTTCCATAAATCTGTTAGTCATCGTCAAAATCGTAACAAAATTGTTGCCATGAAGGATACAAGGGGTGTTATCACTTATGATCAAGTTCAACTTGGTAATCTGGCGGTTAATTTTTTTCAAAACCTCTTGACTGATTCTTCAACTGTTGCAGTACCAGATCTTCATCACCTTTTTGCTCGAAGAATAAATGCTCATCAAGCAATTCAGCTAACGGGTCCCATCTTACCTGCTGAAATAAAGAATGCTTTATTTTCAATTTCGGATGGCAAAGCAGCAGGGCCGGATGGTTACACTTCCTGTTTTTTCAAACAGGCTTGGGATGTGGTGGGGCCAGATGTTGTTAATGCTGTTCAATCTTTCTTTAATTCGGGGAAATTATTGGAAGCAATGAATGCCACCAAAATTGTCTTAATACCGAAAGTGGAGACACCAGAATCTTTTGCTGATTACAGGCCAATTTCCTGTTGCAATGTGATTTATAAATGTATTACTAAAGTCATTGTTGGCAGGTTGAAATTAATTATACCTGATGTTATTAGCTCTGGTCAGTCCGCTTTTGTAGCTGGAAGGCATATCTCTGATAATATATTATTATCACAAGAACTCCTTCGTGATTATCACCTCCCCACGGGACCACCACGATGTGCTGTTAAGGTTGACTTTCGTAAAGCTTTTGATACACTTCGGTGGGAATATATTTTGGCTTGTCTCTCAGCTATAGACATGCCCCCTGTTATGATCAACTGGATTCATGCTTGTATTACAGGAGCCAGGTTTTCTATATCTCTTAATGGTACTTTAACAGGATATTTTTCTTCCTCTAGAGGAGTTCGGCAGGGAGACCCCTTATCTCCTTATTTGTTCATCTTGGCAATGGAGGGCTTCAGTGGTATCATGAGATCTTTGGCATTGACCACTGATTTCAAATATCATTGGAGATGTGGGGCCAATCATATTACTCACTTGTGTTTTGCAGATGACTTGATGATTTTATGTCATGCTAATAAGGATACTGTGCACGTTGTCAAAAAGGAGTTAGACTTCTTCGCCCAATTATCGGGTCTTTCTCCAAATGTGACTAAAAGTCAAGTTTTTCTCAGTGGGGTTGATGAGGGCCTGCAACAAGATATTCTTGCTATACTTAAATTTCCTCTTGGAACATTGCCTATCCGTTACTTGGGGGTCCCGCTTATAACAACCAGATTACGCTATGTGGACTGTCAACCCCTTATTGATCGTATTCTCGCTCGAATAAAACTTTGGACCTCGCAGGTCCTCACCTATGCAGGAAGGCTTCAGCTAATTAAATCAGTTTTGTTTTCCATTCAAGTATATTGGTCTACAATATTTCAGTTTCCTAGAAGCTGTATTCGGCGAATTGAGAGTGTACTTTCGGGGTTTCTATGGCGAGGTTCATCCCTCAACACCAACGGTGCTAAGATCGCATGGTCTTCCATTTGTTACCCAAAGACAGAGGGGGGCCTGGGGCTCAAAAGTTTGGATGACTGGAATAACGCTGCTTTGCTTAAACGTGTATATGTCCTTCTATCATCAACCACCTCCTTATGGGCATCCTGGGCCCGATCAATTCTTTTACGTGGCAGAAGTTTTTGGGTAGTGCCTATGCCTAGTAGTCCTACTTGGACTTGGAGGAAAATGTTGCAAAGCAGGTCTTGGTGCAGGTCTTACTTCAGGCACCACATTGGTAATGGCAAAGACACTGCCCTCTGGACAGATTTTTGGTTGCCACACGGGGCCTTATGTGAACTTTTTACAGCACGTAATTTATTGTCAACAGGCTTATCGTGGCACTCAACAGTATCAACCATTATCACTGCCGATGGGAGATGGAATTTCCCTTCTAGTTCACAAACTTTGCAACAGGTTTGGAATTCCATTCGTTTTCTTCCAGTTCTGAATAAGCCAGATGCCCTTCTCTGGCAGGGTCGAACTAAAGTTCCTTTTACTATCCGAAATGCGTGGGACACAATTCGGTTGAGGAAAGATTCATCTATTACCCACCTTTTACCCTGGTTTCCTTATCATATACCACGTCATTCCTTTATTATTTGGCTGGCTATCAATGAGCGACTCTGGACAATGGATAGACTCATGCATTATGGATTGATTTCGCTTCCAACTTGCATATTTTGTGGCCTTGTGATTGAATCCCATTCTCATCTCTTCTTCGGATGTCAAGATACTCTAGCTATTTGGATTCCAGTATCTATTAAAACGGACATCTCTTGGCCTGTACTCCCCTGGTTGGACTTAATTCACTGGGTAGCCATCAATTTCAAGTCAAACTCCCCAAAGGATATTATTGCAAAGTTGTGTTTTTCTGCCTCCATTTATGAAATATGGTATGAGCGGAACAATCGGATTTTCAATCATCAAATGCGGCCAGCCTCACTCATACGGAGGAAAATTTTAGAGAATGTGAGGGATCGTCTGTATCATAAGGAGCTTAAAAATATTGCCCAGTTTCCACGTTTAAGGCAGGAATGGGGTCTTCTTTGATGCAAAGGTGGAACGGCCTTACTATCGAGTTTTTGTGGTTTGCATGGCGCATGCATGTTACTACATGTTTCATGCACGGGTGGGACCAGTTTGATATATTTCTGCGTTGTAGTTGCTGCATGGCACATGCACTGTGCTTTAATTTCCCGGCTGGTCTGCGTTGTAGTTGCTGCATGGGGTCAATTGGTAGCTGTCTGGTGCGTGGTGGACAATATCATTGCATGCTAAATTGGAATATTGTGCCAGTCCAGTAATTACGCCTTTAATTGCGGACTCCAATTATGCGAAACGCATGCTTTTGCATGTGCGTTGCTCACCTCCCTTAAATTGCGGGCCTACGACTTCAATTCAATATCTGCTTTTGGCCAGTTCTTGCATGTGGTGGCGCTTTCTTCCATATTTCTGTCGTAATGTCTCTACCACTTATTTATGATGGGTCCACATTAAAGTGGCTTTCACGTGGAGCTTTGGAATTGATGTCAAAGATACATGCAACTTGTTTGCATTCACCTAATTCGGCAGTAGGCTAATCTTCGGAGTTGGACGGTGCAGATAATGCAGATTGGGCCGTCGGGTTTGTTTGG
>OY756967.1:2500-10000 GCA_963580455.1 Euonymus europaeus | reverse complement strand
AGGGTTTAGGGTTTAGGGTTTAGGGTTTAGGGTTTAGGGTTTAGGGTTTAGGGTTTAGGGTTTAGGGTTTAGGGTTTAGGGTTTAGGGTTTAGGGTTTAGGGTTTAGGGTTTAGGGTTTAGGGTTTAGGGTTTAGGGTTTAGGGTTTAGGGTTTAGGGTTTAGGGTTTAGGGTTTAGGGTTTAGGGTTTAGGGTTTAGGGTTTAGGGTTTAGGGTTTAGGGTTTAGGGTTTAGGGTTTAGGGTTTAGGGTTTAGGGTTTAGGGTTTAGGGTTTAGGGTTTAGGGTTTAGGGTTTAGGGTTTAGGGTTTAGGGTTTAGGGTTTAGGGTTTAGGGTTTAGGGTTTAGGGTTTAGGGTTTAGGGTTTAGGGTTTAGGGTTTAGGGTTTAGGGTTTAGGGTTTAGGGTTTAGGGTTTAGGGTTTAGGGTTTAGGGTTTAGGGTTTAGGGTTTAGGGTTTAGGGTTTAGGGTTTAGGGTTTAGGGTTTAGGGTTTAGGGTTTAGGGTTTAGGGTTTAGGGTTTAGGGTTTAGGGTTTAGGGTTTAGGGTTTAGGGTTTAGGGTTTAGGGTTTAGGGTTTAGGGTTTAGGGTTTAGGGTTTAGGGTTTAGGGTTTAGGGTTTAGGGTTTAGGGTTTAGGGTTTAGGGTTTAGGGTTTAGGGTTTAGGGTTTAGGGTTTAGGGTTTAGGGTTTAGGGTTTAGGGTTTAGGGTTTAGGGTTTAGGGTTTAGGGTTTAGGGTTTAGGGTTTAGGGTTTAGGGTTTAGGGTTTAGGGTTTAGGGTTTAGGGTTTAGGGTTTAGGGTTTAGGGTTTAGGGTTTAGGGTTTAGGGTTTAGGGTTTAGGGTTTAGGGTTTAGGGTTTAGGGTTTAGGGTTTAGGGTTTAGGGTTTAGGGTTTAGGGTTTAGGGTTTAGGGTTTAGGGTTTAGGGTTTAGGGTTTAGGGTTTAGGGTTTAGGGTTTAGGGTTTAGGGTTTAGGGTTTAGGGTTTAGGGTTTAGGGTTTAGGGTTTAGGGTTTAGGGTTTAGGGTTTAGGGTTTAGGGTTTAGGGTTTAGGGTTTAGGGTTTAGGGTTTAGGGTTTAGGGTTTAGGGTTTAGGGTTTAGGGTTTAGGGTTTAGGGTTTAGGGTTTAGGGTTTAGGGTTTAGGGTTTAGGGTTTAGGGTTTAGGGTTTAGGGTTTAGGGTTTAGGGTTTAGGGTTTAGGGTTTAGGGTTTAGGGTTTAGGGTTTAGGGTTTAGGGTTTAGGGTTTAGGGTTTAGGGTTTAGGGTTTAGGGTTTAGGGTTTAGGGTTTAGGGTTTAGGGTTTAGGGTTTAGGGTTTAGGGTTTAGGGTTTAGGGTTTAGGGTTTAGGGTTTAGGGTTTAGGGTTTAGGGTTTAGGGTTTAGGGTTTAGGGTTTAGGGTTTAGGGTTTAGGGTTTAGGGTTTAGGGTTTAGGGTTTAGGGTTTAGGGTTTAGGGTTTAGGGTTTAGGGTTTAGGGTTTAGGGTTTAGGGTTTAGGGTTTAGGGTTTAGGGTTTAGGGTTTAGGGTTTAGGGTTTAGGGTTTAGGGTTTAGGGTTTAGGGTTTAGGGTTTAGGGTTTAGGGTTTAGGGTTTAGGGTTTAGGGTTTAGGGTTTAGGGTTTAGGGTTTAGGGTTTAGGGTTTAGGGTTTAGGGTTTAGGGTTTAGGGTTTAGGGTTTAGGGTTTAGGGTTTAGGGTTTAGGGTTTAGGGTTTAGGGTTTAGGGTTTAGGGTTTAGGGTTTAGGGTTTAGGGTTTAGGGTTTAGGGTTTAGGGTTTAGGGTTTAGGGTTTAGGGTTTAGGGTTTAGGGTTTAGGGTTTAGGGTTTAGGGTTTAGGGTTTAGGGTTTAGGGTTTAGGGTTTAGGGTTTAGGGTTTAGGGTTTAGGGTTTAGGGTTTAGGGTTTAGGGTTTAGGGTTTAGGGTTTAGGGTTTAGGGTTTAGGGTTTAGGGTTTAGGGTTTAGGGTTTAGGGTTTAGGGTTTAGGGTTTAGGGTTTAGGGTTTAGGGTTTAGGGTTTAGGGTTTAGGGTTTAGGGTTTAGGGTTTAGGGTTTAGGGTTTAGGGTTTAGGGTTTAGGGTTTAGGGTTTAGGGTTTAGGGTTTAGGGTTTAGGGTTTAGGGTTTAGGGTTTAGGGTTTAGGGTTTAGGGTTTAGGGTTTAGGGTTTAGGGTTTAGGGTTTAGGGTTTAGGGTTTAGGGTTTAGGGTTTAGGGTTTAGGGTTTAGGGTTTAGGGTTTAGGGTTTAGGGTTTAGGGTTTAGGGTTTAGGGTTTAGGGTTTAGGGTTTAGGGTTTAGGGTTTAGGGTTTAGGGTTTAGGGTTTAGGGTTTAGGGTTTAGGGTTTAGGGTTTAGGGTTTAGGGTTTAGGGTTTAGGGTTTAGGGTTTAGGGTTTAGGGTTTAGGGTTTAGGGTTTAGGGTTTAGGGTTTAGGGTTTAGGGTTTAGGGTTTAGGGTTTAGGGTTTAGGGTTTAGGGTTTAGGGTTTAGGGTTTAGGGTTTAGGGTTTAGGGTTTAGGGTTTAGGGTTTAGGGTTTAGGGTTTAGGGTTTAGGGTTTAGGGTTTAGGGTTTAGGGTTTAGGGTTTAGGGTTTAGGGTTTAGGGTTTAGGGTTTAGGGTTTAGGGTTTAGGGTTTAGGGTTTAGGGTTTAGGGTTTAGGGTTTAGGGTTTAGGGTTTAGGGTTTAGGGTTTAGGGTTTAGGGTTTAGGGTTTAGGGTTTAGGGTTTAGGGTTTAGGGTTTAGGGTTTAGGGTTTAGGGTTTAGGGTTTAGGGTTTAGGGTTTAGGGTTTAGGGTTTAGGGTTTAGGGTTTAGGGTTTAGGGTTTAGGGTTTAGGGTTTAGGGTTTAGGGTTTAGGGTTTAGGGTTTAGGGTTTAGGGTTTAGGGTTTAGGGTTTAGGGTTTAGGGTTTAGGGTTTAGGGTTTAGGGTTTAGGGTTTAGGGTTTAGGGTTTAGGGTTTAGGGTTTAGGGTTTAGGGTTTAGGGTTTAGGGTTTAGGGTTTAGGGTTTAGGGTTTAGGGTTTAGGGTTTAGGGTTTAGGGTTTAGGGTTTAGGGTTTAGGGTTTAGGGTTTAGGGTTTAGGGTTTAGGGTTTAGGGTTTAGGGTTTAGGGTTTAGGGTTTAGGGTTTAGGGTTTAGGGTTTAGGGTTTAGGGTTTAGGGTTTAGGGTTTAGGGTTTAGGGTTTAGGGTTTAGGGTTTAGGGTTTAGGGTTTAGGGTTTAGGGTTTAGGGTTTAGGGTTTAGGGTTTAGGGTTTAGGGTTTAGGGTTTAGGGTTTAGGGTTTAGGGTTTAGGGTTTAGGGTTTAGGGTTTAGGGTTTAGGGTTTAGGGTTTAGGGTTTAGGGTTTAGGGTTTAGGGTTTAGGGTTTAGGGTTTAGGGTTTAGGGTTTAGGGTTTAGGGTTTAGGGTTTAGGGTTTAGGGTTTAGGGTTTAGGGTTTAGGGTTTAGGGTTTAGGGTTTAGGGTTTAGGGTTTAGGGTTTAGGGTTTAGGGTTTAGGGTTTAGGGTTTAGGGTTTAGGGTTTAGGGTTTAGGGTTTAGGGTTTAGGGTTTAGGGTTTAGGGTTTAGGGTTTAGGGTTTAGGGTTTAGGGTTTAGGGTTTAGGGTTTAGGGTTTAGGGTTTAGGGTTTAGGGTTTAGGGTTTAGGGTTTAGGGTTTAGGGTTTAGGGTTTAGGGTTTAGGGTTTAGGGTTTAGGGTTTAGGGTTTAGGGTTTAGGGTTTAGGGTTTAGGGTTTAGGGTTTAGGGTTTAGGGTTTAGGGTTTAGGGTTTAGGGTTTAGGGTTTAGGGTTTAGGGTTTAGGGTTTAGGGTTTAGGGTTTAGGGTTTAGGGTTTAGGGTTTAGGGTTTAGGGTTTAGGGTTTAGGGTTTAGGGTTTAGGGTTTAGGGTTTAGGGTTTAGGGTTTAGGGTTTAGGGTTTAGGGTTTAGGGTTTAGGGTTTAGGGTTTAGGGTTTAGGGTTTAGGGTTTAGGGTTTAGGGTTTAGGGTTTAGGGTTTAGGGTTTAGGGTTTAGGGTTTAGGGTTTAGGGTTTAGGGTTTAGGGTTTAGGGTTTAGGGTTTAGGGTTTAGGGTTTAGGGTTTAGGGTTTAGGGTTTAGGGTTTAGGGTTTAGGGTTTAGGGTTTAGGGTTTAGGGTTTAGGGTTTAGGGTTTAGGGTTTAGGGTTTAGGGTTTAGGGTTTAGGGTTTAGGGTTTAGGGTTTAGGGTTTAGGGTTTAGGGTTTAGGGTTTAGGGTTTAGGGTTTAGGGTTTAGGGTTTAGGGTTTAGGGTTTAGGGTTTAGGGTTTAGGGTTTAGGGTTTAGGGTTTAGGGTTTAGGGTTTAGGGTTTAGGGTTTAGGGTTTAGGGTTTAGGGTTTAGGGTTTAGGGTTTAGGGTTTAGGGTTTAGGGTTTAGGGTTTAGGGTTTAGGGTTTAGGGTTTAGGGTTTAGGGTTTAGGGTTTAGGGTTTAGGGTTTAGGGTTTAGGGTTTAGGGTTTAGGGTTTAGGGTTTAGGGTTTAGGGTTTAGGGTTTAGGGTTTAGGGTTTAGGGTTTAGGGTTTAGGGTTTAGGGTTTAGGGTTTAGGGTTTAGGGTTTAGGGTTTAGGGTTTAGGGTTTAGGGTTTAGGGTTTAGGGTTTAGGGTTTAGGGTTTAGGGTTTAGGGTTTAGGGTTTAGGGTTTAGGGTTTAGGGTTTAGGGTTTAGGGTTTAGGGTTTAGGGTTTAGGGTTTAGGGTTTAGGGTTTAGGGTTTAGGGTTTAGGGTTTAGGGTTTAGGGTTTAGGGTTTAGGGTTTAGGGTTTAGGGTTTAGGGTTTAGGGTTTAGGGTTTAGGGTTTAGGGTTTAGGGTTTAGGGTTTAGGGTTTAGGGTTTAGGGTTTAGGGTTTAGGGTTTAGGGTTTAGGGTTTAGGGTTTAGGGTTTAGGGTTTAGGGTTTAGGGTTTAGGGTTTAGGGTTTAGGGTTTAGGGTTTAGGGTTTAGGGTTTAGGGTTTAGGGTTTAGGGTTTAGGGTTTAGGGTTTAGGGTTTAGGGTTTAGGGTTTAGGGTTTAGGGTTTAGGGTTTAGGGTTTAGGGTTTAGGGTTTAGGGTTTAGGGTTTAGGGTTTAGGGTTTAGGGTTTAGGGTTTAGGGTTTAGGGTTTAGGGTTTAGGGTTTAGGGTTTAGGGTTTAGGGTTTAGGGTTTAGGGTTTAGGGTTTAGGGTTTAGGGTTTAGGGTTTAGGGTTTAGGGTTTAGGGTTTAGGGTTTAGGGTTTAGGGTTTAGGGTTTAGGGTTTAGGGTTTAGGGTTTAGGGTTTAGGGTTTAGGGTTTAGGGTTTAGGGTTTAGGGTTTAGGGTTTAGGGTTTAGGGTTTAGGGTTTAGGGTTTAGGGTTTAGGGTTTAGGGTTTAGGGTTTAGGGTTTAGGGTTTAGGGTTTAGGGTTTAGGGTTTAGGGTTTAGGGTTTAGGGTTTAGGGTTTAGGGTTTAGGGTTTAGGGTTTAGGGTTTAGGGTTTAGGGTTTAGGGTTTAGGGTTTAGGGTTTAGGGTTTAGGGTTTAGGGTTTAGGGTTTAGGGTTTAGGGTTTAGGGTTTAGGGTTTAGGGTTTAGGGTTTAGGGTTTAGGGTTTAGGGTTTAGGGTTTAGGGTTTAGGGTTTAGGGTTTAGGGTTTAGGGTTTAGGGTTTAGGGTTTAGGGTTTAGGGTTTAGGGTTTAGGGTTTAGGGTTTAGGGTTTAGGGTTTAGGGTTTAGGGTTTAGGGTTTAGGGTTTAGGGTTTAGGGTTTAGGGTTTAGGGTTTAGGGTTTAGGGTTTAGGGTTTAGGGTTTAGGGTTTAGGGTTTAGGGTTTAGGGTTTAGGGTTTAGGGTTTAGGGTTTAGGGTTTAGGGTTTAGGGTTTAGGGTTTAGGGTTTAGGGTTTAGGGTTTAGGGTTTAGGGTTTAGGGTTTAGGGTTTAGGGTTTAGGGTTTAGGGTTTAGGGTTTAGGGTTTAGGGTTTAGGGTTTAGGGTTTAGGGTTTAGGGTTTAGGGTTTAGGGTTTAGGGTTTAGGGTTTAGGGTTTAGGGTTTAGGGTTTAGGGTTTAGGGTTTAGGGTTTAGGGTTTAGGGTTTAGGGTTTAGGGTTTAGGGTTTAGGGTTTAGGGTTTAGGGTTTAGGGTTTAGGGTTTAGGGTTTAGGGTTTAGGGTTTAGGGTTTAGGGTTTAGGGTTTAGGGTTTAGGGTTTAGGGTTTAGGGTTTAGGGTTTAGGGTTTAGGGTTTAGGGTTTAGGGTTTAGGGTTTAGGGTTTAGGGTTTAGGGTTTAGGGTTTAGGGTTTAGGGTTTAGGGTTTAGGGTTTAGGGTTTAGGGTTTAGGGTTTAGGGTTTAGGGTTTAGGGTTTAGGGTTTAGGGTTTAGGGTTTAGGGTTTAGGGTTTAGGGTTTAGGGTTTAGGGTTTAGGGTTTAGGGTTTAGGGTTTAGGGTTTAGGGTTTAGGGTTTAGGGTTTAGGGTTTAGGGTTTAGGGTTTAGGGTTTAGGGTTTAGGGTTTAGGGTTTAGGGTTTAGGGTTTAGGGTTTAGGGTTTAGGGTTTAGGGTTTAGGGTTTAGGGTTTAGGGTTTAGGGTTTAGGGTTTAGGGTTTAGGGTTTAGGGTTTAGGGTTTAGGGTTTAGGGTTTAGGGTTTAGGGTTTAGGGTTTAGGGTTTAGGGTTTAGGGTTTAGGGTTTAGGGTTTAGGGTTTAGGGTTTAGGGTTTAGGGTTTAGGGTTTAGGGTTTAGGGTTTAGGGTTTAGGGTTTAGGGTTTAGGGTTTAGGGTTTAGGGTTTAGGGTTTAGGGTTTAGGGTTTAGGGTTTAGGGTTTAGGGTTTAGGGTTTAGGGTTTAGGGTTTAGGGTTTAGGGTTTAGGGTTTAGGGTTTAGGGTTTAGGGTTTAGGGTTTAGGGTTTAGGGTTTAGGGTTTAGGGTTTAGGGTTTAGGGTTTAGGGTTTAGGGTTTAGGGTTTAGGGTTTAGGGTTTAGGGTTTAGGGTTTAGGGTTTAGGGTTTAGGGTTTAGGGTTTAGGGTTTAGGGTTTAGGGTTTAGGGTTTAGGGTTTAGGGTTTAGGGTTTAGGGTTTAGGGTTTAGGGTTTAGGGTTTAGGGTTTAGGGTTTAGGGTTTAGGGTTTAGGGTTTAGGGTTTAGGGTTTAGGGTTTAGGGTTTAGGGTTTAGGGTTTAGGGTTTAGGGTTTAGGGTTTAGGGTTTAGGGTTTAGGGTTTAGGGTTTAGGGTTTAGGGTTTAGGGTTTAGGGTTTAGGGTTTAGGGTTTAGGGTTTAGGGTTTAGGGTTTAGGGTTTAGGGTTTAGGGTTTAGGGTTTAGGGTTTAGGGTTTAGGGTTTAGGGTTTAGGGTTTAGGGTTTAGGGTTTAGGGTTTAGGGTTTAGGGTTTAGGGTTTAGGGTTTAGGGTTTAGGGTTTAGGGTTTAGGGTTTAGGGTTTAGGGTTTAGGGTTTAGGGTTTAGGGTTTAGGGTTTAGGGTTTAGGGTTTAGGGTTTAGGGTTTAGGGTTTAGGGTTTAGGGTTTAGGGTTTAGGGTTTAGGGTTTAGGGTTTAGGGTTTAGGGTTTAGGGTTTAGGGTTTAGGGTTTAGGGTTTAGG
>OY756966.1:26785000-26790000 GCA_963580455.1 Euonymus europaeus | reverse complement strand
CCTAAACCCTAAACCCTAAACCCTAAACCCTAAACCCTAAACCCTAAACCCTAAACCCTAAACCCTAAACCCTAAACCCTAAACCCTAAACCCTAAACCCTAAACCCTAAACCCTAAACCCTAAACCCTAAACCCTAAACCCTAAACCCTAAACCCTAAACCCTAAACCCTAAACCCTAAACCCTAAACCCTAAACCCTAAACCCTAAACCCTAAACCCTAAACCCTAAACCCTAAACCCTAAACCCTAAACCCTAAACCCTAAACCCTAAACCCTAAACCCTAAACCCTAAACCCTAAACCCTAAACCCTAAACCCTAAACCCTAAACCCTAAACCCTAAACCCTAAACCCTAAACCCTAAACCCTAAACCCTAAACCCTAAACCCTAAACCCTAAACCCTAAACCCTAAACCCTAAACCCTAAACCCTAAACCCTAAACCCTAAACCCTAAACCCTAAACCCTAAACCCTAAACCCTAAACCCTAAACCCTAAACCCTAAACCCTAAACCCTAAACCCTAAACCCTAAACCCTAAACCCTAAACCCTAAACCCTAAACCCTAAACCCTAAACCCTAAACCCTAAACCCTAAACCCTAAACCCTAAACCCTAAACCCTAAACCCTAAACCCTAAACCCTAAACCCTAAACCCTAAACCCTAAACCCTAAACCCTAAACCCTAAACCCTAAACCCTAAACCCTAAACCCTAAACCCTAAACCCTAAACCCTAAACCCTAAACCCTAAACCCTAAACCCTAAACCCTAAACCCTAAACCCTAAACCCTAAACCCTAAACCCTAAACCCTAAACCCTAAACCCTAAACCCTAAACCCTAAACCCTAAACCCTAAACCCTAAACCCTAAACCCTAAACCCTAAACCCTAAACCCTAAACCCTAAACCCTAAACCCTAAACCCTAAACCCTAAACCCTAAACCCTAAACCCTAAACCCTAAACCCTAAACCCTAAACCCTAAACCCTAAACCCTAAACCCTAAACCCTAAACCCTAAACCCTAAACCCTAAACCCTAAACCCTAAACCCTAAACCCTAAACCCTAAACCCTAAACCCTAAACCCTAAACCCTAAACCCTAAACCCTAAACCCTAAACCCTAAACCCTAAACCCTAAACCCTAAACCCTAAACCCTAAACCCTAAACCCTAAACCCTAAACCCTAAACCCTAAACCCTAAACCCTAAACCCTAAACCCTAAACCCTAAACCCTAAACCCTAAACCCTAAACCCTAAACCCTAAACCCTAAACCCTAAACCCTAAACCCTAAACCCTAAACCCTAAACCCTAAACCCTAAACCCTAAACCCTAAACCCTAAACCCTAAACCCTAAACCCTAAACCCTAAACCCTAAACCCTAAACCCTAAACCCTAAACCCTAAACCCTAAACCCTAAACCCTAAACCCTAAACCCTAAACCCTAAACCCTAAACCCTAAACCCTAAACCCTAAACCCTAAACCCTAAACCCTAAACCCTAAACCCTAAACCCTAAACCCTAAACCCTAAACCCTAAACCCTAAACCCTAAACCCTAAACCCTAAACCCTAAACCCTAAACCCTAAACCCTAAACCCTAAACCCTAAACCCTAAACCCTAAACCCTAAACCCTAAACCCTAAACCCTAAACCCTAAACCCTAAACCCTAAACCCTAAACCCTAAACCCTAAACCCTAAACCCTAAACCCTAAACCCTAAACCCTAAACCCTAAACCCTAAACCCTAAACCCTAAACCCTAAACCCTAAACCCTAAACCCTAAACCCTAAACCCTAAACCCTAAACCCTAAACCCTAAACCCTAAACCCTAAACCCTAAACCCTAAACCCTAAACCCTAAACCCTAAACCCTAAACCCTAAACCCTAAACCCTAAACCCTAAACCCTAAACCCTAAACCCTAAACCCTAAACCCTAAACCCTAAACCCTAAACCCTAAACCCTAAACCCTAAACCCTAAACCCTAAACCCTAAACCCTAAACCCTAAACCCTAAACCCTAAACCCTAAACCCTAAACCCTAAACCCTAAACCCTAAACCCTAAACCCTAAACCCTAAACCCTAAACCCTAAACCCTAAACCCTAAACCCTAAACCCTAAACCCTAAACCCTAAACCCTAAACCCTAAACCCTAAACCCTAAACCCTAAACCCTAAACCCTAAACCCTAAACCCTAAACCCTAAACCCTAAACCCTAAACCCTAAACCCTAAACCCTAAACCCTAAACCCTAAACCCTAAACCCTAAACCCTAAACCCTAAACCCTAAACCCTAAACCCTAAACCCTAAACCCTAAACCCTAAACCCTAAACCCTAAACCCTAAACCCTAAACCCTAAACCCTAAACCCTAAACCCTAAACCCTAAACCCTAAACCCTAAACCCTAAACCCTAAACCCTAAACCCTAAACCCTAAACCCTAAACCCTAAACCCTAAACCCTAAACCCTAAACCCTAAACCCTAAACCCTAAACCCTAAACCCTAAACCCTAAACCCTAAACCCTAAACCCTAAACCCTAAACCCTAAACCCTAAACCCTAAACCCTAAACCCTAAACCCTAAACCCTAAACCCTAAACCCTAAACCCTAAACCCTAAACCCTAAACCCTAAACCCTAAACCCTAAACCCTAAACCCTAAACCCTAAACCCTAAACCCTAAACCCTAAACCCTAAACCCTAAACCCTAAACCCTAAACCCTAAACCCTAAACCCTAAACCCTAAACCCTAAACCCTAAACCCTAAACCCTAAACCCTAAACCCTAAACCCTAAACCCTAAACCCTAAACCCTAAACCCTAAACCCTAAACCCTAAACCCTAAACCCTAAACCCTAAACCCTAAACCCTAAACCCTAAACCCTAAACCCTAAACCCTAAACCCTAAACCCTAAACCCTAAACCCTAAACCCTAAACCCTAAACCCTAAACCCTAAACCCTAAACCCTAAACCCTAAACCCTAAACCCTAAACCCTAAACCCTAAACCCTAAACCCTAAACCCTAAACCCTAAACCCTAAACCCTAAACCCTAAACCCTAAACCCTAAACCCTAAACCCTAAACCCTAAACCCTAAACCCTAAACCCTAAACCCTAAACCCTAAACCCTAAACCCTAAACCCTAAACCCTAAACCCTAAACCCTAAACCCTAAACCCTAAACCCTAAACCCTAAACCCTAAACCCTAAACCCTAAACCCTAAACCCTAAACCCTAAACCCTAAACCCTAAACCCTAAACCCTAAACCCTAAACCCTAAACCCTAAACCCTAAACCCTAAACCCTAAACCCTAAACCCTAAACCCTAAACCCTAAACCCTAAACCCTAAACCCTAAACCCTAAACCCTAAACCCTAAACCCTAAACCCTAAACCCTAAACCCTAAACCCTAAACCCTAAACCCTAAACCCTAAACCCTAAACCCTAAACCCTAAACCCTAAACCCTAAACCCTAAACCCTAAACCCTAAACCCTAAACCCTAAACCCTAAACCCTAAACCCTAAACCCTAAACCCTAAACCCTAAACCCTAAACCCTAAACCCTAAACCCTAAACCCTAAACCCTAAACCCTAAACCCTAAACCCTAAACCCTAAACCCTAAACCCTAAACCCTAAACCCTAAACCCTAAACCCTAAACCCTAAACCCTAAACCCTAAACCCTAAACCCTAAACCCTAAACCCTAAACCCTAAACCCTAAACCCTAAACCCTAAACCCTAAACCCTAAACCCTAAACCCTAAACCCTAAACCCTAAACCCTAAACCCTAAACCCTAAACCCTAAACCCTAAACCCTAAACCCTAAACCCTAAACCCTAAACCCTAAACCCTAAACCCTAAACCCTAAACCCTAAACCCTAAACCCTAAACCCTAAACCCTAAACCCTAAACCCTAAACCCTAAACCCTAAACCCTAAACCCTAAACCCTAAACCCTAAACCCTAAACCCTAAACCCTAAACCCTAAACCCTAAACCCTAAACCCTAAACCCTAAACCCTAAACCCTAAACCCTAAACCCTAAACCCTAAACCCTAAACCCTAAACCCTAAACCCTAAACCCTAAACCCTAAACCCTAAACCCTAAACCCTAAACCCTAAACCCTAAACCCTAAACCCTAAACCCTAAACCCTAAACCCTAAACCCTAAACCCTAAACCCTAAACCCTAAACCCTAAACCCTAAACCCTAAACCCTAAACCCTAAACCCTAAACCCTAAACCCTAAACCCTAAACCCTAAACCCTAAACCCTAAACCCTAAACCCTAAACCCTAAACCCTAAACCCTAAACCCTAAACCCTAAACCCTAAACCCTAAACCCTAAACCCTAAACCCTAAACCCTAAACCCTAAACCCTAAACCCTAAACCCTAAACCCTAAACCCTAAACCCTAAACCCTAAACCCTAAACCCTAAACCCTAAACCCTAAACCCTAAACCCTAAACCCTAAACCCTAAACCCTAAACCCTAAACCCTAAACCCTAAACCCTAAACCCTAAACCCTAAACCCTAAACCCTAAACCCTAAACCCTAAACCCTAAACCCTAAACCCTAAACCCTAAACCCTAAACCCTAAACCCTAAACCCTAAACCCTAAACCCTAAACCCTAAACCCTAAACCCTAAACCCTAAACCCTAAACCCTAAACCCTAAACCCTAAACCCTAAACCCTAAACCCTAAACCCTAAACCCTAAACCCTAAACCCTAAACCCTAAACCCTAAACCCTAAACCCTAAACCCTAAACCCTAAACCCTAAACCCTAAACCCTAAACCCTAAACCCTAAACCCTAAACCCTAAACCCTAAACCCTAAACCCTAAACCCTAAACCCTAAACCCTAAACCCTAAACCCTAAACCCTAAACCCTAAACCCTAAACCCTAAACCCTAAACCCTAAACCCTAAACCCTAAACCCTAAACCCTAAACCCTAAACCCTAAACCCTAAACCCTAAACCCTAAACCCTAAACCCTAAACCCTAAACCCTAAACCC
>OY756966.1:26355000-26780000 GCA_963580455.1 Euonymus europaeus | reverse complement strand
AGGTGAAACGAGACCTACTAGCCACGATTTCTGAAATCAAAATCCGTAATGCCAGGATTGTAGAGCTCGAAAATTAGTGTGAAATCAAGCTAAAAATCACCGAATTCAGAACTCACAGTCAACGGATATTCATAAAACCGTTTACGTAAAGAAACCACATTTGGCGGCTAACTAGGTGAAACGAGACCTACTAGCCACGAGTTCTGAAATCAAAATCCGAAATGCCAGGATTCTAGAGATTGAAATGTAGTGTGAAATCAAGCTAAAAATCACCGAATTCAGAACTCGCAGTCAACTGATATTCATAAAACCGTTTACATAAAAAAACCACATTTCGCGGCTAACTAGGTGAAACGAGACCTACTAGCCACGAGTTCTGAAATGAAAATCCGAAAGACCAGGATTGTAGAGCTAGAAAAGTAGTGTGAAATCAAGCTAAAAATCGCCGAATTCAGAACTCGCAGTCAACAGATATTCATAAAACCGTTTACGTAAAGAAACCACATTTCGCGGCTAACTAGGTGAAACGAGACCTACAAGCCACGAGTTCTGAAATCAAAATCCGAAACGCCAAGATTGTAGAGCTCGAAATGTAGTGTGAAGTCAAGCTAAAAATCACCGAATTCAGAACTCGCAGTCAACTGATATTCATAAAATCGTTTACGTAAAGAAACCACATTTCGCGGCTAACTAGGTGAAACGAGACCTACAAGCCACGAGTTCTGAAATCAAAATCCGAAACGCCAAGATTGTAGAGCTCGAAAACTAGTGTGAAATCAAGCTAAAAATCGCCGAATTCAGAACTCGCAGTCAACTGATATTCATAAAATCGTTTACGTAAAGAAACCACATTTCGCGGCTAACTAGGTGAAACGAGACCTACAAGCCACGAGTTCTGAAATCAAAATCCGAAACGCCAAGATTGTAGAGCTCGAAAACTAGTGTGAAATCAAGCTAAAAATCGCCGAATTCAGAACTCGCAGTCAACTGATATTCGTAAAACCGTTTACGTAAAGAAACCACATTTCGCGGCTAACTAGGTGAAACGAGACCTACTAGCCACGATTTCTGAAATCAAAATCCGTAATGCCAGGATTGTAGAGCTCGAAAATTAGTGTGAAATCAAGCTAAAAATCACCGAATTCAGAACTCACAGTCAACGGATATTCATAAAACCGTTTACGTAAAGAAACCACATTTGGCGGCTAACTAGGTGAAACGAGACCTACTAGCCACGAGTTCTGAAATCAAAATCCGAAATGCCAGGATTCTAGAGATTGAAATGTAGTGTGAAATCAAGCTAAAAATCACCGAATTCAGAACTCGCAGTCAACTGATATTCATAAAACCGTTTACATAAAAAAACCACATTTCGCGGCTAACTAGGTGAAACGAGACCTACTAGCCACGAGTTCTGAAATGAAAATCCGAAAGACCAGGATTGTAGAGCTAGAAAAGTAGTGTGAAATCAAGCTAAAAATCGCCGAATTCAGAACTCGCAGTCAACAGATATTCATAAAACCGTTTACGTAAAGAAACCACATTTCGCGGCTAACTAGGTGAAACGAGACCTACAAGCCACGAGTTCTGAAATCAAAATCCGAAACGCCAAGATTGTAGAGCTCGAAATGTAGTGTGAAGTCAAGCTAAAAATCACCGAATTCAGAACTCGCAGTCAACTGATATTCATAAAATCGTTTACGTAAAGAAACCACATTTCGCGGCTAACTAGGTGAAACGAGACCTACAAGCCACGAGTTCTGAAATCAAAATCCGAAACGCCAAGATTGTAGAGCTCGAAAACTAGTGTGAAATCAAGCTAAAAATCGCCGAATTCAGAACTCGCAGTCAACTGATATTCATAAAACCGTTTACGTAAAAAAACCACATTTCGCGACTAACTAGGTGAAACGAGACCTACTAGCCACGAGTTCTGAAATCAAAATCCGAAACACCAGGATTGTAGAACTAGAAAAGTAGTGTGAAATCAAGCTAAAAATCGCCGAATTCAGAACTCGCAGTCAACTGATATTCGTAAAACCGTTTACGTAAAGAAACCACATTTCGCGGCTAACTAGGTGAAACGAGACCTACTAGCCACGATTTCTGAAATCAAAATCCGTAATGCCAGGATTGTAGAGCTCGAAAATTAGTGTGAAATCAAGCTAAAAATCACCGAATTCAGAACTCGCAGTCAACGGATATTCACAAAACCGTTTACGTAAAGAAACCACATTTCGCTTCTAACTAGGTGAAACGAGATCTACAAGCCACGAGTTCTGAAATCCAAATCCGAAATGCCAGGATTGTAGAGCTCGAAATGTAGTGTGAAATCAAGCTAAAAATCAACGAATTCAGAACTCGCAGTCAACTGATATTCATAAAATCGTTTACGTAAAAAAACCACATTTCGCGGCTAACTAGGTGAAACGAGACCTACTAGCCACGAGTTCTGAAATCAAAATCCGAAATGCCTGGATTGTAGAACTAGAAAAGTAGTGTGAAATCAAGCTAAAAATCGCCGAATTCAGAACTCGCTGTCAATTGATATTCATAAAACCGTTTACGTAAAGAAACCACATTTCGCGGCTAACGAGGTGAAACAAGACCTACTAGCCACAAGTTCTGAAATCAAAATCCGTAATGCCAGGATTGTAGAGCTCGAAAAGTTGTATGAAATCAAGCTAAAAATCGCCGAATTCAGAACTCGGAGTCAACTGATATTCATAAAACAGTTTACGTAAAGAAACCAAATTTTGCGGCTAACTAGGTGAAACGAGACCTATTATCCACCAGTTCTGAAATCAAAATCCGAAAAGCCAGGATTGTAGAGCTCGAAATGTAGTGTGAAATCAAGCTAAAAATCACCGAATTCAGAACTCGCAGTCAACGGATATTCACAAAACCGTTTACGTAAAGAAACCACATTTCGCGGCTAACTAGGTGAAACGAGACCTACAAGCCACGAGTTCTGAAATCAAATTCCGAAATGCCAGGATTGTAGAGCTTGAAATGTAGTGTGAAATCAAGCTAAAAATCACCGAATTCAGAACTCGCAGTCAACTGATATTCATAAAACCGTTTACGTAAAAAAACCACATTTCGCGGCTAACTAGGTGAAACGAGACCTACTAGCCACGAGTTCTGAAATCAAGATCCGAAATGCCAGGATTGTAGAACTAAAAAAGTAGTGTGAAATCAAGCTAAAAATCGCCGAATTCAGAACTCGGACTCAACGGATATTCATAAAACCGTTTACGTAAAGAAACCACATTTCGCGGCTTACTAGGTGAAACAAGACCTACTTGCCACGAGTTCTGAAATCAAAATCCGTAATGCCAGGATTGTATAGCTCGAAAAGTAGTGTGAAATCAAGAAAAAAATCGCCGAATTCAAAACTCGGAGTCAACTGATATTCAGAAAATTGTTTACGCAAAGAAATCACATTTCGCGGCCAACCAGGTGAAACGAGACCTATTATCCACCAAATCTGAAATCAAAATCCGAAAACCCAGGATTGTAGAACTCGAAAAGTAGTGTGAAATCAAGCTAAAAATCGCCGAATTCAGAACTCGGACTCAACGGATATTCATAAAACCGTTTACGTAAAGAAACCACATTTCGCGGCTTACTAGGTGAAACAAGACCTACTAGCCACGAGTTCTGAAATCAAAATCCGTAATGCCAGGATTGTATAGCTCGAAAATTAGTGTGAAATCAAGAAAAAAATCGCCGAATTCAAAACTCGGAGTCAACTGATATTCAGAAAATTGTTTACGCAAAGAAACCACATTTCGCGGCCAACCAGGTGAAACGAGACCTATTATCCACCAGTTCTGAAATCAAAATCCGAAAACCCAGGATTGTAGAACTCGAAAAGTAGTGTGAAATCAAGCTAAAAATCGCCGAATTCAGAACTCGGAATCAACGGATATTCATAAAACCGTTCACGTAAAGAAACCACATTTCGCGGCTAAATAGGTGAAACGAGACCTACTAGCCACGAGTTCTGAAATCAAAATCCGAAATGCCAGGATTGTAGAGCTCGAAAATTAGTGTGAAATCAAGCTAAAAATCGCCGAATTCAGAACTCGGAGTCAACGGATATTCATAAAACCGTTTAAGTAAAGAAACCACATTTCGCGGCTAACTAGGTGAAACGAGACCTACTAGCCACGAGTTCTGAAATCAAAATCCGTAATGCCACGATTATAGAGTTCGAAAACTAGTGTGAATTCAAGCTAAAAATCGCCGAATTCAGAACTCGCAGTCAACTGATATTCATAAAACCGTTTACGTAAAGAAACCACATTTTGCGGCTAACTATGTGAAACGAGACCTACAAGCCACGAGTTATGAAATCAAAATCCGAAATGCCAGGATTTTAGAGCTCGAAATGTAGTGTGAAATCAAGCTAAAAATCATCGAATTCAGAACTCGCAGTCAACTGATATTCATAAAACCGTTTACGTAAAGAAACCACATTTCGCGGCTAAGTAGGTGAAACGAGACCTACTAGCCACGAGTTCTGAAATCAAAATCCGTAATGCCACGATTATAGAGCTCGAAAACTAGTGTGAAATCAAGCTAAAAATCGCCGAATTCAGAACTCGGAATCAACGGATATTCATAAAACCGTTCACGTAAAAAAACCACATTTCGCGGCTAAATAGGTGAAACGAGACCTACTAGCCACGAGTTCTGAAATCAAAATCCGAAATGCCAGGATTGTAGAGCTCGAAAATTAGTGTGAAATCAAGCTAAAAATCGCCGAATTCAGAACTCGGAGTCAACGGATATTCATAAAACCGTTTACGTAAAGAAACCACATTTCGCGGCTAACTAGGTGAAACGAGACCTACTAGCCACGAGTTCTGAAATCAAAATCCGTAATGCCACGATTATAGAGCTCGAAAACTAGTGTGAATTCAAGCTAAAAATCGCCGAATTCAGAACTCGCAGTCAACTGATATTCATAAAACCGTTTACGTAAAGAAACCACATTTCGCGGCTAACTAGGTGAAACGAGACCTACTAGCCACGAGTTCTGAAATCAAAATCCGAAATGCCAGGATTCTAGAGATCGAAATGTAGTGTGAAATCAAGCTAAAAATCACCGAATTCAGAACTCGCAGTCAACGGATATTCACAAAACCGTTTACGTAAAGAAACCACATTTCGCTTCTAACTAGGTGAAATGAGATCTACAAGCCACGAGTTCTGAAATCAAAATCCGAAACGCCAGGATTGTAGAGCTCGAAATGTAGTGTGAAATCAAGCTAAAAATCAACGAATTCAGAACTCGCAGTCAACTGATATTCATAAAATCGTTTACGTAAAAAAACCACATTTCGCGGCTAACTAGGTGAAACGAGACCTACTAGCCAGGAGTTCTGAAATCAAAATCCGAAATGCCTGGATTGTAGAACTAGAAAATTAGTGTGAAATCAAGCTAAAAATCGCCGAATTCAGAACTCGCTGTCAATAGATATTCATAAAACCGTTTACGTAAAGAAACCAAATTTTGCGGCTAACTTGGTGAAACGAGACCTATTATCCACCAGTTCTGAAATCAAAATCCGAAAAGCCAGGATTGTAGAGCTCGAAATGTAGTGTGAAATCAAGCTAAAAATCACCGAATTCAGAACTCGCAGTCAACGGATATTCACAAAACCGTTTACGTAAAGAAACCACATTTCGCGGCTAACTAGGTGAAACGAGACCTACAAGCCACGAGTTCTGAAATCAAAATCCGAAATGCCAGGATTGTAGAGCTCGAAATGTAGTGTGAAATCAAGCTAAAAATCACCGAATTAAGAACTCGCAGTCAACTGATATTCATAAAACCGTTTACGTAAAAAAACCACATTTCGCGGCTAACTAGGTGAAACGAGACCTACTAGCCACGAGTTCTGAAATCAAGATCCGAAATGCCAGGATTGTAGAACTAGAAAAGTAGTGTGAAATCAAGCTAAAAATCGCCGAATTCAGAACTCGGACTCAACGGATATTCATAAAACCGTTTACGTAAAGAAACCACATTTCGCGGCTTACTAGGTGAAACAAGACCTACTAGCCACGAGTTCTGAAATCAAAATCCGTAATGCCAGGATTGTAGAGCTCGAAAAGTGGTGTGAAATCAAGCAAAAAATAGCCGAATTCAGAACTCGGAGTAAACTGATATTCAGAAAACAGTTTAAGTAAAGAAACCACATTTCGCGGCTAACTAGGTGAAACGAGACTTACTAGCCACGAGTTCTGAAATCAAAATCCGAAATGCCAGTATTTAATAGCTCGAAAAGTAGTGTGAAATCAAGTTAAAAATCGCCGAATTCAGAACTCGCAGTCAACTGATATTCATAAAACCGTAACGTAAAGAAACCACATTTCGCGGCTAACTAGGTGAAACGAGACTTACTAGCCACGAGTTCTGAAATCAAAATCCGAAATGCCAGGACTGTAGAGCTCGAAAAGTAGTGTGAAATCAAGATAAAAATTACCGAATTCAGAACTCGCAGTCAACTGATATTCATAAAACCGTTTACGTAAAGAAACCACATTTCGCGACTAACTAGGTGAAACGAGACCTACTTGCCACCAGTTCTGAAATCAAAATCTAAAATGCCAGGATTGTAGAGCTCCAAAAGTAGTGTGAAATCAAGCTAAAAATCGCCGAATTCTAAACTCGGAGTCAACGAATATTCATAAAACCGTTTACGTAAAGAAACCACATTTCGCGGCTAACTAGGTGAAACCAGACCTACTAGCCACGAGTTCTGAAATCAAAATCCGTAATGCCAGGATTGTAGAGCTCGAAAAGTAGTGTGAAATCAAGCTAAAAATCACCGAATTCAGAACATACAGTCAACGGATATTCATAAAACCGTTTACGGAAAGAAACAACATTTCGCGGCTAACTAGGTGAAACGAGACCTACTAGCCACGAGTTCTGAAATCAAAATCCGAAATGCCAGGATTGTAGAGCTCAAAAATTAGTGTGAAATCAAGCTAAAAATAGCCAAATTCAGAACTCGCAGTCAACTGATATTCATAAAACCATTTACGTAAAGAAACCACATTTCGCGGCTAACTAGGTTAAACGAGACCTACTAGCCACCAGTTCTGAAATCAAAATCCGAAAGGCCAGGACTGTAGAGCTCGAAAAGTAGTGTGAAATCAAGCTAAAAATCGCCGAATTCAGAACTCGCAGTCAACGGATATTCATAAACCCGTTTACGTAAAGAAAACCACATTTCGCGGCGAACTAGGTGAAACGAGACCTACTAGCCACGAGTTCTGAAATAAAAATCCGTAATGCCAGGATTGTAGAGATCGAAATGTAGTGTGAAATCAAGCTAAAAATCGCCGAATTCAGAACTCGGAGTCAACTGATATTCATAAAACCGTTTACGTAAAGAAACCACATTTCGCGGCTAACTAGGTAAAACGAGACCCACTAGCCACGAGTTCTGAAATCAAAATCCGTAATGCCAGGATTGTAGAGCTCGAAAATTAGTGTGAAATCAAGCTAAAAATCGCCGTATTCAGAACTCGAACTCAACGGATATTCATAAAATCGTTTACGTAAAGAAACCACATTTCGCGGCTAACTAGGTGAAACGAGACTTACTAGCCACGAGTTCTGAAATCAAAATCCGAAATGCCAGGACTGTAGAGCTCAAAAAGTAGTGTGAAATGAAGATAAAAATTACCTAATTCAGAACTCGCAGTCAACTGATATTAATAAAACCGTTTACGTAAAGAAACCGCATTTCGCGGGTAACTAGGAGAAACGAGACCTACTTGCCACCAGTTCTGAAATAAAAATCTGAAATGCCGGGATTGTAGAGCTCGAAAATTAGTGTGAAATCAATCTAAAAATCGCCGAATTCAGAACTCGCAGTCAACGAATATTCATAAAACCGTTTACGTAAAGAAACCACATTTCGCGGCTAACTAGGTGAAATGAGACCTACTAACCACGAGTTCTGAAATCAAAATCCGAAAAGCCAGGATTGTAGAGCTCATAAAGTAGTGTGTAATCAAGCTAAAAATCACCGAATTCAGAACTCGGAGTCAACGGATATTCATAAAACCGTTTACGTAAAGAAACCACATTTCGCGGCTAACTAGGTGAAACGAGACCTACTAGCCACGAGTTCTGAAATCAAAATCCGTAATGCCAGGATTGTAGAGCTCGAAAAGTAGTGTGAAATCAAGCTAAAAATTGCCGAATTCAGAACTCGAACTCAACGGATATTCATAAAACCGTTTACGTAAAGAAACCACATTTCGCGGCTAACTAGGTGAAACGAGACTTACTAGCCAAAAGTTCTGAAATCAAAATCCGAAATTCCAGGACTGTAGAGCTCGAAAAGTAGTGTGAAAACAAGATAAAAATTACCGAATTCAGAACTCGCAGTCAACTGATATTCATAAAACCGTTTACGTAAAGAAATCACATTTCGCGGGTAACTAGGTGAAAGGAGACCTACTTGCCACCAGTTCTGAAATAAAAATCTGAAACGCCAGGATTGTAGAGCTCGAAAATTAGTGTGAAATCAAGCTAAAAATCGCCGAATTCAGAACTCGGAGTCAACGAATATTCATAAAACCGTTTACGTAAAGAAACCACATTTCGCGGCTAACTGGGTGAAACGAGACCTACTATCCACAAGTTCTGAAATCAAAATCCGTAAAGCCAGGATTGTAGAGATCGAAATGTAGTGTGAAATCAAGCTAAAATATGCCGAATATAGAACTCGGAGTCAACTGATATTCATAAAACCGTTTACGTTCCGAAACCACATTTCGCGGCTAACTAGGTGAAACGAGACCTACTAGCCACGAGTTTTGAAATCAAAATCCGTAATGCCAGGATTGTAGAGCTCGAAAATTAGTGTGAAATCAAGCTAAAAATCGCCGTATTCAGAACTCGAACTCAACGGATATTCATAAAATCGTTTACGTAAAGAAACCACATTTCGCGGCTAACTAGGTGAAACGAGACTTACTAGCCACGAGTTCTGAAATAAAAATCCGAAATGCCAGGACTGTAGAGCTCGAAAATTAGTGTGAAATGAAGATAAAAATTACCGAATTCAGAACTCGCAGTCAACTGATATTCATAAAACCGTTTACGTAAAGAAACCACATTTCGCGGGTAACTAGGTGAAACGAGACCTACTTGCCACCAGTTCTGAAATAAAAATCTGAAACGCCGGGATTGTAGAGCTCGAAAAGTAGTGTGAAATCAAGCTAAAAATCGCCGAATTCAGAACTCGGAGTCAACTGATATTCATAAAACCGTTTACGTAAAGAAACCACATTTCGCGGCTAACTAGGTAAAACGAGACCTACTAGCCACGAGTTCTGAAATCAAAATCCGTAATGCCAAGATTGTAGAGCTCGAAAATTATTGTGAAATCAAGCTAAAAATCGCCGTATTCAGAACTCGAACTCAACGGATATTCATAAAATCGTTTACGTAAAGAAACCACATTTCGCGGCTAACTAGGTGAAACGAGACTTACTAGCCACGAGTTTTGAAATCAAAATCCGAAATGCCAGGACTGTAGAGCTCAAAAAGTAGTGTGAAATGAAGATAAAAATTACCGAATTCAGAACTCGCAGTCAACTGATATTAATAAAACCGTTTACGTAAAGAAACCGCATTTCGCGGGTAACTAGGAGAAACGAGACCTACTTGCCACCAGTTCTGAAATAAAAATCTGAAACGCCGGGATTGTAGAGCTCGAAAATTAGTGTGAAATCAATCTAAAAATCGCCGAATTCAGAACTCGCAGTCAACGAATATTCATAAAACCGTTTACGTAAAGAAACCACATTTCGCGGCTAACTAGGTGAAATGAGACCTACTAACCACGAGTTCTGAAATCAAAATCCGAAAAGCCAGGATTGTAGAGATCAAAATGTAGTGTGAAATCAAGCTAAAAATCGCCGAATTCAGAACTCGGAGTCAACTGATATTCATAAAACCGTTTACGTAAAGAAACCACATTTCGCGGCTAACTAGGTGAAACGAGACCTACTAGCCACGAGTTCTGAAATCAAAATCCGTAATGCCAGGATTGTAGAGCTCGAAAGGTAGTGTGAAATCAAGCTAAAAATTGCCGAATTCAGAACTCGAACTCAACGGATATTCATAAAACCGTTTACGTAAAGAAACCACATTTCGCGGCTAACTAGGTGAAACGAGACTTACTAGCCACAAGTTCTGAAATCAAAATCCGAAATGCCAGGACTGTAGAGCTCGAAAAGTAGTGTGAAAACAAGATAAAAATTACCGAATTCAAAACTCGCAGTCAACTGATATTCATAAAACCGTTTACGTAAAGAAATCACATTTCGCGGGTAACTAGGTGAAAGGAGACCTACTATCCACAAGTTCTGAAATCAAAATCCGTAAAGCCAGGATTGTAGAGATCGAAATGTAGTGTGAAATCAAGCTAAAATATGCCGAATTTAGAACTCGGAGTCAACTGATATTCATAAAACCGTTTACGTTCCGAAACTACATTTCGCGGCTAACTAGGTGAAACGAGACCTACTAGCCACGAGTTCTGAAATAAAAATCCGTAATGCCAGATTTGTAGAGTTCGAAAAGTAGTGTGAAATCAAGCTAAAAATTGCCGAATTCAGAACTCGAACTCAACGGATATTCATAAAACCGTTTACGTAAAGAAACTACATTTCGCGGCTAACTAGGTGAAACGAGACTTACTAGCCACAAGTTCTGAAATCAAAATCCGAAATGCCAGGACTGTAGAGCTCGAAAAGTAGTGTGAAAACAAGATAAAAATTACCGAATTCAAAACTCGCAGTCAACTGATATTTATAAAACCGTTTACGTAAAGAAATCACATTTCGCGGGTAACTAGGTGAAAGGAGACCTACTTGCCACCAGTTCTGAAATAAAAATCTGAAACGCCAGGATTGTAGAGCTCGAAAATTAGTGTGAAATCAAGCTAAAAATCGCCGAATTCAGAACTCGGAGTCAACGAATATTCATAAAACCGTTTACGTAAAGAAACCACATTTCGCGGCTAACTAGGTGAAACGAGACCTACTAGCCACGAGTTCTGAAATCAAAATCCGAAAAGCCAGGATTGTAGAGCTCATAAAGTAGTGTGTAATCAAGCTAAAAATCACCGAATTCAGAACTCGGAGTCAACGGATATTCATAAAACCGTTTACGTAAAGAAACCACATTTCGCGGCTAACTAGGTGAAACGAGACTTACTAGCCACGAGTTCTGAAATCAAAATCCGAAATGCCAGGACTGTAGAGCTCAAAAAGTAGTGTGAAATGAAGATAAAAATTACCGAATTCAGAACTCGCAGTCAACTGATATTAATAAAACCGTTTACGTAAAGAAACCACATTTCGCGGGTAACTAGGAGAAACGAGACCTACTTGCCACCAGTTCTGAAATAAAAATCTGAAACGCCGGGATTGTAGAGCTCGAAAATTAGTGTGAAATCAATCTAAAAATCGCCGAATTCAGAACTCGCAGTCAACGAATATTCATAAAACCGTTTACGTAAAGAAACCACATTTCGCGGCTAACTAGGTGAAATAAGACCTACTAACCACGAGTTCTGAAATCAAAATCCGAAAAGCCAGGATTGTAGATTTCATAAAGTAGTGTGTAATCAAGCTAAAAATCACCGAATTCAGAACTCAGAGTCAACGGATATTCATAAAACCGTTTACGTAAAGAAACCACATTTCGCGGCTAACTAGGTGAAACGAGACCTACAAGCCACGAGTTCTGAAATCAAAATCCGTAATGCCAGGATTGTAGAGCTCGAAAAGTAGTGTGAAATCAAGCTAAAAATTGCCGAATTCAGAACTCGAACTCAACGGATATTCATAAAACCGTTTACGTAAAGAAACCACATTTCGCGGCTAACTAGGTGAAACGAGACTTACTAGCCACAAGTTCTGAAATCAAAATCCAAAATGCCAGGACTGTAGAGCTCGAAAAGTAGTGTGAAAACAAGATAAAAATTACCGAATTCAGAACTCGCTGTCAATTGATATTCATAAAACCGTTTACGTAAAGAAACCAAATTTTGCGGCTAACTAGGTGAAACGAGACCTATTATCCACCAGTTCTGAAATCAAAATCCGAAAAGCCAGGGTTGTAGAGCTCGAAATGTAGTGTGAAATCAAGCTAAAAATCACCGAATTCAGAACTCGCAGTCAACGGATATTCACAAAACCGTTTACGTAAAGAAACCACATTTCGCGGCTAACTAGGTGAAACGAGACCTACAAGCCACGAGTTCTGAAATCAAAATCCGAAATGCCAGGATTGTAGAGCTCGAAATGTAGTGTGAAATCAAGCTAAAAATCACCGAATTCAGAACTCGCAGTCAACTGATATTCATAAAACCGTTTACGTAAAAAAACCACATTTCGCGGCTAACTAGGTGAAACGAGACCTACTAGCCACGAGTTCTGAAATCAAGATCCGAAATGCCAGGATTGTAGAGCTCATAATGTAGTGTGAAATCAAGCTAAAAATCGCCGAATTCAGAACTCGGAGTCAACGAATATTCATAAAACCGTTTACGTAAAGAAACCACATTTCGCGGCTAACTAGGTGAAACGAGACCTACTAGCCACGAGTTCTGAAATCAAAATCCGAAAAGCCAGGATTGTAGAGCTCATAATGTAGTGTGAAATCAAGCTAAAAATCGCCGAATTCAGAACTCGGACTCAACGGATATTCATAAAACCGTTTACGTAAAGAAACCACATTTCGCGGCTTACTAGGTGAAACAAGACCTACTAGCCACGAGTTCTGAAATCAAAATCCGTAATGCCAGGATTGTAGAGCTCGAAAAGTAGTGTGAAATCAAGCAAAAAATAGCCGAATTCAGAACTCGGAGTAAACTGATATTCAGAAAACAGTTTAAGTAAAGAAACCACATTTCGCGGCTAACTAGGTGAAACGAGACTTACTAGCCACGAGTTCTGAAATCAAAATCCGAAATTCCAGTATTTAAGAGCTCGAAAAGTAGTGTGAAATCAAGTTAAAAATCGCCGAATTCAGAACTCGCAGTCAACGGATATTCATAAAACCGTAACGTAAAGAAACCACATTTCGCGGCTAACTAGGTGAAACGAGACTTACTAGCCACGAGTTCTGAAATCAAAATCCGAAATGCCAGGACTGTAGAGCTCGAAAAGTAGTGTGAAATCAAGATAAAAATTACCGAATACAGAACTCGCAGTCAACTGATATTCATAAAACCGTTTACGTAAAGAAACCACATTTCGCGACTAACTAGGTGAAACGAGACCTACTTGCCACCAGTTCTGAAATCAAAATCTAAAATGCCAGGATTGTAGAGCTCCAAAAGTAGTGTGAAATCAAGCTAAAAATCGCCGAATTCTAAACTCGGAGTCAACGAATATTCATAAAACCGTTTACGTAAAGAAACCACATTTCGCGGCTAACTAGGTGAAACGAGACCTACTAGCCACGAGTTCTGAAATCAAAATCCGTAATGCCAGGATTGTAGAGCTCGAAAAGTAGTGTGAAATCAAGCTAAAAATCACCGAATTCAGAACACACAGTCAACGGATATTCATAAAACCGTTTACGGAAAGAAACAACATTTCGCGGCTAACTAGGTGAAACGAGACCTACTAGCCACGAGTTCTGAAATCAAAATCCGAAATGCCAGGATTGTAGAGCTCAAAAATTAGTGTGAAATCAAGCTAAAAATAGCCGAATTCAGAACTCGCAGTCAACTGATATTCACAAAACCATTTACGTAAAGAAACCACATTTCGCGGCTAACTAGGTTAAACGAGACCTACTAGCCACCAGTTCTGAAATCAAAATCCGAAAGGCCAGGACTGTAGAGCTCGAAAACTAGTGTGAAATCAAGCTAAAAATCGCCGAATTCAGAACTCGGACTCAACGGATATTCATAAAACCGTTTACGTAAAGAAACCACATTTCGCGGCTTACTAGGTGAAACAAGACCTACTAGCCACGAGTTCTGAAATCAAAATCCGTAATGCCAGGATTGTATAGCTCGAAAAGTAGTGTGAAATCAAGAAAAAAATCGCCGAATTCAAAACTCGGAGTCAACTGATATTCAGAAAATTGTTTACGCAAAGAAATCACATTTCGCGGCCAACCAGGTGAAACGAGACCTATTATCCACCAGTTCTGAAATCAAAATCCGAAATCCCAGGATTGTAGAACTCGAAAAGTAGTGTGAAATCAAGCTAAAAATCGCCGAATTCAGAACTCGGACTCAACGGATATTCATAAAACCGTTTACGTAAAGAAACCACATTTCGCGGCTTACTAGGTGAAACAAGACCTACTAGCCACGAGTTCTGAAATCAAAATCCGTAATGCCAGGATTGTATAGCTCGAAAAGTAGTGTGAAATCAAGAAAAAAATCGCCGAATTCAAAACTCGGAGTCAACTGATATTCAGAAAATTGTTTACGCAAAGAAACCACATTTCGCGGCCAACCAGGTGAAACGAGACCTATTATCCACCAGTTCTGAAATCAAAATCCGAAAACCCAGGATTGTAGAACTCGAAAAGTAGTGTGAAATCAAGCTAAAAATCGCCGAATTCAGAACTCGGAATCAACGGATATTCATAAAACCGTTCACGTAAAGAAACCACATTTCGCGGCTAAATAGGTGAAACGAGACCTACTAGCCACGAGTTCTGAAATCAAAATCCGAAATGCCAGGATTGTAGAGCTCGAAAATTAGTGTGAAATCAAGCTAAAAATCGCCGAATTCAGAACTCGGAGTCAACGGATATTCATAAAACCGTTTACGTAAAGAAACCACATTTCGCGGCTAACTAGGTGAAACGAGACCTACTAGCCACGAGTTCTGAAATCAAAATCCGTAATGCCACGATTATAGAGCTCGAAAACTAGTGTGAATTCAAGCTAAAAATCGCCGAATTCAGAACTCGCAGTCAACTGATATTCATAAAACCGTTTACGTAAAGAAACCACATTTTGCGGCTAACTAGGTGAAACGAGACCTACAAGCCACGAGTTATGAAATCAAAATCCGAAATGCCAGGATTTTAGAGCTCGAAATGTAGTGTGAAATCAAGCTAAAAATCATCGAATTCAGAACTCGCAGTCAACTGATATTCATAAAACCGTTTACGTAAAGAAACCACATTTCGCGGCTAACTAGGTGAAACGAGACCTACTAGCCACGAGTTCTGAAATCAAAATCCGTAATGCCACGATTATAGAGCTCGAAAACTAGTGTGAAATCAAGCTAAAAATCGCCGAATTCAGAACTCGGAATCAACGGATATTCATAAAACCGTTCACGTAAAGAAACCACATTTCGCGGCTAAATAGGTGAAACGAGACCTACTAGCCACGAGTTCTGAAATCAAAATCCGAAATGCCAGGATTGTAGAGCTCGAAAATTAGTGTGAAATCAAGCTAAAAATCGCCGAATTCAGAACTCGGAGTCAACGGATATTCATAAAACCGTTTACGTAAAGAAACCACATTTCGCGGCTAACTAGGTGAAACGAGACCTACTAGCCACGAGTTCTGAAATCAAAATCCGTAATGCCACGATTATAGAGCTCGAAAACTAGTGTGAATTCAAGCTAAAAATCGCCGAATTCAGAACTCGCAGTCAACTGATATTCATAAAACCGTTTACGTAAAGAAACCACATTTTGCGGCTAACTAGGTGAAACGAGACCTACAAGCCACGAGTTATGAAATCAAAATCCGAAATGCCAGGATTTTAGAGCTCGAAATGTAGTGTGAAATCAAGCTAAAAATCATCGAATTCAGAACTCGCAGTCAACTGATATTCATAAAACCGTTTACGTAAAGAAACCACATTTCGCGGCTAACTAGGTGAAACGAGACCTACTAGCCACGAGTTCTGAAATCAAAATCCGTAATGCCACGATTATAGAGCTCGAAAACTAGTGTGAATTCAAGCTAAAAATCGCCGAATTCAGAACTCGCAGTCAACTGATATTCATAAAACCGTTTACGTAAAGAAACCACATTTCGCGGCTAACTAGGTGAAACGAGACCTACTAGCCACGAGTTCTGAAATCAAAATCCGAAATGCCAGGATTCTAGAGATCGAAATGTAGTGTGAAATCAAGCTAAAAATCACCGAATTCAGAACTCGCAGTCAACGGATATTCACAAAACCGTTTACGTAAAGAAACCACATTTCGCTTCTAACTAGGTGAAATGAGATCTACAAGCCACGAGTTCTGAAATCAAAATCCGAAACGCCAGGATTGTAGAGCTCGAAATGTAGTGTGAAATCAAGCTAAAAATCAACGAATTCAGAACTCGCAGTCAACTGATATTCATAAAATCGTTTACGTAAAAAAACCACATTTCGCGGCTAACTAGGTGAAACGAGACCTACTAGCCAGGAGTTCTGAAATCAAAATCCGAAATGCCTGGATTGTAGAACTAGAAAATTAGTGTGAAATCAAGCTAAAAATCGCCGAATTCAGAACTCGCTGTCAATTGATATTCATAAAACCGTTTACGTAAAGAAACCAAATTTTGCGGCTAACTAGGTGAAACGAGACCTATTATCCACCAGTTCTGAAATCAAAATCCGAAAAGCCAGGATTGTAGAGCTCGAAATGTAGTGTGAAATCAAGCTAAAAATCACCGAATTCAGAACTCGCAGTCAACGGATATTCACAAAACCGTTTACGTAAAGAAACCACATTTCGCGGCTAACTAGGTGAAACGAGACCTACAAGCCACGAGTTCTGAAATCAAAATCCGAAATGCCAGGATTGTAGAGCTCGAAATGTAGTGTGAAATCAAGCTAAAAATCACCGAATTAAGAACTCGCAGTCAACTGATATTCATAAAACCGTTTACGTAAAAAAACCACATTTCGCGGCTAACTAGGTGAAACGAGACCTACTAGCCACGAGTTCTGAAATCAAGATCCGAAATGCCAGGATTGTAGAACTAGAAAAGTAGTGTGAAATCAAGCTAAAAATCGCCGAATTCAGAACTCGGACTCAACGGATATTCATAAAACCGTTTACGTAAAGAAACCACATTTCGCGGCTTACTAGGTGAAACAAGACCTACTAGCCACGAGTTCTGAAATCAAAATCCGTAATGCCAGGATTGTAGAGCTCGAAAAGTGGTGTGAAATCAAGCAAAAAATAGCCGAATTCAGAACTCGGAGTAAACTGATATTCAGAAAACAGTTTAAGTAAAGAAACCACATTTCGCGGCTAACTAGGTGAAACGAGACTTACTAGCCACGAGTTCTGAAATCAAAATCCGAAATGCCAGTATTTAAGAGCTCGAAAAGTAGTGTGAAATCAAGTTAAAAATCGCCGAATTCAGAACTCGCAGTCAACTGATATTCATAAAACCGTAACGTAAAGAAACCACATTTCGCGGCTAACTAGGTGAAACGAGACTTACTAGCCACGAGTTCTGAAATCAAAATCCGAAATGCCAGGACTGTAGAGCTCGAAAAGTAGTGTGAAATCAAGATAAAAATTACCGAATTCAGAACTCGCAGTCAACTGATATTCATAAAACCGTTTACGTAAAGAAACCACATTTCGCGACTAACTAGGTGAAACGAGACCTACTTGCCACCAGTTCTGAAATCAAAATCTAAAATTCCAGGATTGTAGAGCTCCAAAAGTAGTGTGAAATCAAGCTACAAATCGCCGAATTCTAAACTCGGAGTCAACGAATATTCATAAAACCGTTTACGTAAAGAAACCATATTTCGCGGCTAACTAGGTGAAACCAGACCTACTAGCCACGAGTTCTGAAATCAAAATCCGTAATGCCAGGATTGTAGAGCTCGAAAAGTAGTGTGAAATCAAGCTAAAAATCACCGAATTCAGAACATACAGTCAACGGATATTCATAAAACTGTTTACGGAAAGAAACAACATTTCGCGGCTAACTAGGTGAAACGAGACCTACTAGCCACGAGTTCTGAAATCAAAATCCGAAATGCCAGGATTGTAGAGCTCAAAAATTAGTGTGAAATCAAGCTAAAAATAGCCAAATTCAGAACTCGCAGTCAACTGATATTCATAAAACCATTTACGTAAAGAAACCACATTTCGCGGCTAACTAGGTTAAACGAGACCTACTAGCCACCAGTTCTGAAATCAAAATCCGAAAGGCCAGGACTGTAGAGCTCGAAAAGTAGTGTGAAATCAAGCTAAAAATCGCCGAATTCAGAACTCGCAGTCAACGGATATTCATAAACCCGTTTACGTAAAGAAAACCACATTTCGCGGCGAACTAGGTGAAAAGAGACCTACTAGCCACGAGTTCTGAAATAAAAATCCGTAATGCCAGGATTGTAGAGATCGAAATGTAGTGTGAAATCAAGCTAAAAATCGCCGAATTCAGAACTCGGAGTCAACTGATATTCATAAAACCGTTTACGTAAAGAAACCACATTTCGCGGCTAACTAGGTAAAACGAGACCCACTAGCCACGAGTTCTGAAATCAAAATCCGTAATGCCAGGATTGTAGAGCTCGAAAATTAGTGTGAAATCAAGCTAAAAATCGCCGTATTCAGAACTCGAACTCAACGGATATTCATAAAATCGTTTACGTAAAGAAACCACATTTCGCGGCTAACTAGGTGAAACGAGACTTACTAGCCACGAGTTCTGAAATCAAAATCCGAAATGCCAGGACTGTAGAGCTCAAAAAGTAGTGTGAAATGAAGATAAAAATTACCTAATTCAGAACTCGCAGTCAACTGATATTAATAAAACCGTTTACGTAAAGAAACCGCATTTCGCGGGTAACTAGGAGAAACGAGACCTACTTGCCACCAGTTCTGAAATAAAAATCTGAAACGCCGGGATTGTAGAGCTCGAAAATTAGTGTGAAATCAATCTAAAAATCGCCGAATTCAGAACTCGCAGTCAACGAATATTCATAAAACCGTTTACGTAAAGAAACCACATTTCGCGGCTAACTAGGTGAAATGAGACCTACTAACCACGAGTTCTGAAATCAAGATCCGAAATGCCAGGATTGTAGAGCTCATAAAGTAGTGTGTAATCAAGCTAAAAATCACCGAATTCAGAACTCGGAGTCAACGGATATTCATAAAACCGTTTACGTAAAGAAACCACATTTCGCGGCTAACTAGGTGAAACGAGACCTACTAGCCACGAGTTCTGAAATCAAAATCCGTAATGCCAGGATTGTAGAGCTCGAAAAGTAGTGTGAAATCAAGCTAAAAATTGCCGAATTCAGAACTCGAACTCAACGGATATTCATAAAACCGTTTACGTAAAGAAACCACATTTCGCGGCTAACTAGGTGAAACGAGACTTACTAGCCAAAAGTTCTGAAATCAAAATCCGAAATTCCAGAACTGTAGAGCTCGAAAAGTAGTGTGAAAACAAGATAAAAATTACCGAATTCAGAACTCGCAGTCAACTGATATTCATAAAACCGTTTACGTAAAGAAATCACATTTCGCGGGTAACTAGGTGAAAGGAGACCTACTTGCCACCAGTTCTGAAATAAAAATCTGAAACGCCAGGATTGTAGAGCTCGAAAATTAGTGTGAAATCAAGCTAAAAATCGCCGAATTCAGAACTCGGAGTCAACGAATATTCATAAAACCGTTTACGTAAAGAAACCACATTTCGCGGCTAACTGGGTGAAACGAGACCTACTATCCACAAGTTCTGAAATCAAAATCCGTAAAGCCAGGATTGTAGAGATCGAAATGTAGTGTGAAATCAAGCTAAAATATGCCGAATATAGAACTCGGAGTCAACTGATATTCATAAAACCGTTTACGTTCCGAAACCACATTTCGCGGCTAACTAGGTGAAACGAGACCTACTAGCCACGAGTTTTGAAATCAAAATCCGTAATGCCAGGATTGTAGAGCTCGAAAATTAGTGTGAAATCAAGCTAAAAATCGCCGTATTCAGAACTCGAACTCAACGGATATTCATAAAATCGTTTACGTAAAGAAACCACATTTCGCGGCTAACTAGGTGAAACGAGACTTACTAGCCACGAGTTCTGAAATAAAAATCCGAAATGCCAGGACTGTAGAGCTCGAAAATTAGTGTGAAATGAAGATAAAAATTACCGAATTCAGAACTCGCAGTCAACTGATATTCATAAAACCGTTTACGTAAAGAAACCACATTTCGCGGGTAACTAGGTGAAACGAGACCTACTTGCCACCAGTTCTGAAATAAAAATCTGAAATGCCGGGATTGTAGAGCTCGAAAAGTAGTGTGAAATCAAGCTAAAAATCGCCGAATTCAGAACTCGGAGTCAACTGATATTCATAAAACCGTTTACGTAAAGAAACCACATTTCGCGGCTAACTAGGTAAAACGAGACCTACTAGCCACGAGTTCTGAAATCAAAATCCGTAATGCCAAGATTGTAGAGCTCGAAAATTATTGTGAAATCAAGCTAAAAATCGCCGTATTCAGAACTCGAACTCAACGGATATTCATAAAATCGTTTACGTAAAGAAACCACATTTCGCGGCTAACTAGGTGAAACGAGACTTACTAGCCACGAGTTTTGAAATCAAAATCCGAAATGCCAGGACTGTAGAGCTCAAAAAGTAGTGTGAAATGAAGATAAAAATTACCGAATTCAGAACTCGCAGTCAACTGATATTAATAAAACCGTTTACGTAAAGAAACCGCATTTCGCGGGTAACTAGGAGAAACGAGACCTACTTGCCACCAGTTCTGAAATAAAAATCTGAAACGCCGGGATTGTAGAGCTCGAAAATTAGTGTGAAATCAATCTAAAAATCGCCGAATTCAGAACTCGCAGTCAACGAATATTCATAAAACCGTTTACGTAAAGAAACCACATTTCGCGGCTAACTAGGTGAAATGAGACCTACTAACCACGAGTTCTGAAATCAAAATCCGAAAAGCCAGGATTGTAGAGATCAAAATGTAGTGTGAAATCAAGCTAAAAATCGCCGAATTCAGAACTCGGAGTCAACTGATATTCATAAAACCGTTTACGTAAAGAAACCACATTTCGCGGCTAACTAGGTGAAACGAGACCTACTAGCCACGAGTTCTGAAATCAAAATCCGTAATGCCAGGATTGTAGAGCTCGAAAGGTAGTGTGAAATCAAGCTAAAAATTGCCGAATTCAGAACTCGAACTCAACGGATATTCATAAAACCGTTTACGTAAAGAAACCACATTTCGCGGCTAACTAGGTGAAACGAGACTTACTAGCCACAAGTTCTGAAATCAAAATCCGAAATGCCAGGACTGTAGAGCTCGAAAAGTAGTGTGAAAACAAGATAAAAATTACCGAATTCAAAACTCGCAGTCAACTGATATTCATAAAACCGTTTACGTAAAGAAATCACATTTCGCGGGTAACTAGGTGAAAGGAGACCTACTATCCACAAGTTCTGAAATCAAAATCCGTAAAGCCAGGATTGTAGAGATCGAAATGTAGTGTGAAATCAAGCTAAAATATGCCGAATTTAGAACTCGGAGTCAACTGATATTCATAAAACCGTTTACGTTCCGAAACTACATTTCGCGGCTAACTAGGTGAAACGAGACCTACTAGCCACGAGTTCTGAAATAAAAATCCGTAATGCCAGGATTGTAGAGCTCGAAAAGTAGTGTGAAATCAAGCAAAAAATAGCCAGGACTGTAGAGCTCGAAAAGTAGTGTGAAAACAAGATAAAAATTACCGAATTCAGAACTCGCTGTCAATTGATATTCATAAAACCGTTTACGTAAAGAAACCAAATTTTGCGGCTAACTAGGTGAAACGAGACCTATTATCCACCAGTTCTGAAATCAAAATCCGAAAAGCCAGGGTTGTAGAGCTCGAAATGTAGTGTGAAATCAAGCTAAAAATCACCGAATTCAGAACTCGCAGTCAACGGATATTCACAAAACCGTTTACGTAAAGAAACCACATTTCGCGGCTAACTAGGTGAAACGAGACCTACAAGCCACGAGTTCTGAAATCAAAATCCGAAATGCCAGGATTGTAGAGCTCGAAATGTAGTGTGAAATCAAGCTAAAAATCACCGAATTCAGAACTCGCAGTCAACTGATATTCATAAAACCGTTTACGTAAAAAAACCACATTTCGCGGCTAACTAGGTGAAACGAGACCTACTAGCCACGAGTTCTGAAATCAAGATCCGAAATGCCAGGATTGTAGAGCTCATAATGTAGTGTGAAATCAAGCTAAAAATCGCCGAATTCAGAACTCGGAGTCAACGAATATTCATAAAACCGTTTACGTAAAGAAACCACATTTCGCGGCTAACTAGGTGAAACGAGACCTACTAGCCACGAGTTCTGAAATCAAAATCCGAAAAGCCAGGATTGTAGAGCTCATAATGTAGTGTGAAATCAAGCTAAAAATCGCCGAATTCAGAACTCGGACTCAACGGATATTCATAAAACCGTTTACGTAAAGAAACCACATTTCGCGGCTTACTAGGTGAAACAAGACCTACTAGCCACGAGTTCTGAAATCAAAATCCGTAATGCCAGGATTGTAGAGCTCGAAAAGTAGTGTGAAATCAAGCAAAAAATAGCCGAATTCAGAACTCGGAGTAAACTGATATTCAGAAAACAGTTTAAGTAAAGAAACCACATTTCGCGGCTAACTAGGTGAAACGAGACTTACTAGCCACGAGTTCTGAAATCAAAATCCGAAATTCCAGTATTTAAGAGCTCGAAAAGTAGTGTGAAATCAAGTTAAAAATCGCCGAATTCAGAACTCGCAGTCAACGGATATTCATAAAACCGTAACGTAAAGAAACCACATTTCGCGGCTAACTAGGTGAAACGAGACTTACTAGCCACGAGTTCTGAAATCAAAATCCGAAATGCCAGGACTGTAGAGCTCGAAAAGTAGTGTGAAATCAAGATAAAAATTACCGAATACAGAACTCGCAGTCAACTGATATTCATAAAACCGTTTACGTAAAGAAACCACATTTCGCGACTAACTAGGTGAAACGAGACCTACTTGCCACCAGTTCTGAAATCAAAATCTAAAATGCCAGGATTGTAGAGCTCCAAAAGTAGTGTGAAATCAAGCTAAAAATCGCCGAATTCTAAACTCGGAGTCAACGAATATTCATAAAACCGTTTACGTAAAGAAACCACATTTCGCGGCTAACTAGGTGAAACGAGACCTACTAGCCACGAGTTCTGAAATCAAAATCCGTAATGCCAGGATTGTAGAGCTCGAAAAGTAGTGTGAAATCAAGCTAAAAATCACCGAATTCAGAACACACAGTCAACGGATATTCATAAAACCGTTTACGGAAAGAAACAACATTTCGCGGCTAACTAGGTGAAACGAGACCTACTAGCCACGAGTTCTGAAATCAAAATCCGAAATGCCAGGATTGTAGAGCTCAAAAATTAGTGTGAAATCAAGCTAAAAATAGCCGAATTCAGAACTC
The DNA here is from genome assembly GCA_963580455.1 of Euonymus europaeus. Lineage (NCBI taxonomy): Eukaryota > Viridiplantae > Streptophyta > Magnoliopsida > Celastrales > Celastraceae > Euonymus > Euonymus europaeus. Next base: position 26,756,485 of record OY756966.1, on the reverse strand, counting down.
GCAGTCAACTGATATTCACAAAACCATTTACGTAAAGAAACCACATTTCGCGGCTAACTAGGTTAAACGAGACCTACTAGCCACCAGTTCTGAAATCAAAATCCGAAAGGCCAGGACTGTAGAGCTCGAAAACTAGTGTGAAATCAAGCTAAAAATCGCCGAATTCAGAACTCGGACTCAACGGATATTCATAAAACCGTTTACGTAAAGAAACCACATTTCGCGGCTTACTAGGTGAAACAAGACCTACTAGCCACGAGTTCTGAAATCAAAATCCGTAATGCCAGGATTGTATAGCTCGAAAAGTAGTGTGAAATCAAGAAAAAAATCGCCGAATTCAAAACTCGGAGTCAACTGATATTCAGAAAATTGTTTACGCAAAGAAATCACATTTCGCGGCCAACCAGGTGAAACGAGACCTATTATCCACCAGTTCTGAAATCAAAATCCGAAATCCCAGGATTGTAGAACTCGAAAAGTAGTGTGAAATCAAGCTAAAAATCGCCGAATTCAGAACTCGGACTCAACGGATATTCATAAAACCGTTTACGTAAAGAAACCACATTTCGCGGCTTACTAGGTGAAACAAGACCTACTAGCCACGAGTTCTGAAATCAAAATCCGTAATGCCAGGATTGTATAGCTCGAAAAGTAGTGTGAAATCAAGAAAAAAATCGCCGAATTCAAAACTCGGAGTCAACTGATATTCAGAAAATTGTTTACGCAAAGAAACCACATTTCGCGGCCAACCAGGTGAAACGAGACCTATTATCCACCAGTTCTGAAATCAAAATCCGAAAACCCAGGATTGTAGAACTCGAAAAGTAGTGTGAAATCAAGCTAAAAATCGCCGAATTCAGAACTCGGAATCAACGGATATTCATAAAACCGTTCACGTAAAGAAACCACATTTCGCGGCTAAATAGGTGAAACGAGACCTACTAGCCACGAGTTCTGAAATCAAAATCCGAAATGCCAGGATTGTAGAGCTCGAAAATTAGTGTGAAATCAAGCTAAAAATCGCCGAATTCAGAACTCGGAGTCAACGGATATTCATAAAACCGTTTACGTAAAGAAACCACATTTCGCGGCTAACTAGGTGAAACGAGACCTACTAGCCACGAGTTCTGAAATCAAAATCCGTAATGCCACGATTATAGAGCTCGAAAACTAGTGTGAATTCAAGCTAAAAATCGCCGAATTCAGAACTCGCAGTCAACTGATATTCATAAAACCGTTTACGTAAAGAAACCACATTTTGCGGCTAACTAGGTGAAACGAGACCTACAAGCCACGAGTTATGAAATCAAAATCCGAAATGCCAGGATTTTAGAGCTCGAAATGTAGTGTGAAATCAAGCTAAAAATCATCGAATTCAGAACTCGCAGTCAACTGATATTCATAAAACCGTTTACGTAAAGAAACCACATTTCGCGGCTAACTAGGTGAAACGAGACCTACTAGCCACGAGTTCTGAAATCAAAATCCGTAATGCCACGATTATAGAGCTCGAAAACTAGTGTGAAATCAAGCTAAAAATCGCCGAATTCAGAACTCGGAATCAACGGATATTCATAAAACCGTTCACGTAAAGAAACCACATTTCGCGGCTAAATAGGTGAAACGAGACCTACTAGCCACGAGTTCTGAAATCAAAATCCGAAATGCCAGGATTGTAGAGCTCGAAAATTAGTGTGAAATCAAGCTAAAAATCGCCGAATTCAGAACTCGGAGTCAACGGATATTCATAAAACCGTTTACGTAAAGAAACCACATTTCGCGGCTAACTAGGTGAAACGAGACCTACTAGCCACGAGTTCTGAAATCAAAATCCGTAATGCCACGATTATAGAGCTCGAAAACTAGTGTGAATTCAAGCTAAAAATCGCCGAATTCAGAACTCGCAGTCAACTGATATTCATAAAACCGTTTACGTAAAGAAACCACATTTTGCGGCTAACTAGGTGAAACGAGACCTACAAGCCACGAGTTATGAAATCAAAATCCGAAATGCCAGGATTTTAGAGCTCGAAATGTAGTGTGAAATCAAGCTAAAAATCATCGAATTCAGAACTCGCAGTCAACTGATATTCATAAAACCGTTTACGTAAAGAAACCACATTTCGCGGCTAACTAGGTGAAACGAGACCTACTAGCCACGAGTTCTGAAATCAAAATCCGTAATGCCACGATTATAGAGCTCGAAAACTAGTGTGAATTCAAGCTAAAAATCGCCGAATTCAGAACTCGCAGTCAACTGATATTCATAAAACCGTTTACGTAAAGAAACCACATTTCGCGGCTAACTAGGTGAAACGAGACCTACTAGCCACGAGTTCTGAAATCAAAATCCGAAATGCCAGGATTCTAGAGATCGAAATGTAGTGTGAAATCAAGCTAAAAATCACCGAATTCAGAACTCGCAGTCAACGGATATTCACAAAACCGTTTACGTAAAGAAACCACATTTCGCTTCTAACTAGGTGAAATGAGATCTACAAGCCACGAGTTCTGAAATCAAAATCCGAAACGCCAGGATTGTAGAGCTCGAAATGTAGTGTGAAATCAAGCTAAAAATCAACGAATTCAGAACTCGCAGTCAACTGATATTCATAAAATCGTTTACGTAAAAAAACCACATTTCGCGGCTAACTAGGTGAAACGAGACCTACTAGCCAGGAGTTCTGAAATCAAAATCCGAAATGCCTGGATTGTAGAACTAGAAAATTAGTGTGAAATCAAGCTAAAAATCGCCGAATTCAGAACTCGCTGTCAATTGATATTCATAAAACCGTTTACGTAAAGAAACCAAATTTTGCGGCTAACTAGGTGAAACGAGACCTATTATCCACCAGTTCTGAAATCAAAATCCGAAAAGCCAGGATTGTAGAGCTCGAAATGTAGTGTGAAATCAAGCTAAAAATCACCGAATTCAGAACTCGCAGTCAACGGATATTCACAAAACCGTTTACGTAAAGAAACCACATTTCGCGGCTAACTAGGTGAAACGAGACCTACAAGCCACGAGTTCTGAAATCAAAATCCGAAATGCCAGGATTGTAGAGCTCGAAATGTAGTGTGAAATCAAGCTAAAAATCACCGAATTAAGAACTCGCAGTCAACTGATATTCATAAAACCGTTTACGTAAAAAAACCACATTTCGCGGCTAACTAGGTGAAACGAGACCTACTAGCCACGAGTTCTGAAATCAAGATCCGAAATGCCAGGATTGTAGAACTAGAAAAGTAGTGTGAAATCAAGCTAAAAATCGCCGAATTCAGAACTCGGACTCAACGGATATTCATAAAACCGTTTACGTAAAGAAACCACATTTCGCGGCTTACTAGGTGAAACAAGACCTACTAGCCACGAGTTCTGAAATCAAAATCCGTAATGCCAGGATTGTAGAGCTCGAAAAGTGGTGTGAAATCAAGCAAAAAATAGCCGAATTCAGAACTCGGAGTAAACTGATATTCAGAAAACAGTTTAAGTAAAGAAACCACATTTCGCGGCTAACTAGGTGAAACGAGACTTACTAGCCACGAGTTCTGAAATCAAAATCCGAAATGCCAGTATTTAAGAGCTCGAAAAGTAGTGTGAAATCAAGTTAAAAATCGCCGAATTCAGAACTCGCAGTCAACTGATATTCATAAAACCGTAACGTAAAGAAACCACATTTCGCGGCTAACTAGGTGAAACGAGACTTACTAGCCACGAGTTCTGAAATCAAAATCCGAAATGCCAGGACTGTAGAGCTCGAAAAGTAGTGTGAAATCAAGATAAAAATTACCGAATTCAGAACTCGCAGTCAACTGATATTCATAAAACCGTTTACGTAAAGAAACCACATTTCGCGACTAACTAGGTGAAACGAGACCTACTTGCCACCAGTTCTGAAATCAAAATCTAAAATTCCAGGATTGTAGAGCTCCAAAAGTAGTGTGAAATCAAGCTACAAATCGCCGAATTCTAAACTCGGAGTCAACGAATATTCATAAAACCGTTTACGTAAAGAAACCATATTTCGCGGCTAACTAGGTGAAACCAGACCTACTAGCCACGAGTTCTGAAATCAAAATCCGTAATGCCAGGATTGTAGAGCTCGAAAAGTAGTGTGAAATCAAGCTAAAAATCACCGAATTCAGAACATACAGTCAACGGATATTCATAAAACTGTTTACGGAAAGAAACAACATTTCGCGGCTAACTAGGTGAAACGAGACCTACTAGCCACGAGTTCTGAAATCAAAATCCGAAATGCCAGGATTGTAGAGCTCAAAAATTAGTGTGAAATCAAGCTAAAAATAGCCAAATTCAGAACTCGCAGTCAACTGATATTCATAAAACCATTTACGTAAAGAAACCACATTTCGCGGCTAACTAGGTTAAACGAGACCTACTAGCCACCAGTTCTGAAATCAAAATCCGAAAGGCCAGGACTGTAGAGCTCGAAAAGTAGTGTGAAATCAAGCTAAAAATCGCCGAATTCAGAACTCGCAGTCAACGGATATTCATAAACCCGTTTACGTAAAGAAAACCACATTTCGCGGCGAACTAGGTGAAAAGAGACCTACTAGCCACGAGTTCTGAAATAAAAATCCGTAATGCCAGGATTGTAGAGATCGAAATGTAGTGTGAAATCAAGCTAAAAATCGCCGAATTCAGAACTCGGAGTCAACTGATATTCATAAAACCGTTTACGTAAAGAAACCACATTTCGCGGCTAACTAGGTAAAACGAGACCCACTAGCCACGAGTTCTGAAATCAAAATCCGTAATGCCAGGATTGTAGAGCTCGAAAATTAGTGTGAAATCAAGCTAAAAATCGCCGTATTCAGAACTCGAACTCAACGGATATTCATAAAATCGTTTACGTAAAGAAACCACATTTCGCGGCTAACTAGGTGAAACGAGACTTACTAGCCACGAGTTCTGAAATCAAAATCCGAAATGCCAGGACTGTAGAGCTCAAAAAGTAGTGTGAAATGAAGATAAAAATTACCTAATTCAGAACTCGCAGTCAACTGATATTAATAAAACCGTTTACGTAAAGAAACCGCATTTCGCGGGTAACTAGGAGAAACGAGACCTACTTGCCACCAGTTCTGAAATAAAAATCTGAAACGCCGGGATTGTAGAGCTCGAAAATTAGTGTGAAATCAATCTAAAAATCGCCGAATTCAGAACTCGCAGTCAACGAATATTCATAAAACCGTTTACGTAAAGAAACCACATTTCGCGGCTAACTAGGTGAAATGAGACCTACTAACCACGAGTTCTGAAATCAAGATCCGAAATGCCAGGATTGTAGAGCTCATAAAGTAGTGTGTAATCAAGCTAAAAATCACCGAATTCAGAACTCGGAGTCAACGGATATTCATAAAACCGTTTACGTAAAGAAACCACATTTCGCGGCTAACTAGGTGAAACGAGACCTACTAGCCACGAGTTCTGAAATCAAAATCCGTAATGCCAGGATTGTAGAGCTCGAAAAGTAGTGTGAAATCAAGCTAAAAATTGCCGAATTCAGAACTCGAACTCAACGGATATTCATAAAACCGTTTACGTAAAGAAACCACATTTCGCGGCTAACTAGGTGAAACGAGACTTACTAGCCAAAAGTTCTGAAATCAAAATCCGAAATTCCAGAACTGTAGAGCTCGAAAAGTAGTGTGAAAACAAGATAAAAATTACCGAATTCAGAACTCGCAGTCAACTGATATTCATAAAACCGTTTACGTAAAGAAATCACATTTCGCGGGTAACTAGGTGAAAGGAGACCTACTTGCCACCAGTTCTGAAATAAAAATCTGAAACGCCAGGATTGTAGAGCTCGAAAATTAGTGTGAAATCAAGCTAAAAATCGCCGAATTCAGAACTCGGAGTCAACGAATATTCATAAAACCGTTTACGTAAAGAAACCACATTTCGCGGCTAACTGGGTGAAACGAGACCTACTATCCACAAGTTCTGAAATCAAAATCCGTAAAGCCAGGATTGTAGAGATCGAAATGTAGTGTGAAATCAAGCTAAAATATGCCGAATATAGAACTCGGAGTCAACTGATATTCATAAAACCGTTTACGTTCCGAAACCACATTTCGCGGCTAACTAGGTGAAACGAGACCTACTAGCCACGAGTTTTGAAATCAAAATCCGTAATGCCAGGATTGTAGAGCTCGAAAATTAGTGTGAAATCAAGCTAAAAATCGCCGTATTCAGAACTCGAACTCAACGGATATTCATAAAATCGTTTACGTAAAGAAACCACATTTCGCGGCTAACTAGGTGAAACGAGACTTACTAGCCACGAGTTCTGAAATAAAAATCCGAAATGCCAGGACTGTAGAGCTCGAAAATTAGTGTGAAATGAAGATAAAAATTACCGAATTCAGAACTCGCAGTCAACTGATATTCATAAAACCGTTTACGTAAAGAAACCACATTTCGCGGGTAACTAGGTGAAACGAGACCTACTTGCCACCAGTTCTGAAATAAAAATCTGAAATGCCGGGATTGTAGAGCTCGAAAAGTAGTGTGAAATCAAGCTAAAAATCGCCGAATTCAGAACTCGGAGTCAACTGATATTCATAAAACCGTTTACGTAAAGAAACCACATTTCGCGGCTAACTAGGTAAAACGAGACCTACTAGCCACGAGTTCTGAAATCAAAATCCGTAATGCCAAGATTGTAGAGCTCGAAAATTATTGTGAAATCAAGCTAAAAATCGCCGTATTCAGAACTCGAACTCAACGGATATTCATAAAATCGTTTATGTAAAGAAACCACATTTCGCGGCTAACTAGGTGAAACGAGACTTACTAGCCACGAGTTTTGAAATCAAAATCCGAAATGCCAGGACTGTAGAGCTCAAAAAGTAGTGTGAAATGAAGATAAAAATTACCGAATTCAGAACTCGCAGTCAACTGATATTAATAAAACCGTTTACGTAAAGAAACCGCATTTCGCGGGTAACTAGGAGAAACGAGACCTACTTGCCACCAGTTCTGAAATAAAAATCTGAAACGCCGGGATTGTAGAGCTCGAAAATTAGTGTGAAATCAATCTAAAAATCGCCGAATTCAGAACTCGCAGTCAACGAATATTCATAAAACCGTTTACGTAAAGAAACCACATTTCGCGGCTAACTAGGTGAAATGAGACCTACTAACCACGAGTTCTGAAATCAAAATCCGAAAAGCCAGGATTGTAGAGCTCATAAAGTAGTGTGTAATCAAACTAAAAATCACCGAATTCAGAACTCGGAGTCAACGGATATTCATAAAACCGTTTACGTAAAGAAACCACATTTCGCGGCTAACTAGGTGAAACGAGACCTACTAGCCACGAGTTCTGAAATCAAAATCCGTAATGCCAGGATTGTAGAGCTCGAAAAGTAGTGTGAAATCAAGCTAAAAATTGCCGAATTCAGAACTCGAACTCAACGGATATTCATAAAACCGTTTACGTAAAGAAACCACATTTCGCGGCTAACTAGGTGAAACGAGACTTACTAGCCACAAGTTCTGAAATCAAAATCCGAAATGCCAGAACTGTAGAGCTCGAAAAGTAGTGTGAAAACAAGATAAAAATTACCGAATTCAGAACTCGCAGTCAACTGATATTCATAAAACCGTTTACGTAAAGAAATCACATTTTGCGGGTAACTAGGTGAAAGGAGACCTACTTGCCACCAGTTCTGAAATAAAAATCTGAAACGCCAGGATTGTAGAGCTCGAAAATTAGTGTGAAATCAAGCTAAAAATCGCCGAATTCAGAACTCGGAGTCAACGAATATTCATAAAACCGTTTACGTAAAGAAACCACATTTCGCGGCTAACTAGGTGAAACGAGACCTACTATCCACAAGTTCTGAAATCAAAATCCGTAAAGCCAGGATTGTAGAGATCGAAATGTAGTGTGAAATCAAGCTAAAATATGCCGAATTTAGAACTCGTAGTCAACTGATATTCATAAAACCGTTTACGTTCCGAAACCACATTTCGCGGCTAACTAGGTGAAACGAGACCTACTAGCCACGAGTTTTGAAATAAAAATCCGTAATGCCAGGTTTGTAGAGTTCGAAAAGTAATGTGAAATCAAGCTAAAAAACGCCGAATTCAGAACTCGGACTCAACGGATATTCATAAAACCGTTTACGTAAAGAAACCACATTTCGCGGCTAACTAGGTGAAACGAGACCTACTATCCACAAGTTCTGAAATCAAAATCCGTAAAGCCAGGATTGTAGAGATCGAAATGTAGTGTGAAATCAAGCTAAAATATGCCGAATTTAGAACTCGTAGTCAACTGATATTCATAAAACCGTTTACGTAAAGAAACCACATTTCGCGGCTAACTAGGTGAAACGAGACCTACTAGCCACGAGTTCTGAAATCAAAATCCGTAATGCCAGGATTGTAGAGCTCGAAAAGTAGTGTAAAATCAATCTAAAAATCGCCGAATTCAGAACTCGAACTCAACGGATATTCATAAAACCGTTTACGTAAAGAAACCACATTTCGCGGCTAACTAGGTGAAACGAGACTTACTACCCACGAGTTCTGAAATCAAAATCCGAAATGCCAGGACTGTAGAGCTCGAAAAGTGAGTGAAATCAAGATAAAAATTACCGAATTCAGAACTCGCAGTCAACTGATATTCATAAAACCATTTACGTAAAGAAACCACATTTCGCGGCTAACAAGGTGAAACGAGACCTACTAGCCACGAGTTCTGAAATCAAAATCCGTAAAGCCAGGATTGTAGAGATCGAAATGTAGTGTGAAATCAAGCTAAAAATCACCGAATTCAGAACTCGGAGTCAACAGATATTCATAAAACCGTTTACGTTCCGAAACCACATTTCGCGGCTAACTAGGTGAAACGAGACCTACTAGCCACGAGTTCTGAAATAAAAATCCGTAATGCCAGGATTGTAGAGCTTGAAAAGTAGTGTGAAATCAAGCTAAAAAACGCCGAATTCAGAACTCGGACTCAACTGATATTCATAAAACCGTTTACGTAAAGAAATCACATTTTGCGGGTAACTAGGTGAAAGGAGACCTACTTGCCACCAGTTCTGAAATAAAAATCTGAAACGCCAGGATTGTAGAGCTCGAAAATTAGTGTGAAATCAAGCTAAAAATCGCCGAATTCAGAACTCGGAGTCAACGAATATTCATAAAACCGTTTACGTAAAGAAACCACATTTCGCGGCTAACTAGGTGAAACGAGACCTACTATCCACAAGTTCTGAAATCAAAATCCGTAAAGCCAGGATTGTAGAGATCAAAATGTAGTGTGAAATCAAGCTAAAATATGCCGAATTTAGAACTCGTAGTCAACTGATATTCATAAAACCGTTTACGTAAAGAAACCACATTTCGCGGCTAACTAGGTGAAACGAGACCTACTAGCCACGAGTTCTGAAATCAAAATCCGTAATGCCAGGATTGTAGAGCTCGAAAAGTAGTGTAAAATCAATCTAAAAATCGCCGAATTCAGAACTCGAACTCAACGGATATTCATAAAACCGTTTACGTAAAGAAACCACATTTCGCGGCTAACTAGGTGAAACGAGACTTACTACCCACGAGTTCTGAAATCAAAATCCGAAATGCCAGGACTGTAGAGCTCGAAAAGTGAGTGAAATCAAGATAAAAATTACCGAATTCAGAACTCGCAGTCAACTGATATTCATAAAATCGTTTACGTAAAGAAACCACATTTCGCGGCTAACAAGGTGAAACGAGACCTACTAGCCACGAGTTCTGAAATCAAAATCCGTAAAGCCAGGATTGTAGAGATCGAAATGTAGTGTGAAATCAAGCTAAAAATCACCGAATTCAGAACTCGGAGTCAACTGATATTCATAAAACCGTTTACGTTCCGAAACCACATTTCGCGGCTAACTAGGTGAAACGAGACCTACTAGCCACGAGTTCTGAAATAAAAATCCGTAATGCCAGGATTGTAGAGCTTGAAAAGTAGTGTGAAATCAAGCTAAAAATCGCCGAATTTAGAACTCGGAGTCAACGAATATTCATAAAACCGTTTACGTAAAGAAACCACATTTCGCGGCTAACTAGGTGAAACGAGACCTACTAGCCACGAGTTCTGAAATCAAAATCCGTAATGCCAGGATTGTAGAGATCGAAATGTAGTGTGAAATCAAGCTAAAAATCGCCGAATTCAGAACTCGGAGTCAACTGATATTCATAAAACCGTTTACGTAAAGAAACCACATTTCGCGGCTAACTAGGTGAAACGAGACCTACTAGCCACGAGTTCTGAAATCAAAATCCGTAATGCCAGGACTGTAGAGCTAAAAAATTAGTGTGAAATCAAGCTAAAAATCGCCGTATTCAGAACTCGAACTCAACGGATATTCATAAAACCGTTTACGTAAAGAAACCACATTTCGCGGCTAACTAGGTGAAACGAGACTTACTAGCCACGAGTTCTGAAATCAAAATCCGAAATGCCAGGACCGTAGAGCTCGAAAAGTAGTGTGAAATGAAGATAAAAATTACCGAATTCAGAACTCGCAGTCAACTGATATTCATAAAACCGTTTACGTAAAGAAACCACATTTCGCGGGTAACTAGGTGAAACGAGACTTACTTGCCACCAGTTCTGAAGTAAAAATCTGAAACGCCAGGATTTTAGAGCTCGAAAATTAGTTTGAAATCAATCTAAAAATCGCTGAATTCAGAACACGGAGTCAACGAATATTCATAAAACCGTTTACGTAAAGAAACCACATTTCGCGGCTAACTAGGTGAAACGAGACCTACTAACCACGAGTTCTGAAATCAAAATCCCAAAAGCCAGGATTGTAGAGATCAAAATGTAGTGTGAAATCAAGCTAAAAATCGCCAAATTCAGAACTCGGAGTCAACTGATATTCATAAAACCATTTACGTAAAGAAACCATATTTCGCGGCTAACTAGGTGATACGAGACCTACTAGCCACGAGTTCTGAAATCAAAATCCGTAATGCCAGGATTGTAGAGCTCGAAAAGTAGTGTGAAATCAAGCTAAAAATCGCCGAATTCAGAACTCGGAGTCAACAGATATTCATAAACCCGTTTACGTAAAGAAACCATATTTCGCGGCGAACTAGGTGAAACGAGACCTACTAGCCACGAGTTCTGAAATAAAAATCCGTATTGCCAGGATTGTAGAGATCGAAATGTAGTGTGAAATCAAGCTAAAAATCGCCGAATTCAGAACTCGGAGTCAACTGATATTCATAAAACCGTTTACGTAAAGAAACCACATTTCGCGGCTAACTAGGTAAAACGAGACCTACTAGCCACGAGTTCTGAAATCAAAATCCGTAATGCCAGGATTGTAGAGCTCGAAAATTAGTGTGAAATCAAGCTAAAAATCGCCGTATTCAGAACTCGAACTCAACGGATATTCATAAAATCGTTTACGTAAAGAAACCACATTTCGCGGCTAACTAGGTGAAATGAGACTTAGTAGCCACGAGTTCTGAAATCAAAATCCGAAATTCCAGGACTGTAGAGCTCAAAAAGTAGTGTGAAATGAAGATAAAAATTACCAAATTCAGAACTCGCAGTCAACTGATATTCATAAAACCGTTTACGTAAAGAAACCACATTTCGCGGGTAACTAGGTGAAACGAGACCTATTTGCCACCAGTTCTGAAATAAAAATCTGAAATGCCAGGATTGTAGAGCTCGAAAATTAGTGTGAAATCAATCGAAAAATCGCCGAATTCCGAACTCGGAGTCAACGAATATTCATAAAACCGTTTACGTAACGAAACCACATTTCGCGGCTAACTAGGTGAAACGAGACCTACTAGCCACGAGTTCTGAAACAAAAATCCGTAATGCCAGGATTGTAGAGATCGAAATGTAGTGTGAAATCAAGCTAAAAATCGCCGAATTCAGAACTCGGAGTCAACTGATATTCATAAAACCGTTTACGTAAAGAAACCACATTTTGCGGCTAACTAGGTAAAACGAGACCTACTAGCCACGAGTTCTGAAATCAAAATCCGTAATGCCAGGATTGTAGAGCTTGAAAAGTAGTGTGAAATCAAGCTAAAAATCGCCGTATTCAGAACTCGAACTCAACGGATATTCATAAAATCGTTTACGTAAAGAAACCACATTTCGCGGCTAACTAGGTGAAATGAGACTTACTAGCCACGAGTTCTGAAATCAAAATCCGAAATGCCAGGACTGTAGAGCTCAAAAAGTAGTGTGAAATGAAGATAAAAATTACCGAATTCAGAACTCGCAGTCAACTGATATTCATAAAACCGTTTACGTAAAGAAACCACATTTCGCGGGTAACTAGGTGAGACGAGACCTACTTGCCACCAGTTCTGAAATAAAAATCTGAAACGTCGGGATTGTAGAGCTCGAAAAGTAGTGTGAAATCAAGCTAAAAATCGCCGAATTCAGAACTCGGAGTCAACTGATATTCATAAAACCGTTTACGTAAAGAAACCAAATTTCGCGGCTAACTAGGTAAAACGAGAACTACTAGCCACGAGTTCTGAAATCAAAATCCGTAATGCCAGGATTGTAGAGCTCGAAAATTAGTGTGAAATCAAGCTAAAAATCGCCGTATTCAGAACTCGAACTCAACGGATATTCATAAAATCGTTTACGTAAAGAAAACACATTTCGCGGCTAACTAGGTGAAACGAGACTTACTAGCCACGAGTTCTGAAATCAAAATCCGAAATTCCAGGACTGTAGAGCTCGAAAAGTAGTGTGAAATGAAGATAAAAATTACCGAATTCAGAACTCGCAGTCAACTGATATTCATAAAACCGTTTACGTAAAGAAACCACATTTCGCGACTAACTAGGTGAAACGAGACCTACTTGCCACCAGTTGTGAAATCAAAATCTAAAATGCCAGGATTGTAGAGCTCCAAAAGTAGTGTGAAATCAAGCTAAAAATCGCCGAATTCTAAACTCGGAGTCAACGAATATTCATAAAACCGTTTACGTAAAGAAACCACATTTCGCGGCTAACTAGGTGAAACGAGACCTACTAGCCACGAGTTCTGAAATCAAAATCCGTAATGCCAGGATTGTAGAGCTCGAAAAGTAGTGTGAAATCAAGCAAAAAATCGCCGAATTCAGAACTCGGAGTCAACTGATATTCATAAAACGGTTTACGTAAAGAAACCACATTTCGCGGCTAACTAGGTGAAACGAGACCTTTTATCCACCAGTTCTGAAATCAAAATCCGAAAAGCCAGGATTGTAGAGCTCGAAATGTAGTGTGAAATCAAGCTAATAATCATCGAATTCTAAACTCGGAGTCAACGAATATTCATAAAACCGTTTACGTAAAGAAACCACATTTCGCGGCTAACTAGGTGAAACGAGACCTACTAGCCACGAGTTCTGAAATCAAAATCCGTAATGCCAGGATTGTAGAGCTCGATAAGTAGTGTGAAATCAAGCTAAAAATCGCCGAATTCAGAACTCGTACTCAATGGATATTCATAAAACCGTTTACGTAAAGAAACCACATTTCGCGGCTAACTGCGTGAAACGAGACCTACTAGCCACGAGTTCTGAAATAAAAAACGAATACGCCAGGTTTGTAGAGCTCGAAAAGTAGTGTGAAATCAAGCTAAAAATCACCGAATTCAGAACACACAGTCAATGGATATTCATAAAACCGTTTACGGAAAGAAACAACATTTCGCGGCTAACTAGGTGAAACGAGACCTACTAGCCACGAGTTCTGAAATCAAAATCCGAAATGCCAGGATTGTAGAGCTCAAAAATTAGTGTGAAATCAAGATAAAAATCGCCGAATTCAGAACTCGCAGTCAACTGATATTCATAAAACCATTTACGTAAAGAAACCACATTTTGCGGCTAACTAGGTGAAACGAGACTTACTAGCCACGAGTTCTGAAATCAAAATCCGAAATGCCAGGACTGTAGAGCTCGAAAAGTAGTGTGAAATGAAGATAAAAATTACCGAATTCAGAACTCGCAGTCAACTGATATTCATAAAACCGTTTACGTAAAGAAACCACATTTCGCGGGTAACTAGGTGAAACGAGACCTACTTGCTACTAGTTCTGAAATAAAAATCTGAAACGTCGGGATTGTAGAGCTCGAAAAGTAGTGTGAAATCAAGCTAAAAATCGCGGAATTCAGAACTCGGAGTCAACTGATATTCATAAAACCGTTTACGTAAAGAAACCACATTTCGCGGCTAACTAGTTAAAACGAGACCTACTAGCCACGAGTTCTGAAATCAAAATCCGTAATGCCAGGATTGTAGAGCTCGAAAATTAGTGTGAAATCAAGCTAAAAATCGCCGTATTCAGAACTCGAACTCAACGGATATTCATAAAATCGTTTACGTAAAGAAAACACATTTCGCGGCTAACTAGGTGAAACGAGACTTACTAGCCACGAGTTCTGAAATCAAAATCCGAAATTCCAGGACTGTAGAGCTCGAAAAGTAGTGTGAAATGAAGATAAAAATTACCGAATTCAGAACTCGCAGTCAACTGATATTCATAAAACCGTTTACGTAAAGAAACCACATTTCGCGGGTAACTAGGTGAAACGAGACCTACTTGCCACCAGTTCTGAAATAAAAATCTGAAACGCCGGGATTGTAGAGCTCAAAAATTAGTGTGAAATCAATCTAAAAATCGCCGAATTCAGAACTCGGAGTCAACGAATATTCATAAAACCGTTTACGTAAAGAAACCACATTTCGCGGCTAACTAGGTGAAATGAGACCTACTAACCACGAGTTCTGAAATCAAAATCCGAAAAGCCAGGATTGTAGAGATCAAAATGTAGTGTGAAATCAAGCTAAAAATCGCCGAATTCAGAACTCGTAGTCAACTGATATTCATAAAACCGTTTACGAAAAGAAACCACATTTCGCGGCTAACTAGGTGAAACGAGACCTACTAGCCACGAGTTCTGAAATCAAAATCCGTAATGCCAGGATTGTAGAGCTCGAAAAGTAGTGTGAAATCAAGCTAAAAATTGCCGAATTCAGAACTCGAACTCAACGGATATTCATAAAACCGTTTACGTAAAGAAACCACATTTCGCGGCTAACTAGGTGAAACGAGACTTACTAGCCACAAGTTCTGAAATCAAAATCCGAAATGCCAGGACTGTAGAGCTCGAAAAGTAGTGTGAAAACAAGATAAAAATTACCGAATTCAGAACTCGCAGTCAACTGATATTCATAAAACCGTTTACGTAAAGAAAACACATTTCGCGGGTAACTAGGTGAAAGGAGACCTACTTGCCACCAGTTCTGAAATAAAAATCTGAAACGCCAGGATTGTAGAGCTCGAAAATTAGTGTGAAATCAAGCTAAAAATCGCCGAATTCAGAACTCGGAGTCAACGAATATTCATAAAACCGTTTACGTAAAGAAACCACATTTCGCGGCTAACTAGGTGAAACGAGACCTACTATCGACGAGTTCTGAAATCAAAATCCGTAAAGCCAGGATTGTAGAGATCGAAATGTAGTGTGAAATCAAGCTAAAATATGCCGAATTTAGAACTCGGAGTCAACTGATATTCATAAAACCGTTTACGTTCCGAAACCACATTTCGCGGCTAACTAGGTGAAACGAGACCTACTAGCCACGAGTTTTGAAATAAAAATCCGTAATGCCAGGTTTGTAGAGTTCGAAAAGTAGTGTGAAATCAAGCTAAAAAACGCCGAATTCAGAACTCGGAGTCAGCGAATATTCATAAAACCGTTTACGTAAAGAAACCACATTTCGCGGCTAACTAGGTGAAACGAGACCTACTAGCCACGAGTTCTGAAATCAAAATCCGTAATGCCAGGATTGTAGAGATCGAAATGTTGTGTGAAATCAAGCTAAAAATCGGCGAATTCAGAACTCGGAGTCAACCGATATTCATAAAACCGTTTACGTAAAGAAACCACATTTCGCGGCTAACTAGGTGAAACGAGACCTACTTGCCACCAGTTGTGAAATCAAAATCTAAAATGCCAGGATTGTAGAGCTCCAAAAGTAGTGTGAAATCAAGCTAAAAATCGCCGAATTCTAAACTCGGAGTCAACGAATATTCATAAAACCGTTTACGTAAAGAAACCACATTTCGCGGCTAACTAGGTGAAACGAGACCTACTAGCCACGAGTTCTGAAATCAAAATCCGTAATGCCAGGATTGTAGAGCTCGAAAAGTAGTGTAAAATCAATCTAAAAATCGCCGAATTCAGAACTCGCAGTCAACTGATATTCATAAAACCGTTTACGTAAAGAAACCACATTTCGCGGCTAACTAGGTGAAACGAGAGTTACTACCCACGAGTTCTGAAATCAAAATCCGAAATGCCAGGACTGTAGAGCTCGAAAAGTGAGTGAAATCAAGATAAAAATTACCGAATTCAGAACTCGCAGTCAACTGATATTCATAAAACCGTTTACGTAAAGAAACCACATTTCGCGGCTAACAAGGTGAAACGAGACCTACTAGCCACGAGTTCTGAAATCAAAATCCGTAAAGCCAGGATTGTAGAGATCGAAATGTAGTGTGAAATCAAGCTAAAAATCGCCGAATTCAGAACTCGGAGTCAACTGATATTCATAAAACCGTTTACGTTCCGAAACCACATTTCGCGGCTAACTAGGTGAAACGAGACCTACTAGCCACGAGTTCTGAAATAAAAATCCGTAATGCCAGGATTGTAGAGATCGAAATGTAGTGTGAAATCAAGCTAAAAATCGCCGAATTCAGAACTCGGAGTCAACTGATATTCATAAAACCGTTTACGTAAAGAAACCACATTTTGCGGCTAACTAGGTAAAACGAGACCTACTAGCCACGAGTTCTGAAATCAAAATCCGTAATGCCAGGATTGTAGAGCTCGAAAAGTAGTGTGAAATCAAGCTAAAAATCGCCGTATTCAGAACTCGAACTCAACGGATATTCATAAAATCGTTTACGTAAAGAAACCACATTTCGCGGCTAACTAGGTGAAACGAGACTTACTAGCCACGAGTTCTGAAATCAAAATCCGAAATGCCAGGACTGTAGAGCTCAAAAAGTAGTGTGAAATGAAGATAAAAATTACCGAATTCAGAACTCGCAGTCAACTGATATTCATAAAACCGTTTACGTAAAGAAACCACATTTCGCGGGTAACTAGGTGAGACGAGACCTACTTGCCACCAGTTCTGAAATAAAAATCTGAAACGTCGGGATTGTAGAGCTCGAAAAGTAGTGTGAAATCAAGCTAAAAATCGCCGAATTCAGAACTCGGAGTCAACTGATATTCATAAAACCGTTTACGTAAAGAAACCACATTTCGCGGCTAACTAGGTAAAACGAGAACTACTAGCCACGAGTTCTGAAATCAAAATCCGTAATGCCAGGATTGTAGAGCTCGAAAATTAGTGTGAAATCAAGCTAAAAATAGCCGTATTCAGAACTCGAACTCAACGGATATTCATAAAATTGTTTACGTAAAGAAAACACATTTCGCGGCTAACTAGGTGAAACGAGACTTACTAGCCACGAGTTCTGAAATCAAAATCCGAAATTCCAGGACTGTAGAGCTCGAAAAGTAGTGTGAAATGAAGATAAAAATTACCGAATTCAGAACTCGCAGTCAACTGATATTCATAAAACCGTTTACGTAAAGAAACCACATTTCGCGACTAACTAGGTGAAACGAGACCTACTTGCCACCAGTTGTGAAATCAAAATCTAAAATGCCAGGATTGTAGAGCTCCAAAAGTAGTGTGAAATCAAGCTAAAAATCGCCGAATTCTAAACTCGGAGTCAACGAATATTCATAAAACCGTTTACGTAAAGAAACCACATTTCGCGGCTAACTAGGTGAAACGAGACCTACTAGCCACGAGTTCTGAAATCAAAATCCGTAATGCCAGGATTGTAGAGCTCGAAAAGTAGTGTGAAATCAAGCAAAAAATCGCCGAATTCAGAACTCGGAGTCAACTGATATTCATAAAACGGTTTACGTAAAGAAACCACATTTCGCGGCTAACTAGGTGAAACGAGACCTTTTATCCACCAGTTCTGAAATCAAAATCCGAAAAGCCAGGATTGTAGAGCTCGAAATGTAGTGTGAAATCAAGCTAATAATCATCGAATTCTAAACTCGGAGTCAACGAATATTCATAAAACCGTTTACGTAAAGAAACCACATTTCGCGGCTAACTAGGTGAAACGAGACCTACTAGCCACGAGTTCTGAAATCAAAATCCGTAATGCCAGGATTGTAGAGCTCGATAAGTAGTGTGAAATCAAGCTAAAAATCGCCGAATTCAGAACTCGTACTCAATGGATATTCATAAAACCGTTTACGTAAAGAAACCACATTTCGCGGCTAACTGCGTGAAACGAGACCTACTAGCCACGAGTTCTGAAATAAAAAACGAATACGCCAGGTTTGTAGAGCTCGAAAAGTAGTGTGAAATCAAGCTAAAAATCACCGAATTCAGAACACACAGTCAATGGATATTCATAAAACCGTTTACGGAAAGAAACAACATTTCGCGGCTAACTAGGTGAAACGAGACCTACTAGCCACGAGTTCTGAAATCAAAATCCGAAATGCCAGGATTGTAGAGCTCAAAAATTAGTGTGAAATCAAGATAAAAATCGCCGAATTCAGAACTCGCAGTCAACTGATATTCATAAAACCATTTACGTAAAGAAACCACATTTTGCGGCTAACTAGGTGAAACGAGACTTACTAGCCACGAGTTCTGAAATCAAAATCCGAAATGCCAGGACTGTAGAGCTCGAAAAGTAGTGTGAAATGAAGATAAAAATTACCGAATTCAGAACTCGCAGTCAACTGATATTCATAAAACCGTTTACGTAAAGAAACCACATTTCGCGGGTAACTAGGTGAAACGAGACCTACTTGCTACTAGTTCTGAAATAAAAATCTGAAACGTCGGGATTGTAGAGCTCGAAAAGTAGTGTGAAATCAAGCTAAAAATCGCGGAATTCAGAACTCGGAGTCAACTGATATTCATAAAACCGTTTACGTAAAGAAACCACATTTCGCGGCTAACTAGGTAAAACGAGACCTACTAGCCACGAGTTCTGAAATCAAAATCCATAATGCCAGGATTGTAGAGCTCGAAAATTAGTGTGAAATCAAGCTAAAAATCGCCGTATTCAGAACTCGAACTCAACGGATATTCATAAAATCGTTTACGTAAAGAAAACACATTTCGCGGCTAACTAGGTGAAACGAGACTTACTAGCCACGAGTTCTGAAATCAAAATCCGAAATTCCAGGACTGTAGAGCTCGAAAAGTAGTGTGAAATGAAGATAAAAATTACCGAATTCAGAACTCGCAGTCAACTGATATTCATAAAACCGTTTACGTAAAGAACCACATTTCGCGGGTAACTAGGTGAAACGAGACCTACTTGCCACCAGTTCTGAAATAAAAATCTGAAACGCCGGGATTGTAGAGCTCAAAAATTAGTGTGAAATCAATCTAAAAATCGCCGAATTCAGAACTCGGAGTCAACGAATATTCATAAAACCGTTTACGTAAAGAAACCACATTTCGCGGCTAACTAGGTGAAATGAGACCTACTAACCACGAGTTCTGAAATCAAAATCCGAAAAGCCAGGATTGTAGAGATCAAAATGTAGTGTGAAATCAAGCTAAAAATCGCCGAATTCAGAACTCGTAGTCAACTGATATTCATAAAACCGTTTACGTAAAGAAACCACATTTCGCGGCTAACTAGGTGAAACGAGACCTACTAGCCACGAGTTCTGAAATCAAAATCCGTAATGCCAGGATTGTAGAGCTCGAAAAGTAGTGTGAAATCAAGCTAAAAATTGCCGAATTCAGAACTCGAACTCAACGGATATTCATAAAACCGTTTACGTAAAGAAACCACATTTCGCGGCTAACTAGGTGAAACGAGACTTACTAGCCACAAGTTCTGAAATCAAAATCCGAAATGCCAGGACTGTAGAGCTCGAAAAGTAGTGTGAAAACAAGATAAAAATTACCGAATTCAGAACTCGCAGTCAACTGATATTCATAAAACCGTTTACGTAAAGAAATCACATTTCGCGGGTAACTAGGTGAAAGGAGACCTACTTGCCACCAGTTCTGAAATAAAAATCTGAAACGCCAGGATTGTAGAGCTCGAAAATTAGTGTGAAATCAAGCTAAAAATCGCCGAATTCAGAACTCGGAGTCAACGAATATTCATAAAACCGTTTACGTAAAGAAACCACATTTCGCGGCTAACTAGGTGAAACGAGACCTACTATCCACGAGTTCTGAAATCAAAATCCGTAAAGCCAGGATTGTAGAGATCGAAATGTAGTGTGAAATCAAGCTAAAATATGCCGAATTTAGAACTCGGAGTCAACTGATATTCATAAAACCGTTTACGTTCCGAAACCACATTTCGCGGCTAACTAGGTGAAACGAGACCTACTAGCCACGAGTTCTGAAATAAAAATCCGTAATGCCAGGTTTGTAGAGTTCGAAAAGTAGTGTGAAATCAAGCTAAAAAACGCCGAATTCAGAACTCGGAGTCAGCGAATATTCATAAAACCGTTTACGTAAAGAAACCACATTTCGCGGCTAACTAGGTGAAACGAGACCTACTAGCCACGAGTTCTGAAATCAAAATCCGTAATGCCAGGATTGTAGAGATCGAAATGTTGTGTGAAATCAAGCTAAAAATCGGCGAATTCAGAACTCGGAGTCAACCGATATTCATAAAACCGTTTACGTAAAGAAACCACATTTCGCGGCTAACTAGGTGAAACGAGACCTACTAGCCACGAGTTCTGAAATCAAAATCCGTAATGCCAGGATTGTAGAGCTCGAAAAGTAGTGTAAAATCAATCTAAAAATCGCCGAATTCAGAACTCGAACTCAACGGATATTCATAAAACCGTTTACGTAAAGAAACCACATTTCGCGGCTAACTAGGTGAAACGAGACCTACTAGCCACGAGTTCTGAAATCAAAATCCGTAATGCCAGGATTGTAGAGCTCGAAAAGTAGTGTGAAATCAAGCAAAAAATCGCCGAATTCAGAACTCGAACTCAACGGATATTCATAAAACCGTTTACGTAAAGAAACCACATTTCGCGGCTAACTAGGTGAAACGAGACCTACTAGCCACGAGTTCTGAAATCAAAATCCGTAATGCCAGGATTGTAGAGATCGAAATGTAGTGTGAAATCAAGCTAAAAATCGCCGAATTCAGAACTCGGAGTCAACCGATATTCATAAAACCGTTTACGTAAAGAAACCACATTTCACGGCTCACTAGGTGAAACGAGACCTACTAGCGACAAGTTCTGAAATCAAAATCCGTAATGCCAGGATTGTAGAGCTCAAAAAGTAGTGTGAAATCAAGCTAAAAATTGCCGAATTCAGAACTCGAACTCAACGGATATTCATAAAACCGTTTACGTAAAGAAACCATATTTCGCGGCTAACTAGGTGAAACGAGACTTACTAGCCACGAGTTCGGAAATCAAAATCCGAAATGCCAGGACTGTAGAGCTCGAAAAGTAGTGTGAAATCAAGATAAAAATTACCGAATTCAGAACTCGCAGTCAACTGATATTTATAAAACCGTTTACGTAAAGAAACCACTTTTCGCGGGTAACTAGTTTAAACGAGACCTACTTGCCACCAGTTCTGAAATAAAAATCTGAAACGCCAGGATTGTAGAGCTCGAAAATTAGTGTGAAATCAAGCTAAAAATCGCCAAATTCAGAACTCGGAGTCAACGAATATTCATAAAACCGTTTACGTAAAGAAACTACATTTCGCGGCTAACTAGGTGAAACGAGACCTACTAGCCACGAGTTCTGAAATCAAAATCCGTAATACCAGGATTGTAGAGCTCGAAAAGTAGTGTGAAATCAAGCTAAAAATCGTCGAATTCAGAACTCGAACTCAACGGATATTCATAAAACCGTTTACTTAAAGAAACCACATTTCGCGGCAAACTTGGTGAAACGAGACTTACTAGCCACGAGTTCTGAAATCAAAATCCGAAATTCCAGGACTGTAAAGCTCGAAAAGTAGTGTGAAATCAAGATAAAAATTACCGAATTCAGAACTCGCAGTCAACTGATATTCATAAAACCGTTTACGTAAAGAAACCACTTTTCGCGGGTTACTAGGTTAAACGAGACCTACTTGCCACCAGTTCTGAAATAAAAATCTGAAACTCCAGGATTGTAGAGCTCGAAAATTAGTGTGAAATCAAGCTAAAAATCGCCGAATTCAGAACACGGAGTCAACGAATATTCATAAAACCGTTTACGTAAAGAAACCACATTTCGCGGCTAACTAGGTGAAACGAGACCTACTAGCCACGAGTTCTGAAATCAAAATCCGTAAAGCCAGGATTGTAGAGATCGAAATGTAGTGTTAAATCAAGCTAAAAATCGCCGAATTCAGAACTCGGAGTCAACTGATATTCATAAAATCGTTTACGTAAAGAAACCACATTTCGCGGCTAACTAGGTGAAACGAGACCTACTAGCCACGAGTTCTGAAATCAAAATCCGTAATACCAGGATTGTAGAGCTCGAAAAGTATTGTGAAATCAAGCTAAAAATCGCCGAATTCAGAACTCGAACTCAACGGATATTCATAAAACCGTTTACTTAAAGAAACCACATTTCGCGGTAACTAGGTGAAACGAGACTTACTAGCCACGAGTTCTGAAATCAAAATCCGAAATGCCAGGACTGTAATGCTCGAAAAGTAGTGTGAAATCAAGATAAAAATTACCGAATTCAGAACTCGCAGTCAACTGATATTCATAAAACCGTTTACGTAAAGAAACCACTTTTCGCGGGTTACTAGGTTAAACGAGACCTACTTGCCACCAGTTCTGAAATAAAAATCTGAAACGCCAGGATTGTAGAGCTCGAAAATTAGTGTGAAATCAAGCTAAAAATCGCCGAATTCAGAACTCGGAGTCAACGAATATTCATAAAACCGTTTACGTAAAGAAACCACATTTCGCGGCTAACTAGGTGAAACGAGACCTACTAGCCACGAGTTCTGAAATCAAAATCCGTAAAGCCAGGATTGTAGAGATCGAAATGTAGTGTGAAATCAAGCTAAAATCCGCCGAATTTAGAACTCGGGGTCAACTGATATTCATAAAACCGTTTACGTTCCGAAACCACATTTCGCGGCTAACTAGGTGAAACGAGACCTACTAGCCACGAGTTCTGAAATAAAAATCCGTAATGCCAGGATTGTAGAGCTACAAAAGTAGTGTGAAATCAAGCTAAAAATCGCCGAATTCAGAACTCGGAGTCAGCGAATATTCATAAAACCGTTTACGTAAAGAAACCACATTTCGCGGCTAACTAGGTGAAACGAGACCTACTAGCCACGATTTATGAAATCAAAATCCGTAATGCCAGGATTGTAGAGATCGAAATGTAGTGTGAAATCAAGCTAAAAATCGCCGAATTCAGAACTCGAACTCAACGGATATTCATAAAACCGTTTACGTAAAGAAACCACTTTTCGCGGGTTACTAGGTGAAACGAGACCTACTACCCACGAGTTCTGAAATCAAAATCCGTAATGCCAGGATTGTAGAGCTCGAAAAGTAGTGTGAAATCAAGCTAAAAATCGACGACTTCAGAACTCGAACTCAACGGATATTCATAAAACCGTTTACGTAAAGAAACCATATTTCGCGGCTAACTAGTTGAAACGAGACTTGCTAGCCACGAGTTCTGAAATCAAAATCCGAAATGCCAGGACTGTAGAGCTCGAAAAGTAGTGTGAAATCAAGATAAAAATTACCGAATTCAGAACTCGCAGTCAACTGATATTCATAAAACCGTTTACGTAAAGAAACCACTTTTCGCGGGTTACTAGGTTAAACGAGACCCACTTGCCACCAGTTCTGAAATAAAAATCTGAAACGCCAGGATTGTAGAGCTCGAAAATTAGTGTGAAATCAAGCTAAAAATCGCCGAATTCAGAACTCGGAGTCAACGAATATTCATAAAACCGTTTACGTAAAGAAACCACATTTCGCGGCTAACTAGGTGAAACGAGACCTACTAACCACGAGTTCTGAAATCAAAATCCGAAAAGCCAGGATTGTAGAGATCAAAATGTAGTGGGAAATCAAGCTAAAAATCGCCGAATTCAGAACTCGGAGTTAACTGATATTCATAAAACCGTTTACGTAAAGAAACCACATTTCGCGGTTAACTAGGTGAAACGAGACCTACTAGCCACGAGTTCTGAAATCAAAATCCGTAATGCCAGGATTGTAGAGCTCGAAAAGTAGTGTGAAATCAAGCTAAAAATCGCCGAATTCAGAAGTCGGAGTCAACGAATATTCATAAAACCGTTTACGTAAAGAAACCACATTTCGCGGCTAACTAGGTGAAACGAGACCTACTAGCCACGAGTTCTGAAAAAAATATCTGTAATGCCAGGATTGTAGAGCTCGAAAAGTAGTGTGAAATCAAGCTAAAAATCGCCGAATTCAGAACTCGGAGTCAACTGATATTCATAAAACCGTTTACGTAAAGAAACCACATTTCGCGGCTAACTAGGTGAAACGAGACCTACTAGCCACGAGTTCTGAAATCAAAATCCATAATGCCAGGATTGTAGAGCTCGAAAAGTAGTGTGAAATCAAGCTAAAAATCGCCGAATTCAGAACTCGGACTCAACGGATATTCATAAAACCGTTTACGTAAAGAAACCACGTTTCGCATTTAACTAAGTGAAACATGACCTACTAGCCACGAGTTCTGAAATCAAAATCCGTAATTCCAGGATTGTAGAGCTCGAAAAGTAGTGTGAAATCAAGCAAAAAATCGCCGAATTCAGAACTCGGAGTCAGCTGATATTCATAAAACTGTTTACGTAAAGAAACCACATTTCGCGGCTAACTAGATGAAACGAGACCTATTATCCACCAGTTCTGAAATCAAAATCCGAAAAGCCAGGATTGTAGAGCTCGAAATGTAGTGTGAAATCAAGCTAATAATCGCCGAATACAGAAATCGCAGTCAACTAATATTCATAAAACTGTTTACGCAAAGAAACCACATTTCGCGGCTAACTAGGTGAAACAAGACCTACAAGCCACGAGTTCTGAAATCAAAATCCGAAACGCCAGGATTGTAGAGCTCGAAATGTAGTGTGAAATCATGCTAAAAATCACCGAATTCAGATCTCGCAGTCAACTGATATTCATAAAACCGTTTACGTAAAGAAACCACATTTCGCGGCTAACTACGTGAAACAAGACCTACAAGCCACGAGTTCTGAAATCAAAATCCAAAAATCCAGGATTGTAGAGTTCGAAAAGTAGTGTGAAATCAAGCTAAAAATCATCGAATTCAGAACTTGCAGTCAACGGATATTCATAAAACCGTTTACGTAAAGAAACCACATTTCGCGGCTAACTAGGTGAAACGAGACCTACTAGCCACGAGTTCTGAAATCAAAATACGTAATGCCAAGATTGTAGAGCTTGAAAAGTAGTGTGAAATCAAGCTAAAAATCGCCAAATTCAGAACTCGGACTCAACGGATATTCATAAAACCGTTTACGTAAAGAAACCACATTTCGCGGCTAACTAGGTGAAACGAGACCTACTAGCCACGAGTTCTGAAATCAAAATCCGTAATGCCAGGATTGTAGAGCTCGAAAAGTAGTGTGAAATCAAGCAAAAAATCGGCGAATTCAGAACTCGGAGTCAACTGATATTCATAAAACTGTTTACGTAAAGAAACCACGTTTCGCGGCTAACTAGGTGAAACGAGACCTATTATCCACCAGTTCTGAAATCGAAATTCGAAATGCTAGGATTGTAGAGCTCGAAAAGTGGTGTGAAATCAAGCTAAAATTTGCCGAATTCAGAACTCGGAGTCAATGGATATTCATAAAACCGTTTACGGAAAGAAACAACATTTCGCGGCTAACTAGGTGAAACGAGACCTACTAGCCACGAGTTCTGAAATCAAAATCCGAAATGGCAGGATTGTAGAACTCAAAAATTAGTGTGAAATCAAGATAAAAATCGTCGAATTCAGAACTCGCAGTCAACTGATATTCATAAAACCATTTACGTAAAAAAACCACATTTCGCGGCTAACTAGGTTAAACGAGACCTACTAGCCACCAGTTCTGAAATCAAAATCTAAAATTCCAGGATTGTAGAGCTCGAAAAGTAGTGTGAAATCAAGCTAAAAATCGCCGAATTCAGAACTCGCAGTCAACGGATATTCATAAAACCGTTTACGTAAAGAAACCACATTTCGCGGCTAACTAGGTGAAACGAGACCTACTAGCCACAAGTTCTGAAATCAAAATCTGTAATGCCAGGATTGTAGAGCTCGAAAAGTAGTGTGAAATCAAGCTAAAAATCGCCGAATTCAGAACTCGGACTCAACGGATATTCATAAAACCGTTTACGTAAAGAAACCACATTTCGCGGCTAACTAGGTGAAACGAGACCCACTAGCCACGAGTTCTGAAATAAAAATCCGAAATACCAGGATTGTAGAGCTCGAAAAGTAGTGTGAAATCAAGATAAAAATCGCCGAATTTAGAACTCGGATTCAACTGATATTCATAAAACCGTTTACGTAAAGAAACCACATTTCGCGGCTAACTAGGTGAAACGAGACCTACTAGCCACGAGTTCTGGAATCAAAATCCGTAATGGCAGGATTGTAGAGCTCGAAAAGTAGTGTGAAATCAAGCAAAAAATCGGCGAATTCAGAACTCGGAGTCACCTGATATTCGTAAAACTGTTTACGTAAAGAAACCACATTTCGCGGCTAACTAGATGAAACGAGACCTATTATCCACCAGTTCTGAAATCAAAATCCGAAAAGCCAGGATTGTAGAGCTCGAAATGTAGTGTAAAATGAAGCTAATAATCGCCGAATTTAGAACTCGCAGTCAACTGATATTCATAAAACCATTTACGTAAAAAAACCACATTTCGCGGCTAACTAGGTTAAACGAGACCTACTAGCCACCAGTTCTGAAATCAAAATCTGAAATGCCAGGATTGTAGAGCTCGAAAAGTAGTGTGAAATCAAGCTAAAAATCGCCGAATTCAGAACTCGAAGTCAACGGATATTCATAAAACCGTTTACGTAAAGAAACCACATTTCGCGGCTAACTAGGTGAAACGAGACCTACTAGCCACAAGTTCTGAAATCAAAATCTGTAATGCCAGGATTGTAGAGCTCGAAAAGTAGTGTGAAATCAAGCTAAAAATCGCCGAATTCAGAACTCGGACTCAACGGATATTCATAAAACCGTTTACGTAAAGAAACCACATTTCGCGGCTAACTAGGTGAAACGAGACCTACTAGCCACGAGTTCTGAAATCAAAATCCGAAATACCAGGATTGTAGAGCTCGAAAATTAGTGTGAAATCAAGATAAAAATCGCCGAATTTAGAACTCGGAGTCAACTGATATTCATAAAACCGTTTACGTAAAGAAACCACATTTCGCGGCTAACTAGGTGAAACGAGACCTACTAGCCACGAGTTCTGAAATCAAAATCCGTAATGCCAGGATTGCAGAGCTCGAAAAGTAGAGTGAAATCAAGCAAAAAATCGGCGAATTCAGAACTCGGAGTCACCTGATATTCGTAAAACTGTTTACGTAAAGAAACCACATTTCGCGGCTAACTAGATGAAACGAGACCTATTATCCACCAGTTCTGAAATCAAAATCCGAAAAGCCAGGATTGTAGAGCTCGAAATGTAGTGTAAAATCAAGCTAATAATCGCCGAATACAGAACTCGCAGTCAACTAATATTCAT
This sequence comes from Euonymus europaeus, assembly GCA_963580455.1. Lineage (NCBI taxonomy): Eukaryota > Viridiplantae > Streptophyta > Magnoliopsida > Celastrales > Celastraceae > Euonymus > Euonymus europaeus. Next base: position 26,728,618 of record OY756966.1, on the reverse strand, counting down.
AAAACTGTTTACGCAAAGAAACCACATTTCGCGGCTAACTAGGTGAAACAAGACCTACAAGCCACGAGTTCTGAAATCAAAATCTGAAACGCCAGGAATGTAGAGCTCGAAATGTAGTGTGAAATCATGCTAAAAATCACCGAATTCAGATCTCGCAGTCAACTGATATTCATAAAACCGTTTACGTAAAGAAACCACATTTCGCGGCTAACTAGGTGAAACAAGACCTACTAGCCACGAGTTCTGAAATCAAAATCCGAAATACCAGGATTGTAGAGCTCGAAAAGTAGTGTGAAATCAAGATAAAAATCGCCGAATTTAGAACTCGGATTCAACTGATATTCATAAAACCGTTTACATAAAGAAACCACATTTCGCGGCTAACTAGGTGAAACGAGACCTACTAGCCACGAGTTCTGGAATCAAAATCCGTAATGGCAGGATTGTAGAGCTCGAAAAGTAGTGTGAAATCAAGCAAAAAATCGGCGAATTCAGAACTCGGAGTCACCTGATATTCGTAAAACTGTTTCCGTAAAGAAACCACATTTCGCGGCTAACTAGATGAAACGAGACCTATTATCCACCAGTTCTGAAATCAAAATCCGAAAAGCCAGGATTGTAGAGCTCGAAATGTAGTGTAAAATCAAGCTAATAATCGCCGAATACAGAACTCGCAGTCAACTAATATTCATAAAACTGTTTACGCAAAGAAACCACATTTCGCGGCTAACTAGGTGAAACAAGACCTACAAGCCACGAGTTCTGAAATCAAAATCTGAAACGCCAGGAATGTAGAGCTCGAAATGTAGTGTGAAATCATGCTAAAAATCACCGAATTCAGATCTCGCAGTCAACTGATATTCATAAAACCGTTTACGTAAAGAAACCACATTTCGCGGCTAACTAGGTGAAACAAGACCTACAAGCCACGAGTTCTGAAATCAAAATCCAAAAATCGAGGATTGTAGAGTTCGAAAAGTAGTGTGAAATCAATCTAAAAATCACCGAATTCAGAACTCGCAGTCAACGGATATTCATAAAACCGTTTACGTAAAGAAACCACATTTCGCGGCTAACTAGGTGAAACGAGACCTACTAGCCACGAGTTCTGAAATCAAAATCCGAAATACCAGGATTGTAGAGCTCGAAAAGTAGTGTGAAATCAAGATAAAAATCGCCGAATTTAGAACTCGGATTCAACTGATATTCATAAAACCGTTTACGTAAAGAAACCACATTTCGCGGCTAACTAGGTGAAACGAGACCTACTAGCCACGAGTTCTGGAATCAAAATCCGTAATGGCAGGATTGTAGAGCTCGAAAAGTAGTGTGAAATCAAGCAAAAAATCGGCGAATTCAGAACTCGGAGTCACCTGATATTCGTAAAACTGTTTCCGTAAAGAAACCACATTTCGCGGCTAACTAGATGAAACGAGACCTATTATCCACCAGTTCTGAAATCAAAATCCGAAAAGCCAGGATTGTAGAGCTCGAAATGTAGTGTAAAATCAAGCTAATAATCGCCGAATTTAGAACTCGCAGTCAACTGATATTCATAAAACCATTTACGTAAAAAAACCACATTTCGCGGCTAACTAGGTTAAACGAGACCTACTAGCCACCAGTTCTGAAATCAAAATCTGAAATGCCAGGATTGTAGAGCTCGAAATGTAGTGTAAAATCAAGCTAATAATCGCCGAATACAGAACTCGCAGTCAACTAATATTCATAAAACTGTTTACGCAAAGAAACCACATTTCGCGGCTAACTAGGTGAAACAAGACCTACAAGCCACGAGTTCTGAAATCAAAATCCGAAACGCCAGGATTGTAGAGCTCGAAATGTAGTGTGAAATCATGCTAAAAATCACCGAATTCAGATCTCGCAGTCAACTGATATTCATAAAACCGTTTACGTAAAGAAACCACATTTCGCGGCTAACTAGGTGAAACGAGACCTACAAGCCACGAGTTCTGAAATCAAAATCCAAAAATCCAGGATTGTAGAGTTCGAAAAGTAGTGTGAAATCAAGCTAAAAATCACCGAATTCAGAACTTGCAGTCAACGGATATTCATAAAACCGTTTACGTAAAGAAACCACATTTCGCGGCTAACTAGGTGAAACGAGACCTACTAGCCACGAGTTCTGAAATCAAAATACGTAATGCCAAGATTGTAGAGCTTGAAAAGTAGTGTGAAATCAAGCTAAAAATCGCCGAATTCAGAACTCGGACTCAACGGATATTCATAAAACCGTTTACGTAAAGAAACCACATTTCGCGGCTAACTAGGTGAAACGAGACCTACTAGCCACGAGTTCTGAAATCAAAATCCGTAATGCCAGGATTGTAGAGCTCGAAAAGTAGTGTGAAATCAAGCAAAAAATCGGCGAATTCGGAACTCGGAGTCAACTGATATTCATAAAACTGTTTACGTAAAGAAACCACGTTTCGCGGCTAACTAGGTGAAACGAGACCTATTATCCACCAGTTCTGAAATCGAAATTCGAAATGCTAGGATTGTAGAGCTCGAAAAGTGGTGTGAAATCAAGCTAAAATTTGCCGAATTCAGAACTCGGAGTCAATGGATATTCATAAAACCGTTTACGGAAAGAAACAACATTTCGCGGCTAACTAGGTGAAACGAGACCTACTAGCCACGAGTTCTGAAATCAAAATCCGAAATGGCAGGATTGTAGAACTCAAAAATTAGTGTGAAATCAAGATAAAAATCGTCGAATTCAGAACTCGCAGTCAACTGATATTCATAAAACCATTTACGTAAAAAAACCACATTTCGCGGCTAACTAGGTTAAACGAGACCTACTAGCCACCAGTTCTGAAATCAAAATCTAAAATTCCAGGATTGTAGAGCTCGAAAAGTAGTGTGAAATCAAGCTAAAAATCGCCGAATTCAGAACTCGCAGTCAACGGATATTCATAAAACCGTTTACGTAAAGAAACCACATTTCGCGGCTAACTAGGTGAAACGAGACCTACTAGCCACAAGTTCTGAAATCAAAATCTGTAATGCCAGGATTGTAGAGCTCGAAAAGTAGTGTGAAATCAAGCTAAAAATCGCCGAATTCAGAACTCGGACTCAACGGATATTCATAAAACCGTTTACGTAAAGAAACCACATTTCGCGGCTAACTAGGTGAAACGAGACCTACTAGCCACGAGTTCTGAAATAAAAATCCGAAATACCAGGATTGTAGAGCTCGAAAAGTAGTGTGAAATCAAGATAAAAATCGCCGAATTTAGAACTCGGATTCAACTGATATTCATAAAACCGTTTACGTAAAGAAACCACATTTCGCGGCTAACTAGGTGAAACGAGACCAACTAGCCACGAGTTCTGGAATCAAAATCCGTAATGGCAGGATTGTAGAGCTCGAAAATTAGTGTGAAATCAAGCAAAAAATCGGCGAATTCAGAACTCGGAGTCACCTGATATTCGTAAAACTGTTTACGTAAAGAAACCACATTTCGCGGCTAACTAGATGAAACGAGACCTATTATCCACCAGTTCTGAAATCAAAATCCGAAAAGCCAGGATTGTAGAGCTCGAAATGTAGTGTAAAATGAAGCTAATAATCGCCGAATTTAGAACTCGCAGTCAACTGATATTCATAAAACCATTTACGTAAAAAAACCACATTTCGCGGCTAACTAGGTTAAACGAGACCTACTAGCCACCAGTTCTGAAATCAAAATCTGAAATGCCAGGATTGTAGAGCTCGAAAAGTAGTGTGAAATCAAGCTAAAAATCGCCGAATTCAGAACTCGCAGTCAACGGATATTCATAAAACCGTTTACGTAAAGAAACCACATTTCGCGGCTAACTAGGTGAAACGAGACCTACTAGCCACAAGTTCTGAAATCAAAATCTGTAATGCCAGGATTGTAGAGCTCGAAAAGTAGTGTGAAATCAAGCTAAAAATCGCCGAATTCAGAACTCGGACTCAACGGATATTCATAAAACCGTTTACGTAAAGAAACCACATTTCGCGGCTAACTAGGTGAAACGAGACCTACTAGCCACGAGTTCTGAAATCAAAATCCGAAATACCAGGATTGTAGAGCTCAAAAATTAGTGTGAAATCAAGATAAAAATCGCCGAATTTAGAACTCGGAGTCAACTGATATTCATAAAACCGTTTACGTAAAGAAACCACATTTCGCGGCTAACTAGGTGAAACGAGACCTACTAGCCACGAGTTCTGAAATCAAAATCCGTAATGCCAGGATTGCAGAGCTCGAAAAGTAGAGTGAAATCAAGCAAAAAATCGGCGAATTCAGAACTCGGAGTCACCTGATATTCGTAAAACTGTTTACGTAAAGAAACCACATTTCGCGGCTAACTAGATGAAACGAGACCTATTATCCACCAGTTCTGAAATCAAAATCCGAAAAGCCAGGATTGTAGAGCTCGAAATGTAGTGTAAAATCAAGCTAATAATCGCCGAATACAGAACTCGCAGTCAACTAATATTCATAAAACTGTTTACGCAAAGAAACCACATTTCGCGGCTAACTAGGTGAAACAAGACCTACAAGCCACGAGTTCTGAAATCAAAATCTGAAACGCCAGGAATGTAGAGCTCGAAATGTAGTGTGAAATCATGCTAAAAATCACCGAATTCAGATCTCGCAGTCAACTGATATTCATAAAACCGTTTACGTAAAGAAACCACATTTCGCGGCTAACTAGGTGAAACAAGACCTACAAGCCACGAGTTCTGAAATCAAAATCCAAAAATCGAGGATTGTAGAGTTCGAAAAGTAGTGTGAAATCAATCTAAAAATCACCGAATTCAGAACTCGCAGTCAACGGATATTCATAAAACCGTTTACGTAAAGAAACCACATTTCGCGGCTAACTAGGTGAAACGAGACCTACTAGCCACGAGTTCTGAAATCAAAATCCGAAATACCAGGATTGTAGAGCTCGAAAAGTAGTGTGAAATCAAGATAAAAATCGCCGAATTTAGAACTCGGATTCAACTGATATTCATAAAACCGTTTACGTAAAGAAACCACATTTCGCGGCTAACTAGGTGAAACGAGACCTACTAGCCACGAGTTCTGGAATCAAAATCCGTAATGGCAGGATTGTAGAGCTCGAAAAGTAGTGTGAAATCAAGCAAAAAATCGGCGAATTCAGAACTCGGAGTCACCTGATATTCGTAAAACTGTTTACGTAAAGAAACCACATTTCGCGGCTAACTAGATGAAACGAGACCTATTATCCACCAGTTCTGAAATCAAAATCCGAAAAGCCAGGATTGTAGAGCTCGAAATGTAGTGTAAAATCAAGCTAATAATCGCCGAATTTAGAACTCGCAGTCAACTGATATTCATAAAACCATTTACGTAAAAAAACCACATTTCGCGGCTAACTAGGTTAAACGAGACCTACTAGCCACCAGTTCCGAAATCAAAATCTGAAATGCCAGGATTGTAGAGCTCGAAAAGTAGTGTGAAATCAAGCTAAAAATCGCCGAATTCAGAACTCGCAGTCAACGGATATTCATAAAACCGTTTACGTAAAGAAACCACATTTCGCGGCTAACTAGGTGAAACGAGACCTACTAGCCACAAGTTCTGAAATCAAAATCTGTAATGCCAGGATTGTAGAGCTCGAAAAGTAGTGTGAAATCAAGCTAAAAATCGCCGAATTCAGAACTCGGACTCAACGGATATTCATAAAACCGTTTACGTAAAGAAACCACATTTCGCGGCTAACTAGGTGAAACGAGACCTACTAGCCACGAGTTCTGAAATCAAAATCCGAAATACCAGGATTGTAGAGCTCGAAAAGTAGTGTGAAATCAAGATAAAAATCGCCGAATTTAGAACTCGGAGTCAACTGATATTCATAAAACCGTTTACGTAAAGAAACCACATTTCGCGGCTAACTAGGTGAAACGAGACCTACTAGCCACGAGTTCTGAAATCAAAATCCGTAATGCCAGGATTGCAGAGCTCGAAAAGTAGTGTGAAATCAAGCAAAAAATCGGCGAATTCAGAACTCGGAGTCACCTGATATTCGTAAAACTGTTTACGTAAAGAAACCACATTTCGCGGCTAACTAGATGAAACGAGACCTATTATCCACCAGTTCTGAAATCAAAATCCGAAAAGCCAGGATTGTAGAGCTCGAAATGTAGTGTAAAATCAAGCTAATAATCGCCGAATAAAGAACTCGCAGTCAACTAATATTCATAAAACTATTTACGCAAAGAAACCACATTTCGCGGCTAACTAGGTGAAACAAGACCTACAAGCCACGAGTTCTGAAATCAAAATCCGAAACGCCAGGAATGTAGAGCTCGAAATGTAGTGTGAAATCAGGCTAAAAATCACCGAATTCAGATCTCGCAGTCAACTGATATTCATAAAACCGTTTACGTAAAGAAACCACATTTCGCGGCTAACTAGGTGAAACAAGACCTACAAGCCACGAGTTCTGAAATCAAAATCCAAAAATCGAGGATTGTAGAGTTCGAAAAGTAGTGTGAAATCAATCTAAAAATCACCGAATTCAGAACTCGCAGTCAACGGATATTCATAAAACCGTTTACGTAAAGAAACCACATTTCGCGGCTATCTAGGTGAAACGAGACCTACTAGCCACGAGTTCTGAAATCAAAATCCGAAATACCAGGATTGTAGAGCTCGAAAAGTAGTGTGAAATCAAGATAAAAATCGCCGAATTTAGAACTCGGATTCAACTGATATTCATAAAACCGTTTACGTAAAGAAACCACATTTCGCGGCTAACTAGGTGAAACGAGACCTACTAGCCACGAGTTCTGGAATCAAAATCCGTAATGGCAGGATTGTAGAGCTCGAAAAGTAGTGTGAAATCAAGCAAAAAATCGGCGAATTCAGAACTCGGAGTCACCTGATATTCGTAAAACTGTTTACGTAAAGAAACCACATTTCGCGGCTAACTAGATGAAACGAGACCTATTATCCACCAGTTCTGAAATCAAAATCCGAAAAGCCAGGATTGTAGAGCTCGAAATGTAGTGTAAAATCAAGCTAATAATCGCCGAATTTAGAACTCGCAGTCAACTGATATTCATAAAACCATTTACGTAAAAAAACCACATTTCGCGGCTAACTAGGTTAAACGAGACCTACTAGCCACCAGTTCTGAAATCAAAATCTGAAATGCCAGGATTGTAGAGCTCGAAAAGTAGTGTGAAATCAAGCTAAAAATCGCCGAATTCAGAACTCGCAGTCAACGGATATTCATAAAACCGTTTACGTAAAGAAACCACATTTCGCGGCTAACTAGGTGAAACGAGACCTACTAGCCACAAGTTCTGAAATCAAAATCTGTAATGCCAGGATTGTAGAGCTCGAAAAGTAGTGTGAAATCAAGCTAAAAATCGCCGAATTCAGAACCCGGACTCAACGGATATTGATACAACCGTTTACGTAAAGAAACCACATTTCGCGACTAACTAGGTGAAACGAGACCTACTAGCCACGAGTTCTGAAATCAAAATCCGAAATACCAGGATTGTAGAGCTCGAAAAGTAGTGTGAAATCAAGATAAAAATCGCCGAATTTAGAACTCGGAGTCAACTGATATTCATAAAACCGTTTACGTAAAGAAACCACATTTCGCGGCTAACTAGGTGAAACGAGACCTACTAGCCACGAGTTCTGAAATCAAAATCCGTAATGCCAGGATTGCAGAGCTCAAAAAGTAGTGTGAAATCAAACAAAAAATCGGCGAATTCAGAACTCGGAGTCACCTGATATTCGTAAAACTGTTTACGTAAAGAAACCACATTTCGCGGCTAACTAGATGAAACGAGACCTATTATCCACCAGTTCTGAAATCAAAATCCGAAAAGCCAGGATTGTAGAGCTCGAAATGTAGTGTAAAATCAAGCTAATAATCTCCGAATACAGAACTCGCAGTCAACTAATATTCATAAAACTGTTTACGCAAAGAAACCACATTTCGCGGCTAACTAGGTGAAACAAGACCTACAAGCCACGAGTTCTGAAATCAAAATCTGAAACGCCAGGAATGTAGAGCTCGAAATGTAGTGTGAAATCATGCTAAAAATCACCGAATTCAGATCTCGCAGTCAACTGATATTCATAAAACCGTTTACGTAAAGAAACCACATTTCGCGGCTAACTAGGTGAAACAAGACCTACAAGCCACGAGTTCTGAAATCAAAATCCAAAAATCGAGGATTGTAGAGTTCGAAAAGTAGTGTGAAATCAATCTAAAAATCACCGAATTCAGAACTCGCAGTCAACGGATATTCATAAAACCGTTTACGTAAAGAAACCACATTTCGCGGCTAACTAGGTGAAACGAGACCTACTAGCCACGAGTTCTGAAATCAAAATCCGAAATACCAGGATTGTAGAGCTCGAAAAGTAGTGTGAAATCAAGATAAAAATCGCCGAATTTAGAACTCGGATTCAACTGATATTCATAAAACCGTTTACGTAAAGAAACCACATTTCGCGGCTAACTAGGTGAAACGAGACCTACTAGCCACGAGTTCTGGAATCAAAATCCGTAATGGCAGGATTGTAGAGCTCGAAAAGTAGTGTGAAATCAAGCAAAAAATCGGCGAATTCAGAACTCGGAGTCACCTGATATTCGTAAAACTGTTTACGTAAAGAAACCACATTTCGCGGCTAACTAGATGAAACGAGACCTATTATCCACCAGTTCTGAAATCAAAATCCGAAAAGCCAGGATTGTAGAGCTCGAAATGTAGTGTAAAATCAAGCTAATAATCGCCGAATTTAGAACTCGCAGTCAACTGATATTCATAAAACCATTTACGTAAAAAAACCACATTTCGCGGCTAACTAGGTTAAACGAGACCTACTAGCCACCAGTTCTGAAATCAAAATCTGAAATGCCAGGATTGTAGAGCTCGAAAAGTAGTGTGAAATCAAGCTAAAAATCGCTGAATTCAGAACTCGCAGTCAACGGATATTCATAAAACCGTTTACGTAAAGAAACCACATTTCGCGGCTAACTAGGTGAAACGAGACCTACTAGCCACAAGTTCTGAAATCAAAATCTGTAATGCCAGGATTGTAGAGCTCGAAAAGTAGTGTGAAATCAAGCTAAAAATCGCCGAATTCAGAACTCGGACTCAACGGATATTCATAAAACCGTTTACGTAAAGAAACCACATTTCGCGGCTAACTAGGTGAAACGAGACCTACTAGCCACGAGTTCTGAAATCAAAATCCGAAATACCAGGATTGTAGAGCTCGAAAAGTAGTGTGAAATCAAGATAAAAATCGCCGAATTTAGAACTCGGAGTCAACTGATATTCATAAAACCGTTTACGTAAAGAAACCACATTTCGCGGCTAACTAGGTGAAACGAGACCTACTAGCCACGAGTTCTGAAATCAAAATCCGTAATGCCAGGATTGCAGAGCTCGAAAAGTAGTGTGAAATCAAGCAAAAAATCGGCGAATTCAGAACTCGGAGTCACCTGATATTCGTAAAACTGTTTACGTAAAGAAACCACATTTCGCGGCTAACTAGATGAAACGAGACCTATTATCCACCAGTTCTGAAATCAAAATCCGAAAAGCCAGGATTGTAGAGCTCGAAATGTAGTGTAAAATCAAGCTAATAATCGCCGAATACAGAACTCGCAGTCAACTAATATTCATAAAACTATTTACGCAAAGAAACCACATTTCGCGGCTAACTAGGTGAAACAAGACCTACAAGCCATGAGTTCTGAAATCAAAATCCGAAACGCCAGGAATGTAGAGCTCGAAATGTAGTGTGAAATCATGCTAAAAATCACCGAATTCAGATCTCGCAGTCAACTGATATTCATAAAACCGTTTACGTAAAGAAACCACATTTCGCGGCTAACTAGGTGAAACAAGACCTACAAGCCACGAGTTCTGAAATCAAAATCCAAAAATCGAGGATTGTAGAGTTCGAAAAGTAGTGTGAAATCAATCTAAAAATCACCGAATTCAGAACTCGCAGTCAACGGATATTCATAAAACCGTTTACGTAAAGAAACCACATTTCGCGGCTATCTAGGTGAAACGAGACCTACTAGCCACGAGTTCTGAAATCAAAATCCGAAATACCAGGATTGTAGAGCTCGAAAAGTAGTGTGAAATCAAGATAAAAATCGCCGAATTTAGAACTCGGATTCAACTGATATTCATAAAACCGTTTACGTAAAGAAACCACATTTCGCGGCTAACTAGGTGAAACGAGACCTACTAGCCACGAGTTCTGGAATCAAAATCCGTAATGGCAGGATTGTAGAGCTCGAAAAGTAGTGTGAAATCAAGCAAAAAATCGGCGAATTCAGAACTCGGAGTCACCTGATATTCGTAAAACTGTTTACGTAAAGAAACCACATTTCGCGGCTAACTAGATGAAACGAGACCTATTATCCACCAGTTCTGAAATCAAAATCCGAAAAGCCAGGATTGTAGAGCTCGAAATGTAGTGTAAAATCAAGCTAATAATCGCCGAATTTAGAACTCGCAGTCAACTGATATTCATAAAACCATTTACGTAAAAAAACCACATTTCGCGGCTAACTAGGTTAAACGAGACCTACTAGCCACCAGTTCTGAAATCAAAATCTGAAATGCCAGGATTGTAGAGCTCGAAAAGTAGTGTGAAATCAAGCTAAAAATCGCCGAATTTTGAACTCGCAGTCAACGGATATTCATAAAACCGTTTACGTAAAGAAACCACATTTCGCGGCTAACTAGGTGAAACGAGACCTACTAGCCACAAGTTCTGAAATCAAAATCTGTAATGCCAGGATTGTAGAGCTCGAAAAGTAGTGTGAAATCAAGCTAAAAATAGCCGAATTCAGAACTCGGACTCAACGGATATTCATACAACCGTTTACGTAAAGAAACCACATTTCGCGGCTAACTAGGTGAAACGAGACCTACTAGCCACGAGTTCTGAAATCAAAATCCGAAATAACAGGATTGTAGAGCTCGAAAAGTAGTGTGAAATCAAGATAAAAATCGCCGAATTTAGAACTCGGAGTCAACTGATATTCATAAAACCGTTTACGTAAAGAAACCACATTTCACGGCTAACTAGGTGAAACGAAACCTACTAGCCACGAGTTCTGAAATCAAAATCCGTAATGCCAGGATTGCAGAGCTCAAAAAGTAGTGTGAAATCAAACAAAAAATCGGCGAATTCAGAACTCGGAGTCACCTGATATTCGTAAAACTGTTTACGTAAAGAAACCACATTTCGCGGCTAACTAGATGAAACGAGACCTATTATCCACCAGTTCTGAAATCAAAATCCGAAAAGCCAGGATTGTAGAGCTCGAAATGTAGTGTAAAATCAAGCTAATAATCTCCGAATACAGAACTCGCAGTCAACTAATATTCATAAAACTGTTTACGCAAAGAAACCACATTTCGCGGCTAACTAGGTGAAACAAGACCTACAAGCCACGAGTTCTGAAATCAAAATCCGAAACTCCAGGAATGTAGAGCTCGAAATGTAGTGTGAAATCATGCTAAAAATCACCGAATTCAGATCTCGCAGTCAACTGATATTCATAAAACCGTTTACGTAAAGAAACCACATTTCGCGGCTAACTAGGTGAAACAAGACCTACAAGCCACGAGTTCTGAAATCAAAATCCAAAAATCGAGGATTGTAGAGTTCGAAAAGTAGTGTGAAATCAATCTAAAAATCACCGAATTCAGAACTCGCAGTCAACGGATATTCATAAAACCGTTTACGTAAAGAAACCACATTTCGCGGCTATCTAGGTGAAACGAGACCTACTAGCCACGAGTTCTGAAATCAAAATCCGAAATACCAGGATTGTAGAGCTCGAAAAGTAGTGTGAAATCAAGATAAAAATCGCCGAATTTAGAACTCGGATTCAACTGATATTCATAAAACCGTTTACGTAAAGAAACCACATTTCGCGGCTAACTAGGTGAAACGAGACCTACTAGCCACGAGTTCTGGAATCAAAATCCGTAATGGCAGGATTGTAGAGCTCGAAAAGTAGTGTGAAATCAAGCAAAAAATCGGCGAATTCAGAACTCGGAGTCCCCTGATATTCGTAAAAATGTTTACGTAAAGAAACCACATTTCGCGGCTAACTAGATGAAACGAGACCTATTATCCACCAGTTCTGAAATCAAAATCCGAAAAGCCAGGATTGTAGAGCTCGAAATGTAGTGTAAAATCAAGCTAATAATCGCCGAATTTAGAACTCGCAGTCAACTGATATTCATAAAACCATTTACGTAAAAAAACCACATTTCGCGGCTAACTAGGTTAAACGAGACCTACTAGCCACCAGTTCTGAAATCAAAATCTGAAATGCCAGGATTGTAGAGCTCGAAAAGTAGTGTGAAATCAAGCTAAAAATCGCCGAATTCAGAACTCGCAGTCAACGGATATTCATAAAACCGTTTACGTAAAGAAACCACATTTCGCGGCTAACTAGGTGAAACGAGACCTACTAGCCACAAGTTCTGAAATCAAAATCTGTAATGCCAGGATTGTAGAGCTCGAAAAGTAGTGTGAAATCAAGCTAAAAATCGCCGAATTCAGAACTCGGACTCAACGGATATTCATAAAACCGTTTACGTAAAGAAACCACATTTCGCGGCTAACTAGGTGAAACGAGACCTACTAGCCAGGAGTTCTGAAATCAAAATTCGAAATACCAGGATTGTAGAGCTCGAAAAGTAGTGTGAAATCAAGATAAAAATCGCCAAATTTAGAACTCGGAGTCAACTGATATTCATAAAACCGTTTACGTAAAGAAACCACATTTCGCGGCTAACTAGGTGAAACGAGACCTACTAGCCACGAGTTCTGAAATCAAAATCCGTAATGCCAGGATTGCAGAGCTCGAAAAGTAGTGTGAAATCAAGCAAAAAATCGGCGAATTCAGAACTCGGAGTCATCTGATATTCGTAAAACTGTTTACGTAAAGAAACCACATTTCGCGGCTAACTAGATGAAACGAGACCTATTATCCACCAGTTCTGAAATCAAAATCCGAAAAGCCAGGATTGTAGAGCTCGAAATGTAGTGTAAAATCAAGCTAATAATCGCCGAATACAGAACTCGCAGTCAACTAATATTCATAAAACTGTTTACGCAAAGAAACCACATTTCGCGGCTAAATAGGTGAAACAAGACCTACAATCCACGAGTTCTGAAATCAAAATCCGAAACGCCAGGAATGTAGAGCTCGAAATGTAGTGTGAAATCATGCTAAAAATCACCGAATTCAGATCTCGCAGTCAACTGATATTCATAAAACGGTTTACGTAAAGAAACCACATTTCGCGGCTAACTAGGTGAAACAAGACCTACAAGCCACGAGTTCTGAAATCAAAATCCAAAAATCGAGGATTGTAGAGTTCGAAAAGTAGTGTGAAATCAATCTAAAAATCACCGAATTCAGAACTCGCAGTCAACGGATATTCATAAAACCGTTTACGTAAAGAAACCACATTTCGCGGCTAACTAGGTGAAACGAGACCTACTAGCCACGAGTTCTGAAATCAAAATCCGAAATACCAGGATTGTAGAGCTCGAAAAGTAGTGTGAAATCAAGATAAAAATTGCCGAATTTAGAACTCGGAGTCAACTGATATTCATAAAACCGTTTACGTAAAGAAACCACATTTCGCGGCTAACTAGGTGAAACGAGACCTACTAGCCACGAGTTCTGAAATCAAAATCCGTAATGCAGGATTGTAGAGCTTGAAAAGTAGTGTGAAATCAAGCAAAAAATCGGCGAATTCAGAACTCGGATTCACCTGATATTCGTAAAACTGTTTACGTAAAGAAACCACATTTCGCGGCTAACTAGATGGAACAAGACCTATTATCCACCAGTTCTGAAATCAAAATCCGAAAATCCAGGATTGTAGAGCTCGAAATGTAGTGTAAAATCAAGCTAATAATCGCCGAATACAGAACTCGCAGTCCACTAATATTCATAAAACTGTTTACGCAAAGAAAGCACATTTCGCGGCTAACTAGGTGAAACAAGACCTACAAGCCACGAGTTCTGAAATCAAAATCCAAAAATCGAGGATTGTAGAGTTCGAAAAGTAGTGTGAAATCAATCTAAAAATCACCGAATTCAGAACTCGCAGTCAACGGATATTCATAAAACCGTTTACGTAAAGAAACCACATTTCGCGGCTAACTAGGTGAAACGAGACCTACTAGCCACGAGTTCTGAAATCAAAATCCGAAATACCAGGATTGTAGAGCTCGAAAAGTAGTGTGAAATCAAGATAAAAATTGCCGAATTTAGAACTCGGAGTCAACTGATATTCATAAAACCGTTTACGTAAAGAAACCACATTTCGCGGCTAACTAGGTGAAACGAGACCTACTAGCCACGGGTTCTGAAATCAAAATCCGTAATGCAGGATTGTAGAGCTTGAAAAGTAGTGTGAAATCAAGCAAAAAATCGGCGAATTCAGAACTCGGATTCACCTGATATTCGTAAAACTGTTTACGTAAAGAAACCACATTTCGCGGCTAACTAGATGGAACAAGACCTATTATCCACCAGTTCTGAAATCAAAATCCGAAAATCCAGGATTGTAGAGCTCGAAATGTAGTGTAAAATCAAGCTAATAATCGCCGAATACAGAACTCGCAGTCCACTAATATTCATAAAACTGTTTACGCAAAGAAAGCACATTTCGCGGCTAACTAGGTGAAACAAGACCTACAAGCCACGAGTTCTGAAATCAAAATCCGAAACGCCAGGAATGTAGAGCTCGAAATGTAGTGTGAAATCATGCTAAAAATCACCGAATTCAGATCTCGCAGTCAACTGATATTCATAAAACCGTTTACGTAAAGAAACCACATTTCGCGGCTAACTAGGTGAAACGAGACCTACAAGCCACGAGTTCTGAAATCAAAATCCAAAAATCGAGGATTGTAGAGTTCGAAAAGTAGTGTGAAATCAAGCTAAAAATCACCGAATTCAGAACTCGCAGTCAACGGATATTCATAAAACTGTTCACGTAAAGAAACCACATTTCGCGGCTAACTAGGTGAAACGAGACCTACTAGCCACGAGTTCTGAAATCAAAATCCGTAATGCCAAGATTGTAGAGGTTGAAAAGTAGTGTGAAATCAAGCTAAAAATCGCCGAATTCAGAACTCGGACTCAACGGATATTCATAAAACCGTTTACGTAAAGAAACCACATTTCGCGGCTAACTAGGTGAAACGAGACCTACTAGCCACGAGTTCTGAAATCAAAATCCGTAATGCCAGGATTGTAGAGCTCGAAAAGTAGTTTGAAATCAAGCAAAAAATCGGCGAATTCAGAACTCGGAGTCAACTGATATTCATAAAACTGTTTACGTAAAGAAACCACATTTCGTGGCTAACTAGGTGAAACGAGACCTATTATCCACCAGTTCTGAAATCGAAATTCGAAATGCCAGGATTGTAGAGCTCGAAAAGTAGTGTGAAATCAAGCTAAAATTTGCCGAATTCAGAACTCGGAGTCAATGGATATTCATAAAACCGTTTACGGAAAGAAACAACATTTCGCGGCTAACCAGGCGAAACGAGACCTACTAGCTACGAGTTCTGAAATCAAAATCCGAAATGCCAGGATTGTAGAACTCAAAAATTAGTGTGAAATCAAGCTAAAAATCGTGGAATTCAGAACTCGCAGTCAACTGATATTCATAAAACCATTTACGTAAAAAAACCACATTTCGCGGCTAACTAGGTTAAACGAGACCTACTATCCACC
The DNA here is from genome assembly GCA_963580455.1 of Euonymus europaeus. Lineage (NCBI taxonomy): Eukaryota > Viridiplantae > Streptophyta > Magnoliopsida > Celastrales > Celastraceae > Euonymus > Euonymus europaeus. The sequence goes on along the minus strand of OY756966.1, from coordinate 26,712,811 downwards.
AGTTCTGAAATCAAAATCCGAAATGCCAGGATTGTAGAGCTCGAAAAGTAGTGTGAAATCAAGCTAAAAATCGCCGAATTCAGAACTCGCAGTCAACGGATATTCATAAAACCGTTTACGTAAAGAAACCAGATTTCGCGGCTAACTAGGTGAAACGAGACCTACTAGCCACAAGTTCTGAAATCAAAATCTGTAATGCCAGGATTGTAGAGCTCGAAAAGTATTGTGAAATCAAGCTAAAAATCGCCGAATTTAGAACTCGGACTCAACGGATATTCATAAAACCGTTTACGTAAAGAAACCACATTTCGCGGCTAACTAGGTGAAACGAGACCTACTAGCCACGAGTTCTGAAATCAAAATCCGAAATTCCAGGATTGTAGAGCTCGAAAAGTAGTGTGAAATCAAGATAAAAATCGCCGAATTTAGAACTCGGAGTCAACTGATATTCATAAAACCTTTTACGTAAAGAAACCACATTTTGCGGCTAACTAGGTGAAACGAGACCTACTAGCCACGAGTTCTGAAATCAAAATCCGTAATGCCAGGATTGTAGAGCTCGAAAAGTAGTGTGAAATCAAGCAAAAAATCGGCGAATTCCGAACTCGGAGTCACCTGATATTCGCAAAACTGTTTACGTAAAGAAACCACATTTCTTGGCTAACTAGATGAAACGAGACCTATTATCCACCAGTTCTGAAATCAAAATCCGAAAAGCCAGGATTGTAGAGCTCGAAATGTAGTGTAAAATCAAGCTAATAATCGCCGAATACAGAACTCGCAGTCAACTAATATTCATAAAACTGTTTACGCAAAGAAACCACATTTCGCGGCTAACTAGGTGAAACAAGACCTACAAGCCACGAGTTCTGAAATCAAAATCCGAAACGCCAGGAATGTAGAGCTCGAAATGTAGTGTGAAATCATGCTAAAAATCACCGAATTCAGATCTCGCAGTCAACCGATATTCATAAAACCGTTTACGTAAAGAAACCACATTTCGCGGCTAACTAGGTGAAACAAGACCTACAAGCCACGAGTTCTGAAATCAAAATCCAAAAATCGAGGATTGTAGAGTTCGAAAAGTAGTGTGAAATCAAGCTAAAAATCACCGAATTCAGAACTCGCATTCAACGGATATTCATAAAACTGTTTACGTAAAGAAACCACATTTCGCGGCTAACTAGGTGAAACGAGACCTACTAGCCACGAGTTCTGAAATCAAAATCCGTAATGCCAAGATTGTAGAGCTTGAAAAGTAGTGTGAAATCAAGCTAAAAATCGCCGAATTCAGAACTCGGACTCAACGCATATTCATAAAATCGTTTACGTAAAGAAACCACATTTCGCGGCTAACTAGGTGAAACGAGACCTACTAGCCACGAGTTCTGAAATCAAAATCCGTAATACCAGGATTGTAGAGCTCGAAAAGTAGTGTGAAATCAAGCTAAAAATCGCCGAATTCAGAACTCGGAGTCAACTGATATTCATAAAACTGTTTACGTAAAGAAACCACATTTCGCGGCTAACTAGTTGAAACGAGACCTATTATCCACCAGTTCTGAAATCGAAATTCGAAATGCCAGGATTGTAGAGCTCGAAAAGTAGTGTGAAATCAAGCTAAAATTTGCCGAATTCAGAACTCTGAGTCAATGGATATTCATAAAACCGTTTACGGAAAGAAACAACATTTCGCGGCTAACCAGGTGAAACGAGACCTACTAGCCACGAGTTCTGAAATCAAAATCCAAAATGCCAGGATTGTAGAACTCAAAAATTAGTGTGAAATCAAGCTAAAAATCGACGAATTCAGAACTCGCAGTCAACTGATATTCATAAAACCATTTACGTAAAAAAACCACATTTCGCGGCTAACTAGGTTAAACAAGACCTACTAGCCACCAGTTCTGAAATCAAAATCCGAAATGCCAGGATTGTAGAGCTCAAAAAGTAGTGTGAAATCAAGCTAAAAATCGCCGAATTCAGAACTCGCAGTCAACGGATATTCATAAAACCGTTTACGTAAAGAAACCACATTTCGCGGCTAACTAGGTGAAACGAGACCCACTAGCCACAAGTTCTGAAATCAAAATCTGTAATGCCAGGATTGTAGAGCTCGAAAAATAGTGTGAAATCAAGCTAAAAATCGCCGAATTCAGAACTCGGACTCAACGGATATTCATAAAACCGTTTACGTAAAGAAACCACATTTCGCAGCTAACTAGGTGAAACGAGACCTACTAGCCACGAGTTCTGAAATCAAAATTCGAAATACCAGGATTGTAGAGCTCGAAAAGTAGTGTGAAATCAAGATAAAAATAGCCGAATTTAGAACTCGGAGTCAACTGATATTCATAAAACCGTTTACGTAAAGAAACCACATTTCGCGGCTAACTAGGTGAAACGAGACCTACTAGCCACGAGTTCTGAAATCAAAATCCAAAATGCCAGGATTGTAGAACTCAAAAATTAGTGTGAAATCAAGCTAAAAATCGACGAATTCAGAACTCGCAGTCAACTGATATTCATAAAACCATTTACGTAAAAAAACCACATTTCGCGGCTAACTAGGTTAAACGAGACCTACTAGCCCCCAGTTCTGAAATCAAAATCCGAAATGCCAGGATTGTAGAGCTCAAAAAGTAGTGTGAAATCAAGCTAAAATTCGCCGAATTTAGAACTCGGAGTCAACTGATATTCATAAAACCGTTTACGTAAAGAAACCACATTTCGCGGCTAACTAGGTGAAACGAGACCCACTAGCCACAAGTTCTGAAATCAAAATCTGTAATGCCAGGATTGTAGAGCTCGAAAAATAGTGTGAAATCAAGCTAAAAATCGCCGAATTCAGAACTCGGACTCAACGGATATTCATAAAACCGTTTACGTAAAGAAACCACATTTCGCAGCTAACTAGGTGAAACGAGACCTACTAGCCACGAGTTCTGAAATCAAAATTCGAAATACCAGGATTGTAGAGCTCGAAAAGTAGTGTGAAATCAAGATAAAAATAGCCGAATTTAGAACTCGGACTCAACGGATATTCATAAAACCGTTTACGTAAAGAAATCACATTTCGCGGCTAACTCGGTGAAACGAGACCTACTAGCCACGAGTTCTGAAATCAAAATCCGTAATTCCAGGATTGTAGAGCTCGAAAAGTAGTGTGAAATCAAGCTAAAATTCGCCGAATTCAGAACTCGCAGTAAACTGATATACATAAAACTGTTTACTTAAAGAAACCACAATTCGCGGCTAACTAGGTGAAATGAGACTTACTATCCACGAGTTCTGAAATCAAAATCTGATGCCACGAGTTCTGAAATCAAAAACCAATACGCCAGTACTGTAGAGCTCGAAAAGTAGTGTGAAATCAAGCTAAAAATTAACGAATTCAGAACTCGCTGTCAACTGATATTCATAAAACGTTTACGTAAAGAAACCACATTTCGCGGCTACCTAGGTGAAACGAGACCTACTAGCCACGAGTTCTGAAATCAAAATCCGAAACGCCAGGATTGTAGAGATCGAAATGTAGTGTGAAATCAAGCTAAAAATAACCGAATTCAGAACTCGCAGTCAACAAATATTCATAAAACCGTTTACGTAAAGAAACCACATTTCGCGGCTAACTAGGTGAAACGAGACCTACAAGCCACGAGTTCTGAAATCAAAATCTGAAACGCCAGGATTGTAGAGCTCGAAATATAGTGTGAAATCATGCTAAAAATCACCGAATTCAGATCTCGCAGTCAACTGATATTCATAAAACCGTTTACGTAAAGAAACCACATTTCGCGGCTAACTAGGTGAAACAAGACCTACAAGCCACGAGTTCTGAAATCAAAATCCAAAAATCCAGGATTGTAGAGCTCAAAAAGTAGTGTGAAATCAAGCTAAAAATCACCGAATTCAGAACTCGCAGTCAACGGATATTCATAAAACCGTTTACGTAAAGAAACCACATTTCGCGGCCAACTAGGTGAAACGAGACCTACTAGCCACGAGTTCTGAAATCAAAATCCGTAATGGCAGGATTGTAGAGCTCGAAAAGTAGTGTGAAATCAAGCATAAAATCGCCGAATTCAGAACTCGGAGTCAACTGATATTCATAAAACTGTTTACGTAAAGAAACCACATTTCGCGGCTAACTAGTTGAAACGAGACCTATTATCCACCAGTTCTGAAATCGAAATTCGAAATGCCAGGATTGTAGAGCTCGAAAAGTAGTGTGAAATCAAGCTAAAATTTGCCGAATTCAGAACTCGGAGTCAATGGATATTCATAAAACCGTTTACGAAAAGAAACCACATTTCGCGGCTAACTAGGTGAAACGAGACCTACAAGCCACGAGTTCTGAAATCAAAATCTGAAACGCCAGGATTGTAGAGCTCGAAATATAGTGTGAAATCATGCTAAAAATCACCGAATTCAGATCTCGCAGTCAACTGATATTCATAAAACCGTTTACGTAAAGAAACCACATTTCGCGGCTAACTAGGTGAAACAAGACCTACAAGCCACGAGTTCTGAAATCAAAATCCAAAAATCCAGGATTGTAGAGCTCAAAAAGTAGTGTGAAATCAAGCTAAAAATCACCGAATTCAGAACTCGCAGTCAACGGATATTCATAAAACCGTTTACGTAAAGAAACCACATTTCGCGGCCAACTAGGTGAAACGAGACCTACTAGCCACGAGTTCTGAAATCAAAATCCGTAATGGCAGGATTGTAGAGCTCGAAAAGTAGTGTGAAATCAAGCATAAAATCGCCGAATTCAGAACTCGGAGTCAACTGATATTCATAAAACTGTTTACGTAAAGAAACCACATTTCGCGGCTAACTAGTTGAAACGAGACCTATTATCCACCAGTTCTGAAATCGAAATTCGAAATGCCAGGATTGTAGAGCTCGAAAAGTAGTGTGAAATCAAGCTAAAATTTGCCGAATTCAGAACTCGGAGTCAATGGATATTCATAAAACCGTTTACGAAAAGAAACAACATTTCGCGGCTAACCAGGTGAAACGAGACCTACTAGCCACGAGTTCTGAAATCAAAATCCAAAATGCCAGGATTGTAGAACTCAAAAATTAGTGTGAAATCAAGCTAAAAATCGACGAATTCAGAACTCGCAGTCAACTGATATTCATAAAACCATTTACGTAAAAAAACCACATTTCGCGGCTAACTAGGTTAAACGAGACCTACTAGCCACCAGTTCTGAAATCAAAATCCGAAATGCCAGGATTGTAGAGCTCAAAAAGTAGTGTGAAATCAAGCTAAAAATCGCCGAATTCAGAACTCGCAGTCAACGGATATTCATAAAACCGTTTACGTAAAGAAACCACATTTCGCGGCTAACTAGGTGAAACGAGACCCACTAGCCACAAGTTCTGAAATCAAAATCTGTAATGCCAGGATTGTAGAGCTCGAAAAATAGTGTGAAATCAAGCTAAAAATCGCCGAATTCAGAACTCGGACTCAACGGATATTCATAAAACCGTTTACGTAAAGAAACCACATTTCGCGGCTAACTAGGTGAAACGAGACCTACTAGCCACGAGTTCTGAAATCAAAATTCGAAATACCAGGATTGTAGAGCTCGAAAAGTAGTGTGAAATCAAGATAAAAATAGCCGAATTTAGAACTCGGAGTCAACTGATATTCATAAAACCGTTTACGTAAAGAAACCACATTTCGCGGCTAACTAGGTGAAACGAGACCTACTAGCCACGAGTTCTGAAATCAAAATCCGTAATGCCAGGATTGTAGAGCTCGAAAAGTAGTGTGAAATCAAGCAAAAAATCGGCGAATTCAGAACTCGGAGTCACCAGATATTCATAAAACTGTTTACGTAAAGAAACCACATTTCGCGGCTAACTAGGTGAAACGAGACCTATTATCCACCAGTTCTGAAATCGAAATTCGAAATGCCAGGATTGTAGAGCTCGAAAAGTAGTGTGAAATCAAGCTAAAAATCGCCGAATTTAGAACTCGGAGTCAACTGATATTCGTAAAACCGTTTACGTAAAGAAACCACATTTCGCGGCAAACTAGGTGAAACAAGACCTACTAGCCACGAGTTCTGAAATCAAAATCCGTAATGCCAGGATTGTAGAGCTCGAAAAGTAGTGTGAAATCAAGCTAAAAATCGCCGAATTTAGAACTCGGACTCAACGGATATTCATAAAACCGTTTACGTAAAGAAACCACATTTCGCGGCTAACTCGGTGAAACGAGACCTACTAGCCACGAGTTCTGAAATCAAAATCCGTAATTCCAGGATTGTAGAGCTCGAAAAGTAGTGTGAAATCAAGCTAAAATTCGCCGAATTCAGAACTCGCAGTAAACTGATATACATAAAACTGTTTACTTAAAGAAACCACAATTCGCGGCTAACTAGGTGAAATGAGACTTACTATCCACGAGTTCTGAAATCAAAATCTGATGCCACGAGTTCTGAAATCAAAAACCAATACGCCAGTACTGTAGAGCTCGAAAAGTAGTGTGAAATCAAGCTAAAAATTAACGAATTCAGAACTCGCTGTCAACTGATATTCATAAAACGTTTACGTAAAGAAACCACATTTCGCGGCTACCTAGGTGAAACGAGACCTACTAGCCACGAGTTCTGACATCAAAATCCGAAACGCCAGGATTGTAGAGATCGAAATGTAGTGTGAAATCAAGCTAAAAATAACCGAATTCAGAACTCGCAGTCAACAAATATTCATAAAACCGTTTACGTAAAGAAACCACATTTCGCGGCTAACTAGGTGAAACGAGACCTACAAGCCACGAGTTCTGAAATCAAAATCTGAAACGCCAGGATTGTAGAGCTCGAAATATAGGGTGAAATCATGCTAAAAATCACCGAATTCAGATCTCGCAGTCAACTGATATTCATAAAACCGTTTACGTAAAGAAACCACATTTCGCGTCTAACTAGGTGAAACAAGACCTACAAGCCACGAGTTCTGAAATCAAAATCCAAAAATCCAGGATTGTAGAGCTCAAAAAGTAGTGTGAAATCAAGCTAAAAATCACCGAATTCAGAACTCGCAGTCAACGGATATTCATAAAACCGTTTACGTAAAGAAACCACATTTCGCGGCCAACTAGGTGAAACGAGACCTACTAGCCACGAGTTCTGAAATCAAAATCCGTAATAGCAGGATTGTAGAGCTCAAAAAGTAGTGTGAAATCAAGGATAAAATCGCCGAATTAAGAACTCGGAGTCAACTGATATTCATAAAACGGTTTACGTAAAGAAACCACATTTCGCGGCTAACTAGGTGAAACGAGACCTATTATCCACCAGTTCTGAAATCGAAATCCGTAATGACAGGATTGTAGAGCTCGAAAAGCAGTGTGAAATCAAGCTAAAAATCGCCGAATTCAGAACTCGGTGTCAACTGATATTCATAAAACTGTTTACGTAAAGAAACCACATTTCGCGGCTAACTAGATGAAACGAGACCTATTATCCGCCAGTTCTGAAATCAAAATCCGAAAATGCAGGATTGTAGAGCTCGAAATGTAGTGTAAAATCAAGCTAATAATCGCCGAATATAGAACTCGCAGTCAACTAATATTCATAAAACTGTTTACGCAAAGAAACCACATTTCGCGGCTAACTAGGTGAAACAAGACCTACAAGCCACGAGTTCTGAAATCAAAATCCGAAACACCAGGATTGTAGAGCTCAAAATATAGTGTGAAATCATGCTAAAAATCACCGAATTCAGATCTCGCAGTCAACTGATATTCATAAAACCGTTTACGTAAAGAAACCACATTTCGCGGCTAACTAGGTGAAACAAGACCTACAAGCCACGAGTTCTGAAATCAAAATCCAAAAATCCAGGATTGTAGAGCTCAAAAAGTAGTGTGAAATCAAGCTAAAAATCGCCGAATTCAGAACTCGCAGTCAACGGATATTCATAAAACCGTTTACGTAAAGAAACCACATTTCGCGGCTAACTAGGTGAAACGAGACCCACTAGCCACAAGTTCTGAAATCAAAATCTGTAATGCCAGGATTGTAGAGCTCGAAAAATAGTGTGAAATCAAGCTAAAAATCGCCGAATTCAGAACTCGGACTCAACGGATATTCATAAAACCGTTTACGTAAAGAAACCACATTTCGCAGCTAACTAGGTGAAACGAGACCTACTAGCCACGAGTTCTGAAATCAAAATTCGAAATACCAGGATTGTAGAGCTCGAAAAGTAGTGTGAAATCAAGATAAAAATAGCCGAATTTAGAACTCGGAGTCAACTGATATTCATAAAACCGTTTACGTAAAGAAACCACATTTCGCGGCTAACTAGGTGAAACGAGACCTACTAGCCACGAGTTCTGAAATCAAAATCCAAAATGCCAGGATTGTAGAACTCAAAAATTAGTGTGAAATCAAGCTAAAAATCGACGAATTCAGAACTCGCAGTCAACTGATATTCATAAAACCATTTACGTAAAAAAACCACATTTCGCGGCTAACTAGGTTAAACGAGACCTACTAGCCCCCAGTTCTGAAATCAAAATCCGAAATGCCAGGATTGTAGAGCTCAAAAAGTAGTGTGAAATCAAGCTAAAATTCGCCGAATTTAGAACTCGGAGTCAACTGATATTCATAAAACCGTTTACGTAAAGAAACCACATTTCGCGGCTAACTAGGTGAAACGAGACCCACTAGCCACAAGTTCTGAAATCAAAATCTGTAATGCCAGGATTGTAGAGCTCGAAAAATAGTGTGAAATCAAGCTAAAAATCGCCGAATTCAGAACTCGGACTCAACGGATATTCATAAAACCGTTTACGTAAAGAAACCACATTTCGCAGCTAACTAGGTGAAACGAGACCTACTAGCCACGAGTTCTGAAATCAAAATTCGAAATACCAGGATTGTAGAGCTCGAAAAGTAGTGTGAAATCAAGATAAAAATAGCCGAATTTAGAACTCGGACTCAACGGATATTCATAAAACCGTTTACGTAAAGAAATCACATTTCGCGGCTAACTCGGTGAAACGAGACCTACTAGCCACGAGTTCTGAAATCAAAATCCGTAATTCCAGGATTGTAGAGCTCGAAAAGTAGTGTGAAATCAAGCTAAAATTCGCCGAATTCAGAACTCGCAGTAAACTGATATACATAAAACTGTTTACTTAAAGAAACCACAATTCGCGGCTAACTAGGTGAAATGAGACTTACTATCCACGAGTTCTGAAATCAAAATCTGATGCCACGAGTTCTGAAATCAAAAACCAATACGCCAGTACTGTAGAGCTCGAAAAGTAGTGTGAAATCAAGCTAAAAATTAACGAATTCAGAACTCGCTGTCAACTGATATTCATAAAACGTTTACGTAAAGAAACCACATTTCGCGGCTACCTAGGTGAAACGAGACCTACTAGCCACGAGTTCTGAAATCAAAATCCGAAACGCCAGGATTGTAGAGATCGAAATGTAGTGTGAAATCAAGCTAAAAATAACCGAATTCAGAACTCGCAGTCAACAAATATTCATAAAACCGTTTACGTAAAGAAACCACATTTCGCGGCTAACTAGGTGAAACGAGACCTACAAGCCACGAGTTCTGAAATCAAAATCTGAAACGCCAGGATTGTAGAGCTCGAAATATAGTGTGAAATCATGCTAAAAATCACCGAATTCAGATCTCGCAGTCAACTGATATTCATAAAACCGTTTACGTAAAGAAACCACATTTCGCGGCTAACTAGGTGAAACAAGACCTACAAGCCACGAGTTCTGAAATCAAAATCCAAAAATCCAGGATTGTAGAGCTCAAAAAGTAGTGTGAAATCAAGCTAAAAATCACCGAATTCAGAACTCGCAGTCAACGGATATTCATAAAACCGTTTACGTAAAGAAACCACATTTCGCGGCCAACTAGGTGAAACGAGACCTACTAGCCACGAGTTCTGAAATCAAAATCCGTAATGGCAGGATTGTAGAGCTCGAAAAGTAGTGTGAAATCAAGCATAAAATCGCCGAATTCAGAACTCGGAGTCAACTGATATTCATAAAACTGTTTACGTAAAGAAACCACATTTCGCGGCTAACTAGTTGAAACGAGACCTATTATCCACCAGTTCTGAAATCGAAATTCGAAATGCCAGGATTGTAGAGCTCGAAAAGTAGTGTGAAATCAAGCTAAAATTTGCCGAATTCAGAACTCGGAGTCAATGGATATTCATAAAACCGTTTACGGAAAGAAACAACATTTCGCGGCTAACCAGGTGAAACGAGACCTACTAGCCACGAGTTCTGAAATCAAAATCCAAAATGCCAGGATTGTAGAACTCAAAAATTAGTGTGAAATCAAGCTAAAAATCGACGAATTCAGAACTCGCAGTCAACTGATATTCATAAAACCATTTACGTAAAAAAACCACATTTCGCGGCTAACTAGGTTAAACGAGACCTACTAGCCACCAGTTCTGAAATCAAAATCCGAAATGCCAGGATTGTAGAGCTCAAAAAGTAGTGTGAAATCAAGCTAAAAATCGCCGAATTCAGAACTCGCAGTCAACGGATATTCATAAAACCGTTTACGTAAAGAAACCACATTTCGCGGCTAACTAGGTGAAACGAGACCCACTAGCCACAAGTTCTGAAATCAAAATCTGTAATGCCAGGATTGTAGAGCTCGAAAAATAGTGTGAAATCAAGCTAAAAATCGCCGAATTCAGAACTCGGACTCAACGGATATTCATAAAACCGTTTACGTAAAGAAACCACATTTCGCGGCTAACTAGGTGAAACGAGACCTACTAGCCACGAGTTCTGAAATCAAAATTCGAAATACCAGGATTGTAGAGCTCGAAAAGTAGTGTGAAATCAAGATAAAAATAGCCGAATTTAGAACTCGGAGTCAACTGATATTCATAAAACCGTTTACGTAAAGAAACCACATTTCGCGGCTAACTAGGTGAAACGAGACCTACTAGCCACGAGTTCTGAAATCAAAATCCGTAATGCCAGGATTGTAGAGCTCGAAAAGTAGTGTGAAATCAAGCAAAAAATCGGCGAATTCAGAACTCGGAGTCACCAGATATTCATAAAACTGTTTACGTAAAGAAACCACATTTCGCGGCTAACTAGGTGAAACGAGACCTATTATCCACCAGTTCTGAAATCGAAATTCGAAATGCCAGGATTGTAGAGCTCGAAAAGTAGTGTGAAATCAAGCTAAAAATCGCCGAATTTAGAACTCGGAGTCAACTGATATTCGTAAAACCGTTTACGTAAAGAAACCACATTTCGCGGCTAACTAGGTGAAACAAGACCTACTAGCCACGAGTTCTGAAATCAAAATCCGTAATGCCAGGATTGTAGAGCTCGAAAAGTAGTGTGAAATCAAGCTAAAAATCGCCGAATTTAGAACTCGGACTCAACGGATATTCATAAAACCGTTTACGTAAAGAAACCACATTTCGCGGCTAACTCGGTGAAACGAGACCTACTAGCCACGAGTTCTGAAATCAAAATCCGTAATTCCAGGATTGTAGAGCTCGAAAAGTAGTGTGAAATCAAGCTAAAATTCGCCGAATTCAGAACTCGCAGTAAACTGATATACATAAAACTGTTTACTTAAAGAAACCACAATTCGCGGCTAACTAGGTGAAATGAGACTTACTATCCACGAGTTCTGAAATCAAAATCTGATGCCACGAGTTCTGAAATCAAAAACCAATACGCCAGTACTGTAGAGCTCGAAAAGTAGTGTGAAATCAAGCTAAAAATTAACGAATTCAGAACTCGCTGTCAACTGATATTCATAAAACGTTTACGTAAAGAAACCACATTTCGCGGCTACCTAGGTGAAACGAGACCCACTAGCCACGAGTTCTGAAATCAAAATCCGAAACTCCAGGATTGTAGAGATCGAAATGTAGTGTGAAATCAAGCTAAAAATAACCGAATTCAGAACTCGCAGTCAACAAATATTCATAAAACCGTTTACGTAAAGAAACCACATTTCGCGGCTAACTAGGTGAAACGAGAACTACTAGCCACGAGTTCTGAAATCAAAATCCGAAATGCCAGGATTGTAGAGCTCAAAAAGTAGTGTGAAATCAAGCTAAAAATCACCGAATTCAGAACTCGCAGTCAACGGATATTCATAAAACCGTTTACGTAAAGAAACCACATTTCGCGGCTAACTCGGTGAAACGAGACCTACTAGCCACGAGTTCTGAAATCAAAATCCGTAATTCCAGGATTGTAGAGCTCGAAAAGTAGTGTGAAATCAAGCTAAAATTCGCCGAATTCAGAACTCGCAGTAAACTGATATACATAAAACTGTTTACTTAAAGAAACCACAATTCGCGGCTAACTAGGTGAAATGAGACTTACTATCCACGAGTTCTGAAATCAAAATCTGATGCCACGAGTTCTGAAATCAAAAACCAATACGCCAGTACTGTAGAGCTCGAAAAGTAGTGTGAAATCAAGCTAAAAATTAACGAATTCAGAACTCGCTGTCAACTGATATTCATAAAACGTTTACGTAAAGAAACCACATTTCGCGGCTACCTAGGTGAAACGAGACCTACTAGCCACGAGTTCTGACATCAAAATCCGAAACGCCAGGATTGTAGAGATCGAAATGTAGTGTGAAATCAAGCTAAAAATAACCGAATTCAGAACTCGCAGTCAACAAATATTCATAAAACCGTTTACGTAAAGAAACCACATTTCGCGGCTAACTAGGTGAAACGAGACCTACAAGCCACGAGTTCTGAAATCAAAATCTGAAACGCCAGGATTGTAGAGCTCGAAATATAGTGTGAAATCATGCTAAAAATCACCGAATTCAGATCTCGCAGTCAACTGATATTCATAAAACCGTTTACGTAAAGAAACCACATTTCGCGTCTAACTAGGTGAAACAAGACCTACAAGCCACGAGTTCTGAAATCAAAATCCAAAAATCCAGGATTGTAGAGCTCAAAAAGTAGTGTGAAATCAAGCTAAAAATCACCGAATTCAGAACTCGCAGTCAACGGATATTCATAAAACCGTTTACGTAAAGAAACCACATTTCGCGGCCAACTAGGTGAAACGAGACCTACTAGCCACGAGTTCTGAAATCAAAATCCGTAATGGCAGGATTGTAGAGCTCAAAAAGTAGTGTGAAATCAAGGATAAAATCGCCGAATTAAGAACTCGGAGTCAACTGATATTCATAAAACGGTTTACGTAAAGAAACCACATTTCGCGGCTAACTAGGTGAAACGAGACCTATTATCCACCAGTTCTGAAATCGAAATCCGTAATGACAGGATTGTAGAGCTCGAAAAGCAGTGTGAAATCAAGCTAAAAATCGCCGAATTCAGAACTCGGTGTCAACTGATATTCATAAAACTGTTTACGTAAAGAAACCACATTTCGCGGCTAACTAGATGAAACGAGACCTATTATCCGCCAGTTCTGAAATCAAAATCCGAAAATGCAGGATTGTAGAGCTCGAAATGTAGTGTAAAATCAAGCTAATAATCGCCGAATATAGAACTCGCAGTCAACTAATATTCATAAAACTGTTTACGCAAAGAAACCACATTTCGCGGCTAACTAGGTGAAACAAGACCTACAAGCCACGAGTTCTGAAATCAAAATCCGAAACACCAGGATTGTAGAGCTCAAAATATAGTGTGAAATCATGCTAAAAATCACCGAATTCAGATCTCGCAGTCAACTGATATTCATAAAACCGTTTACGTAAAGAAACCACATTTCGCGGCTAACTAGGTGAAACAAGACCTACAAGCCACGAGTTCTGAAATCAAAATCCAAAAATCCAGGATTGTAGAGCTCGAAAAGTAGTGTGAAATCAAGCTAAAATTCGCCGAATTCAGAACTCGCAGTAAACTGATATACATAAAACTGTTTACTTAAAGAAACCACATTTCGCGGCTAACTTGTTGAAACGAGACCTATTATCCACCAGTTCTGAAATCGAAATCCGTAATGACAGGATTGTAGAGCTCGAAAAGCAGTGTGAAATCAAGCTAAAAATCGCCGAATTCAGAACTCGGTGTCAACTGATATTCATAAAACTGTTTACGTAAAGAAACCACATTTCGCGGCTAACTAGATGAAACGAGACCTATTATCCGCCAGTTCTGAAATCAAAATCCGAAAAGGCAGGATTGTAGAGCTCGAAATGTAGTGTAAAATCAAGCTAATAATCGCCGAATACAGAACTCGCAGTCAACCAATATTCATAAAACTGTTTACGCAAAGAAACCACATTTCGCGGCTAACTAGGTGAAACAAGACCTACAAGCCACGAGTTCTGAAATCAAAATCCGAAACACCAGGATTGTAGAGCTCAAAATGTAGTGTGAAATCATGCTAAAAATCACCGAATTCAGATCTCGCAGTCAACTGATATTCATAAAACCGTTTACGTAAAGAAACCACATTTCGCGGCTAACTAGGTGAAACAAGACCTACAAGCCACGAGTTCTGAAATCAAAATCCAAAAATCCAGGATTGTAGAGCTCGAAAAGTAGTGTGAAATCAAGCTAAAAATCGCCGAATTCAAAACTCGGTGTCAACTGATATTCATAAAACTGTTTACGTAAAGAAACCACATTTCGCGGCTAACTAGATGAAACGAGACCTATTATCCGCCAGTTCTGAAATCAAAATCTGAAAAGGCAGGATTGTAGAGCTCGAAATGTAGTGTAAAATCAAGCTAATAATCGCCGAATACAGAACTCGCAGTCAACTAATATTCATAAAACTGTTTACGCAAAGAAACCACATTTCGCGGCTAACTAGGTGAAACAAGACCTACAAGCCACGAGTTCTGAAATCAAAATCCGAAACACCAGGATTGTAGAGCTCAAAATGTAGTGTGAAATCATGCTAAAAATCACCGAATTCAGATCTCGCAGTCAACTGATATTCATAAAACCGTTTACGTAAAGAAACCACATTTCGCGGCTAACTAGGTGAAACAAGACCTACAAGCCACGAGTTCTGAAATCAAAATCCAAAAATCCAGGATTGTAGAGCTCGAAAAGTAGTGTGAAATCAAGCTAAAATTCGCCGAATTCAGAACTCGCAGTAAACTGATATACATAAAACTGTTTACTTAAAGAAACCACAATTCGCGGCTAACTAGGTGAAATAAGACTTACTATCCACGAGTTCTGAAATCAAAATCTGATGCCACGAGTTCTGAAATCAAAAACCAATACGCCAGTACTGTAGAGCTCGAAAAGTAGTGTGAAATCAAGCTAAAAATTAACGAATTCAGAACTCGCTGTCAACTGATATTCATAAAACGTTTACGTAAAGAAACCACATTTCGCGGCTACCTAGGTGAAACGAGACCTACTAGCCACGAGTTCTGAAATCAAAATCCGAAACGCCAGGATTGTAGAGATCGAAATGTAGTGTGAAATCAAGCTAAAAATAACCGAATTCAGAACTCGCAGTCAACAAATATTCATAAAACCGTTTACGTAAAGAAACCACATTTCGCGGCTAACTAGGTGAAACGAGACCTACAAGCCACGAGTTCTGAAATCAAAATCTGAAATGCCAGGATTGTAGAGCTCGAAATATAGTGTGAAATCATGCTAAAAATCACCGAATTCAGATCTCGCAGTCAACTGATATTCATAAAACCGTTTACGTAAAGAAACCACATTTCGCGTCTAACTAGGTGAAACAAGACCTACAAGCCACGAGTTCTGAAATCAAAATCCAAAAATCCAGGATTGTAGAGCTCAAAAAGTAGTGTGAAATCAAGCTAAAAATCACCGAATTCAGAACTCGCAGTCAACGGATATTCATAAAACCGTTTACGTAAAGAAACCACATTTCGCGGCCAACTAGGTGAAACGAGACCTACTAGCCACGAGTTCTGAAATCAAAATCCGTAATGGCAGGATTGTAGAGCTCAAAAAGTAGTGTGAAATCAAGGATAAAATCGCCGAATTCAGAACTCGGAGTCAACTGATATTCATAAAACGGTTTACGTAAAGAAACCACATTTCGCGGCTAACTAGGTGAAACGAGACCTATTATCCACCAGTTCTGAAATCGAAATCCGTAATGACAGGATTGTAGAGCTCGAAAAGCAGTGTGAAATCAAGCTAAAAATCGCCGAATTCAGAACTCGGTGTCAACTGATATTCATAAAACTGTTTACGTAAAGAAACCACATTTCGCGGCTAACTAGATGAAACGAGACCTATTATCCGCCAGTTCTGAAATCAAAATCCGAAAATGCAGGATTGTAGAGCTCGAAATGTAGTGTAAAATCAAGCTAATAATCGCCGAATATAGAACTCGCAGTCAACTAATATTCATAAAACTGTTTACGCAAAGAAACCACATTTCGCGGCTAACTAGGTGAAACAAGACCTACAAGCCACGAGTTCTGAAATCAAAATCCGAAACACCAGGATTGTAGAGCTCAAAATGTAGTGTGAAATCATGCTAAAAATCACCGAATTCAGATCTCGCAGTCAACTGATATTCATAAAACCGTTTACGTAAAGAAACCACATTTCGCGGCTAACTAGGTGAAACAAGACCTACAAGCCACGAGTTCTGAAATCAAAATCCAAAAATCCAGGATTGTAGAGCTCGAAAAGTAGTGTGAAATCAAGCTAAAATTCGCCGAATTCAGAACTCGCAGTAAACTGATATACATAAAACTGTTTACTTAAAGAAACCACAATTCGCGGCTAACTAGGTGAAATAAGACTTACTATCCACGAGTTCTGAAATCAAAATCTGATGCCACGAGTTCTGAAATCAAAAACCAATACGCCAGTACTGTAGAGCTCGAAAAGTAGTGTGAAATCAAGCTAAAAATTAACGAATTCAGAACTCGCTGTCAACTGATATTCATAAAACGTTTACGTAAAGAAACCACATTTCGCGGCTACCTAGGTGAAACGAGACCTACTAGCCACGAGTTCTGACATCAAAATCCGAAACGCCAGGATTGTAGAGATCGAAATGTAGTGTGAAATCAAGCTAAAAATAACCGAATTCAGAACTCGCAGTCAACAAATATTCATAAAACCGTTTACGTAAAGAAACCACATTTCGCGGCTAACTAGGTGAAACGAGACCTACAAGCCACGAGTTCTGAAATCAAAATCTGAAACGCCAGGATTGTAGAGCTCGAAATATAGTGTGAAATCATGCTAAAAATCACCGAATTCAGATCTCGCAGTCAACTGATATTCATAAAACCGTTTACGTAAAGAAACCACATTTCGCGTCTAACTAGGTGAAACAAGACCTACAAGCCACGAGTTCTGAAATCAAAATCCAAAAATCCAGGATTGTAGAGCTCAAAAAGTAGTGTGAAATCAAGCTAAAAATCACCGAATTCAGAACTCGCAGTCAACGGATATTCATAAAACCGTTTACGTAAAGAAACCACATTTCGCGGCCAACTAGGTGAAACGAGACCTACTAGCCACGAGTTCTGAAATCAAAATCCGTAATGGCAGGATTGTAGAGCTCAAAAAGTAGTGTGAAATCAAGGATAAAATCGCCGAATTAAGAACTCGGAGTCAACTGATATTCATAAAACGGTTTACGTAAAGAAACCACATTTCGCGGCTAACTAGGTGAAACGAGACCTATTATCCACCAGTTCTGAAATCGAAATCCGTAATGACAGGATTGTAGAGCTCGAAAAGCAGTGTGAAATCAAGCTAAAAATCGCCGAATTCAGAACTCGGTGTCAACTGATATTCATAAAACTGTTTACGTAAAGAAACCACATTTCGCGGCTAACTAGATGAAACGAGACCTATTATCCGCCAGTTCTGAAATCAAAATCCGAAAATGCAGGATTGTAGAGCTCGAAATGTAGTGTAAAATCAAGCTAATAATCGCCGAATATAGAACTCGCAGTCAACTAATATTCATAAAACTGTTTACGCAAAGAAACCACATTTCGCGGCTAACTAGGTGAAACAAGACCTACAAGCCACGAGTTCTGAAATCAAAATCCGAAACACCAGGATTGTAGAGCTCAAAATATAGTGTGAAATCATGCTAAAAATCACCGAATTCAGATCTCGCAGTCAACTGATATTCATAAAACCGTTTACGTAAAGAAACCACATTTCGCGGCTAACTAGGTGAAACAAGACCTACAAGCCACGAGTTCTGAAATCAAAATCCAAAAATCCAGGATTGTAGAGCTCGAAAAGTAGTGTGAAATCAAGCTAAAATTCGCCGAATTCAGAACTCGCAGTAAACTGATATACATAAAACTGTTTACTTAAAGAAACCACATTTCGCGGCTAACTTGTTGAAACGAGACCTATTATCCACCAGTTCTGAAATCGAAATCCGTAATGACAGGATTGTAGAGCTCGAAAAGCAGTGTGAAATCAAGCTAAAAATCGCCGAATTCAGAACTCGGTGTCAACTGATATTCATAAAACTGTTTACGTAAAGAAACCACATTTCGCGGCTAACTAGATGAAACGAGACCTATTATCCGCCAGTTCTGAAATCAAAATCCGAAAAGGCAGGATTGTAGAGCTCGAAATGTAGTGTAAAATCAAGCTAATAATCGCCGAATACAGAACTCGCAGTCAACCAATATTCATAAAACTGTTTACGCAAAGAAACCACATTTCGCGGCTAACTAGGTGAAACAAGACCTACAAGCCACGAGTTCTGAAATCAAAATCCGAAACACCAGGATTGTAGAGCTCAAAATGTAGTGTGAAATCATGCTAAAAATCACCGAATTCAGATCTCGCAGTCAACTGATATTCATAAAACCGTTTACGTAAAGAAACCACATTTCGCGGCTAACTAGGTGAAACAAGACCTACAAGCCACGAGTTCTGAAATCAAAATCCAAAAATCCAGGATTGTAGAGCTCGAAAAGTAGTGTGAAATCAAGCTAAAAATCGCCGAATTCAAAACTCGGTGTCAACTGATATTCATAAAACTGTTTACGTAAAGAAACCACATTTCGCGGCTAACTAGATGAAACGAGACCTAT
Source organism: Euonymus europaeus (assembly GCA_963580455.1). Lineage (NCBI taxonomy): Eukaryota > Viridiplantae > Streptophyta > Magnoliopsida > Celastrales > Celastraceae > Euonymus > Euonymus europaeus. The sequence continues at coordinate 26,693,773 of OY756966.1, read as the reverse complement.
TATCCGCCAGTTCTGAAATCAAAATCTGAAAAGGCAGGATTGTAGAGCTCGAAATGTAGTGTAAAATCAAGCTAATAATCGCCGAATACAGAACTCGCAGTCAACTAATATTCATAAAACTGTTTACGCAAAGAAACCACATTTCGCGGCTAACTAGGTGAAACAAGACCTACAAGCCACGAGTTCTGAAATCAAAATCCGAAACACCAGGATTGTAGAGCTCAAAATGTAGTGTGAAATCATGCTAAAAATCACCGAATTCAGATCTCGCAGTCAACTGATATTCATAAAACCGTTTACGTAAAGAAACCACATTTCGCGGCTAACTAGGTGAAACAAGACCTACAAGCCACGAGTTCTGAAATCAAAATCCAAAAATCCAGGATTGTAGAGCTCGAAAAGTAGTGTGAAATCAAGCTAAAATTCGCCGAATTCAGAACTCGCAGTAAACTGATATACATAAAACTGTTTACTTAAAGAAACCACAATTCGCGGCTAACTAGGTGAAATAAGACTTACTATCCACGAGTTCTGAAATCAAAATCTGATGCCACGAGTTCTGAAATCAAAAACCAATACGCCAGTACTGTAGAGCTCGAAAAGTAGTGTGAAATCAAGCTAAAAATTAACGAATTCAGAACTCGCTGTCAACTGATATTCATAAAACGTTTACGTAAAGAAACCACATTTCGCGGCTACCTAGGTGAAACGAGACCTACTAGCCACGAGTTCTGAAATCAAAATCCGAAACGCCAGGATTGTAGAGATCGAAATGTAGTGTGAAATCAAGCTAAAAATAACCGAATTCAGAACTCGCAGTCAACAAATATTCATAAAACCGTTTACGTAAAGAAACCACATTTCGCGGCTAACTAGGTGAAACGAGACCTACAAGCCACGAGTTCTGAAATCAAAATCTGAAATGCCAGGATTGTAGAGCTCGAAATATAGTGTGAAATCATGCTAAAAATCACCGAATTCAGATCTCGCAGTCAACTGATATTCATAAAACCGTTTACGTAAAGAAACCACATTTCGCGTCTAACTAGGTGAAACAAGACCTACAAGCCACGAGTTCTGAAATCAAAATCCAAAAATCCAGGATTGTAGAGCTCAAAAAGTAGTGTGAAATCAAGCTAAAAATCACCGAATTCAGAACTCGCAGTCAACGGATATTCATAAAACCGTTTACGTAAAGAAACCACATTTCGCGGCCAACTAGGTGAAACGAGACCTACTAGCCACGAGTTCTGAAATCAAAATCCGTAATGGCAGGATTGTAGAGCTCAAAAAGTAGTGTGAAATCAAGGATAAAATCGCCGAATTCAGAACTCGGAGTCAACTGATATTCATAAAACGGTTTACGTAAAGAAACCACATTTCGCGGCTAACTAGGTGAAACGAGACCTATTATCCACCAGTTCTGAAATCGAAATCCGTAATGACAGGATTGTAGAGCTCGAAAAGCAGTGTGAAATCAAGCTAAAAATCGCCGAATTCAGAACTCGGTGTCAACTGATATTCATAAAACTGTTTACGTAAAGAAACCACATTTCGCGGCTAACTAGATGAAACGAGACCTATTATCCGCCAGTTCTGAAATCAAAATCCGAAAATGCAGGATTGTAGAGCTCGAAATGTAGTGTAAAATCAAGCTAATAATCGCCGAATATAGAACTCGCAGTCAACTAATATTTATAAAACTGTTTACGCAAAGAAACCACATTTCGCGGCTAACTAGGTGAAACAAGACCTACAAGCCACGAGTTCTGAAATCAAAATCCGAAACACCAGGATTGTAGAGCTCAAAATGTAGTGTGAAATCATGCTAAAAATCACCGAATTCAGATCTCGCAGTCAACTGATATTCATAAAACCGTTTACGTAAAGAAACCACATTTCGCGGCTAACTAGGTGAAACAAGACCTACAAGCCACGAGTTCTGAAATCAAAATCCAAAAATCCAGGATTGTAGAGCTCGAAAAGTAGTGTGAAATCAAGCTAACTTCGCCGAATTCAGAACTCGCAGTAAACTGATATACATTAAACTGTTTACTTAAAGAAACCACATTTCGCGGCTAACTTGTTGAAACGAGACCTATTATCCACCAGTTCTGAAATCGAAATCCGTAATGACAGGATTGTAGAGCTCGAAAAGCAGTGTGAAATCAAGCTAAAAATCGCCGAATTCAGAACTCGGTGTCAACTGATATTCATAAAACTGTTTACGTAAAGAAACCACATTTCGCGGCTAACTAGATGAAACGAGACCTATTATCCGCCAGTTCTGAAATCAAAATCCGAAAAGGCAGGATTGTAGAGCTCGAAATGTAGTGTAAAATCAAGCTAATAATCGCCGAATACAGAACTCGCAGTCAACTAATATTCATAAAACTGTTTACGCAAAGAAACCACATTTCGCGGCTAACTAGGTGAAACAAGACCTACAAGCCACGAGTTCTGAAATCAAAATCCGAAACACCAGGATTGTAGAGCTCAAAATGTAGTGTGAAATCATGCTAAAAATCACCGAATTCAGATCTCGCAGTCAACTGATATTCATAAAACCGTTTACGTAAAGAAACCACATTTCGCGGCTAACTAGGTGAAACAAGACCTACAAGCCACGAGTTCTGAAATCAAAATCCAAAAATCCAGGATTGTAGAGCTCGAAAAGTAGCGTGAAATCAAGCTAAAAATCGCCGAATTCAGAACTCGGTGTCAACTGATATTCATAAAACTGTTTACATAAAGAAACCACATTTCGCGGCTAACTAGATGAAACGAGACCTATTATCCGCCAGTTCTGAAATCAAAATCTGAAAAGGCAGGATTGTAGAGCTCGAAATGTAGTGTAAAATCAAGCTAATAATCGCCGAATACAGAACTCGCAGTCAACTAATATTCATAAAACTGTTTACGCAAAGAAACCACATTTCGCGGCTAACTAGGTGAAACAAGACCTACAAGCCACGAGTTCTGAAATCAAAATCCGAAACACCAGGATTGTAGAGCTCAAAATGTAGTGTGAAATCATGCTAAAAATCACCGAATTCAGATCTCGCAGTCAACTGATATTCATAAAACCGTTTACGTAAAGAAACCACATTTCGCGGCTAACTAGGTGAAACAAGACCTACAAGCCACGAGTTCTGAAATCAAAATCCAAAAATCCAGGATTGTAGAGCTCGAAAAGTAGTGTGAAATCAAGCTAAAATTCGCCGAATTCAGAACTCGCAGTAAACTGATATACATAAAACTGTTTACTTAAAGAAACCACAATTCGCGGCTAACTAGGTGAAATGAGACTTACTATCCACGAGTTCTGAAATCAAAATCTGATGCCACGAGTTCTGAAATCAAAAACCAATACGCCAGTACTGTAGAGCTCGAAAAGTAGTGTGAAATCAAGCTAAAAATTAACGAATTCAGAACTCGCTGTCAACTGATATTCATAAAACGTTTACGTAAAGAAACCACATTTCGCGGCTACCTAGGTGAAACGAGACCCACTAGCCACGAGTTCTGAAATCAAAATCCGAAACTCCAGGATTGTAGAGATCGAAATGTAGTGTGAAATCAAGCTAAAAATAACCGAATTCAGAACTCGCAGTCAACAAATATTCATAAAACCGTTTACGTAAAGAAACCACATTTCGCGGCTAACTAGGTGAAACGAGACCTACAAGCCACGAGTTCTGAAATCAAAATCCGAAACTCCAGGATTGTAGAGCTCGAAATATAGTGTGAAATCATGCTAAAAATCACCGAATTCAGATCTCGCAGTCAACTGATATTCATAAAACCGTTTACGTAAAGAAACCACATTCCGCGGCTAACTAGGTGAAACAAGACCTACAAGCCACGAGTTCAGAAATCAAAATCCAAAAATCCAGGATTGTAGAGCTCAAAAACTAGTGTGAAATCAAGCTAAAAATCACCGAATTCAGAACTCGCAGTCAACGGATATTCATAAAACCGTTTACGTAAAGAAACCACATTTCGCGGCCAACTAGGTGAAACGAGACCTACTAGCCACGAGATCTGAAATCAAAATCCGTAATGGCAGGATTGTAGAGCTCGAAAAGTAGTGTGAAATCAAGCATAAAATCGCCGAATTCAGAACTCGGAGTCAACTGATATTCATAAAACGGTTTACGTAAAGAAACCACATTTCGCGGCTAACTAGGTGAAACGAGACCTACTAGCCACGAGTTCTGAAATCAAAATCCTTAATGCCAAGATTGTAGAGCTCGAAAAGTAGTGTGAAATCAAGCTAAAAATCGCCGAATTCAGAACTCGGACTCAACGGATATTCATAAAACCGTTTACGTAAAGAAACCACATTTCGCGGCTAACTAGGTGAAACGAGACCTACTAGCCACGAGTTCTGAAATCAAAATCCGTAATTCCAGGATTGTAGAGCTCGAAAAGTAGTGCGAAATCAAGCAAAATCGGCGAATTCAGAACTCGGAGTCAACAGATATTCATAAAACTGTTTACGTAAAGAAACCACATTTCGCGGCTAACTAGGTGAAACGAGACCTATTGTCCACCAGTTCTGAAATCGAAATTCGAAATGCCAGGATTGTAGAGCTCGAAAAGTAGTGTGAAATCAAGCTAAAAATCGCCGAATTCAGAACTCGGAGTCAATGGATATTCATAAAACCGTTTACAGAAAGAAACAACATTTCGCGGCTAACTAGGTGAAACGACACCTACTAGCCACGAGTTCTGAAATCAAAATCTGAAATGCCAGGATTGTAGAGCTCAAAAATTAGTGTGAAATCAAGCTAAAAATCGCCGAATTCAGAACTCGCAGTCAACTGATATTCATAAAACCATTTACGTAAAAAAACCACATTTCGCGGCTAACTAGGTTAAACGAGACCTACTAGCCACCAGTTCTGAAATCAAAATCCGAAATGCCAGGATTGTAGAGCTCGAAAAGTAGTGTGAAATCAAGCTAATAATCGCCGAATTCAGAACTCGCAGTCAACTGATATTCATAAAACCGTTTACGTAAAGAAACCACATTTCGCGGCTAACTAGGTGAAACGAGACCTACCAGCCACAAGTTCTGAAATCAAAATTTGTAATACCAGGATTGTAGAGCTCGAATAGTAGTGTGAAATCAAGCTAAAAATCGCCGAATTTAGAACTCGGACTCAACAGATATTCATAAAACCGTTTACGTAAAGAAACCACATTTCGCGGCTAACTAGGTGAAACGAGACCTACTAGCCACGAGTTCTGAAATCAAAATCCAAAATGCCAGGATTGTAGAGCTCGAAAAGTAGTGTGAAATCAAGCTAAAAATCGCCGAATTTAGAACTCGGAGTCAACTGATATTCATAAAACCGTTTACGTAAAGAAACCACATTTCGCGGCTAACTAGGTGAAACGAGACCTACTAGCCACGAGTTCTGAAATCAAAATCCGTAATGTCAGGATTGTAGAGCTCGAAAAGTAGTGTGAAATCAAGCTAAAAATCGCCGAATTCAGAACTCGGACTCAACGGATATTCATAAAACCGTTTACGTAAAGAAACCACATTTCGCGGCTAACTAGGTGAAACGAGACCTACTAGCCACGAGTTCTGAAATCAAAATCCGTAATTCCAGGATTGTAGAGCTCGAAAAGTAGTGTGAAATCAAACTAAAATTCGTCGAATTCAGAACTCGCAGTAAACTGATATACATAAAACTGTTTACGTAAAGAAACCACAATTCGCGGCTAACTAGGTGAAACGAGACTTACTATCCACGAGTTCTGAAATCAAAATCCGATGCCACGAGTTCTGAAATCAAAAACCAATACGCCAGTACTGTAGAGCTCGAAAAGTAGTGTGAAATCAAGCTAAAAATTAACGAATTCAGAACTCGCTGTCAACTGATATTCATAAAACGTTTACGTAAAGAAACCACATTTCGCGGCTAACTAGGTGAAACGAGACCTACTAGCCACGAGTTCTGAAATCAAAATCTGAAACGCCAGGATTGTAGAGATCGAAATGTATTATGAAATCAAGCTAAAAATAACCGAATTCAGAACTCGCAGTCAACAAATATTCATAAAACCGTTTACGTAAAGAAACCACATTTCGCGGCTAACTAGGTGAAACGAGACCTACAAGCCACGAGTTCTGAAATCAAAATCCGAAACGCCAGGATTGTAGAGCTCGAAATATAGTGTGAAATCATGCTAAAAATCACCAAATTCAGATCTCGCAGTCAACTGATATTCATAAAACCGTTTACGTAAAGAAACCACATTCCGTGGCTAACTAGGTGAAACAAGACCTACAAGCCACGAGTTCTGAAATCAAAATCCAAAAATCCAGGATTGTAGAGCTCGAAAAGTAGTGTGAAATCAAGCTAAAAATCACCGAATTCAGAACTCGCAGTCAACGGATATTCATAAAACTGTTTACGTAAAGAAACCACATTTCGCGGCTAACTAGGTGAAACGTGACCTACTAGCCACGAGTTCTGAAATCAAAATCCGTAATGCCAGGATTGTAGAGCTCGAAAAGTAGTGTGAAATCAAGCATAAAATCGCCGAATTCAGAACTCGGAGTCAACTGATATTCATAAAACGGTTTACGTAAAGAAACAACATTTCGCGGCTAACTAGGTGAAACGAGACCTATTATCCACCAGTTCTGAAATCGAAATCCGTAATGACAGGATTGTAGAGCTCGAAAAGCAGTGTGAAATCAAGCTAAAAATCGCCGAATTCAGAACTCGGAGTCAACTGATATTCATAAAACTGTTTACGTAAAGAATCCACATTTCGCGGCTAACTAGATGAAACGAGACCTATTATCCACTAGTTCTGAAATCAAAATCCGAAAAGGCAGGATTGTAGAGCTCGAAATGTAGTGTAAAATCAAGGTAATAATCGCCGAATACAGAACTCGCAGTCAACTAATATTCATAAAACTGTTTACGCAAAGAAACCACATTTTGCGGCTAACTAGGTGAAACAAGACCTACAAGCCACGAGTTCTGAAATCAAAATCCGAAACACCAGGATTGTAGAGCTCGAAATGTAGTGTGAAATCATGCTAAAAATCACCGAATTCAGATCTCGCAGTCAACTGATATTCATAAAACCGTTTACGTAAAGAAACCACATTTCGCGGCTAACTAGGTGAAACGAGACCTACTAGCCACGAGTTCTGAAAACAAAATCCTTAATGCCAAGATTGTAGAGCTCGAAAAGTAGTGTGAAATCAAGCTAAAAATCGCCGAATTCAGAACTCGGACTCAACGGATATTCATAAAACCGTTTACGTAAAGAAACCACATTTCGCGGCTAACTAGGTGAAACGAGACCTACTAGCCACGAGTTCTGAAATCAAAATCCGTAATGCCAGGATTGTAGAGCTCGAAAAGTAGTGTGAAATCAAGCAAAAAATCGGCGAATTCAGAACTCGGAGTCAACAGATATTCATAAAACAGTTTACATAAAGAAACCACATTTCGCGGCTAACTAGGTGAAACGAGACCTATTATCCACAAGTTCTGAAATCGAAATTCGAAATGCCAGGATTGTAGAGCTCGAAAAGTAGTGTGAAATCAAGCTAAAAATCGCTAAATTCAGAACTCGGAGTCAATGGATATTCATAAAACCGTTTACGGAAAGAAACAACATTTCGCGGCTAACTAGGTGAAACGACACCTACTAGCCACGAGTTCTGAAATCAAAATCTGAAATGCCAGGATTGTAGAGCTCAAAAATTAGTGTGAAATCAAGCTAAAAATCGCCGAATTCAGAACTCGCAGTCAACTGATATTCATAAAACCATTTACGTAAAAAAACCACATTTCGCGGCTAACTAGGTTAAACGAGACCTACTAGCCACCAGTTCTGAAATCAAAATCCGAAATGCCAGGATTGTAGAGCTCGAAAAGTAGTGTGAAATCAAGCTAATAATCGCCGAATTCAGAACTCGCAGTCAACTGATATTCATAAAACCGTTTACGTAAAGAAACCACATTTCGCGGCTAACTAGGTGAAACGAGACCTACTAGCCACGAGTTCTGAAATCAAAATCCGCAATTCCAGGATTGTAGAGCTCGAAAAGTAGTTTGAAATCAAGCTAAAATTCGCCGAATTCAGAACTCGCAGTAAACTGATATACATAAAACTGTTTACGTAAAGAAACCACATTTCGCGGCTAACTAGCTGAAACGAGACCTACTAGACACGAGTTCTGAAATCAAAATCAGAAATGCCAGGATTGTAGAGCTCGAAGAGTAGTGTGAAATCAAGCTAAAAATCGCCGAATTTAGAACTCGGAGTCAACTGATATTCATAAAACCGTTTACGTAAAGAAACCACATTTCGCGGCTAACTAGGTGAAACGAGACCTACTAGCCACGAGTTCTGAAATCAAAATCCGTAATGCCAGGATTGTAGAGCTCGAAAAGTAGTGTGAAATCAAGCTAAAAATTAACGAATTCAGAACTCGCTGTCAACTGATATTCATAAAACGTTTACGTAAAGAAACCACATTTCGCGGCTAACTAGGTGAAACGAGACCTACTAGCCACGAGTTCTGAAATCAAAATCCGAAACGCCAGGATTGTAGAGCTAGAAATATAGTGTGAAATCATGCTAAAAATCACCGAATTCAGATCTCGCAGTCAACTGATATTCATAAAACCGTTTACGTAAAGAAACCACATTCCGCGGCTAACTAGTTGAAACAAGACCTACAAGCCACGAGTTCTGAAATCAAAATCCAAAAATCCACGATTGTAGAGCTCGAAAAGTAGTGTGAAATCAAGCTAAAAATCACCGAATTCAGAACTCGCAGTCAACGGATATTCATAAAACTGTTTACGTAAAGAAACCACATTTCGCGGCTAACTAGGTGAAACGAGACCTACTAGCCACGAGTTCTGAAATCAAAATCCGTAATGCCAGGATAGTAGAGCTCGAAAAGTAGTGTGAAATCAAGCATAAAATCGCCGAATTCAGAACTCGGAGTCAACTGATATTCATAAAACGGTTTACGTAAAGAAACCACATTTCGCGGCTAACTAGGTGAAACGAGACCTATTATCCACCAGTTCTGAAATCGAAATCCGAAATGACAGGATTGTAGAGCTCGAAAAGTAGTGTGAAATCAAGCTAATAATCGCCGAATTCAGAACTCGCAGTCAACGAATATTCATAAAACCGTTTACGTAAAGAAACCACATTTCGCGGCTAACTAGGTGAAACGAGACCTACTAGCCACGAGTTCTGAAATCAAAATCCGTAATGCCAGGATTGTAGAGCTCGAAAAGTAGTGTGAAATCAAGCAAAAAATCGGCGAATTCAGAACTCGGAGTCAACAGATATTCATAAAACTGTTTACGTAAAGAAACCACATTTCGCGGCTAACTAGGTGAAACGAGACCTATTATCCACCAGTTCTGAAATCAAAATTCGAAATGCCAGGATTGTAGAGCTCGAAAAGTAGTGTGAAATCAAGCTAAAAATCGCCGAATTCAGAACTCGGAGTCAATGGATATTCATAAAACCGTTTACGGAAAGAAACAACATTTCGCGGCTAACTAGGTGAAACGAGACCTACTAGCCACGAGTTCTGAAATCAAAATCCGAAATGCCAGGATTGTATAGCTCAAAAATTAGTGTGAAATCATGCTAAAAATCACCGAATTCAGATCTCGCAGTCAACTGATATTCAAAAAACCGTTTACGTCAAGAAACCACATTCCGCGGCTAACTAGGTGAAACAAGACCTACAAGCCACGAGTTCTGAAATCAAAATCCAAAATTCCAGGATTGTAGAGCTCGAAAAGTAGTGTGAAATCAAGCTAAAAATCACCGAATTCAGAACTCGCAGTCAACGGATATTCATAAAACTGTTTACGTAAAGAAACCACATTTCGCGGCTAACTAGGTGAAACGAGACCTACTAGCCACGAGTTCTGAAATCAAAATCCGTAATGCCAGGATAGTAGAGCTCGAAAAGTAGTGTGAAATCAAGCATAAAATCGCCGAATTCAGAACTCGGAGTCAACTGATATTCATAAAACGGTTTACGTAAAGAAACCACATTTCGCGGCTAACTAGGTGAAACGAGACCTATTATCCACCAGTTCTGAAATCGAAATCCGAAATGACAGGATTGTAGAGCTCGAAAAGTAGTGTGAAATCAAGCTAATAATCGCCGAATTCAGAACTCGCAGTCAACGAATATTCATAAAACCGTTTACGTAAAGAAACCACATTTCGCGGCTAACTAGTTGAAACGAGACCTACTAGCCACGAGTTCTGAAATCAAAATCCGTAATGCCAGGATTGTAGAGCTCGAAAAGTAGTGTGAAATCAAGCAAAAAATCGGCGAATTCAGAACTCGGAGTCAACAGATATTCATAAAACTGTTTACGTAAAGAAACCACATTTCGCGGCTAACTAGGTGAAACGAGACCTATTATCCACCAGTTCTGAAATCAAAATTCGAAATGCCAGGATTGTAGAGCTCGAAAAGTAGTGTGAAATCAAGCTAAAAATCGCCGAATTCAGAACTCGGAGTCAATGGATATTCATAAAACCGTTTACGTAAAGAAACCACATTTCGCGGCTAACTAGGTGAAACAAGACCTACAAGCCACGAGTTCTGAAATCAAAATCCGAAACGCCAGGATTGTAGAGCTCGAAATATAGTGTGAAATCATGCTAAAAATCACCGAATTCAGATCTCGCAGTCAACTGATATTCAAAAAACCGTTTACGTCAAGAAACCACATTCCGCGGCTAACTAGGTGAAACAAGACCTACAAGCCACGAGTTCTGAAATCAAAATCCAAAATTCCAGGATTGTAGAGCTCGAAAAGTAGTGTGAAATCAAGCTAAAAATCACCGAATTCAGAACTCGCAGTCAATGGATATTCATAAAACTGTTTACGTAAAGAAACCACATTTCGCGGCTAACTAGGTGAAACGAGACCTACTAGCCACGAGTTCTGAAATCAAAATCCGTAATGCCAGGATTGTAGAGCTCGAAAAGTAGTGTGAAATCAAGCATAAAATCGCCGAATTCAGAACTCGGAGTCAACTGATATTCATAAAACGGTTTATGTAAAGAAACCACATTTCGCGGCTAACTAGGTGAAACGAGACCTATTATCCACCAGTTCTGAAATCGAAATCCGAAATGACAGGATTGTAGAGCTCAAAAAGCAATGTGAAATCAAGCTAAAAATCGCCGAATTCAGAACTCGGAGTCAATGGATATTCATAAAACCGTTTACGGAAAGAATCAACATTTTGCGGCTAACTAGGTGAAACGAGACCTACTAGCCACGAGTTCTGAAATCAAAATCTAAAATTCCAGGATTGTAGAGCTCGAAAATTAGTGTGAAATCAAGCTAAAAATCGCCGAATTCAGAACTCGCAGTCAACTGATATTCATAAAACCATTTACATTTCGCGGCTAACAAGGTTAAACGAGACCTACTAGCCACCAGTTCTGAAATCAAAATCCGAAACGCCATGATTGTAGAGCTCGAAAAGTAGTGTGAAATCAAGCTAAAAATCGCCGAATTCAGAACTCGCAGTCAACGGATATTCATAAAACCGTTTACGTAAAGAAACCACATTTCGCAGCTAACTAGGTGAAACAAGACCTACTAGCCACAAGTTCTGAAATCAAAATCTGTAATGCCAGGATTGTAGAGCTCGAAAACTAGTGTGAAATCAAGCTAAAAATCGCCGAATTCAGAACTCGGAGTCAACTGATATTCATAAAACCGTTTACGTAAAGAAACCACAATTCGCGGATAACTAGGTGAAACGAGACCAACTAGCCACGAGTTCTGAAATCAAAATCCGAAATGCCAGGATTGTAGAGCTCGAAAATTAGTGTGAAATCAAGCTAAAAATCGCCGAATTCAGAACTCGGACTCAACGGATATTCATAAAACCGTTTACATAAAGAAACCACATTTCGCGGCTAACTAGGTGAAACGAGACCTACTAGCCACGAGTTCTGAAATCAAAATCCGAAACGCCAGGATTGTAGAGATCGAAATGTATTGTGAAATCAAGCTAAAAATAACCGAATTCAGAACTCGCAGTCAATAAATATTCATAAAACCGTTTACGTAAAGAAACCACATTTCGCGGCTAACTAGGTGAAACGAGACCTACAAGCCACGAGTTCTGAAATCAAAATCCGAAACACCAGGATTGTAGAGCTCGAAATAAGTGTGAAATCATGCTAAAAATCACCGAATTCAGATCTCGCGGTCAACTGATATTCATAAAACCGTTTACGTAAAGAAACCACATTCCGCGGCTAACTAGTTGAAACAAGACCTACAAGCCACGAGTTCTGAAATCAAAATCCAAAAATCCAGGATTGTAGAGCTCGAAAAGTAGTGTGAAATCAAGCTAAAAATCACCGAATTCAGAACTCGCAGTCAACGGATATTCATAAAACTGTTTACGTAAAGAAACCACATTTCGCGGCTAACTAGGTGAAACGAGACCTACTAGCCACGAGTTCTGAAATCAAAATCCGTAATGCCAGGATTGTAGAGCTCGAAAAGTAGTGTGAAATCAAGCATAAAATCGCCGAATTCAGAACTCGGAGTCAACTGATATTCATAAAACGGTTTACGTAAAGAAACCACATTTCGCGGCTAACTAGGTGAAACGAGACCTATTATCCACCAGTTCTGAAATCGAAATCCGAAATGACAGGATTGTAGAGCTCGAAAAGTAGTGTGAAATCAAGCTAACAATCGCCGAATTCAGAACTCGCAGTCAACGGATATTCATAAAACCGTTTACGTAAAGAAACCACATTTCGCGGCTAACTAGGTGAAACGAGACCTACTAGCCACGAGTTCTGAAATCAAAATCCGTAATGCCAGGATTGTAGAGCTCGAAAATTAGTGTGAAATCAAGCAAAAAATCGGCGAATTCAGAACTCGGAGTCAACAGATATTCATAAAACTGTTTACTAAAGAAACCACATTTCGCGGCTAACTAGGTGAAACGAGACCTATTATCCACCAGTTCTGAAATCGAAATTCGAAATGCCAGGATTGTAGAGCTCGAAAAGTAGTGTGAAATCAAGCTAAAAATCGCCGAATTCAGAACTCGGAGTCAATGGATATTCATAAAACCGTTTACGGAAAGAAACAACATTTCGCGGCTAACTAGGTGAAACGAGACCTACTAGCCACGAGTTCTGAAATCAAAATCCGAAATGCCAGGATTGTATAGCTCAAAAATTAGTGTGAAATCAAGCTAAAAATCGCCGAATTCAGAACTCGCAGTCAACTGATATTCATAAAACCATTTACGTAAAAAAACCACATTTCGCGGCTAACTAGGTTAAACGAGACCTACTAGCCACCAGTTCTGAAATCAAAATCCGAAATGCCAGGATTGTAGAGCTTGAAAAGTAGTGTGAAATCAAGCTAAAAATCGCCGAATTTAGAACTCGGAGTCAACTGATATTCATAAAACCGTTTACGTAAAGAAACCACATTTCGCGGCTAACTAGGTGAAACGAGACCTACTAGCCACGAGTTCTTAAATCAAAATCCGTAATTCCAGGATTGTAGAGCTCGAAAAGTAGTGTGAAATCAAGCTAAAAATCGCCGAATTCAGAACTCGGACTCAACGGATATTCATAAAACCGTTTACGTAAAGAAACCACATTTCGCGGCTAACTAGGTGAAACGAGACCTACTAGCCACGAGCTCTGAAATCAAAATCCGTAATTCCAGGATTGTAGAGCTCGAAAAGTAGTGTGAAATCAAGCTAAAAATCGCCGAATTCAGAACTCGCAGTCAACTGATATTCATAAAACCGTTTACGTAAAGAAACCACATTTCGCGGATAACTAGGTGAAACGAGACTTACTAGCCATGAGTTCTGAAATTAAAATCCGAAACGCCAGGATTGTAGAGCTCGAAAAGTAGTGTGAAATCAAGCTAAAAATCGCTGAATTCAGAACTCGCAGTCAACGGATATTCATAAAACCGTTTACGTAAAGAAACCACATTTCGCAGCTAACTAGGTGAAACGAGACCTACTAGCCACAAGTTCTGAAATCAAAATCTGTAATGCCAGGATTGTAGAGCTCAAAAATTAGTGTGCAATCAAGCTAAAAATCGCCGAATTCAGAACTCGGACTCAACGGATATTCATAAAACCGTTTACGTAAAGAAACCACATTTCGCGGCTAACTAGGTGAAACGAGACCTACTAGCCACGAGTTCTGAAATCAAAATCCGTAATGCCAGGATTGTAGAGCTCAAAAAGTAGTGTGAAATCAACCAAAAAATCGGCGAATTCAGAACTCGGAGTCAACAGATATTCATAAAACTGTTTACGTAAAGAAACCACATTTCGCGGCTAACTAGGTGAAACGAGACCTATTATTCACTAGTTCTGAAATCGAAATTCGAAATGCCAGGATTGTAGAGCTCGAAAAGTAGTGTGAAATCAAGCTAAAAATCGCTGAATTCGGAACTCGCAGTCAACGGATATTCATAAAACCGTTTACGTAAAGAAACCACATTTCGCAGCTAACTAGGTGAAACGAGACCTACTAGCCACAAGTTCTGAAATCAAAATCTGTAATGCCAGGATTGTAGAGCTCAAAAATTAGTGTGCAATCAAGCTAAAAATCGCCGAATTTAGAACTCGGACTCAACGGATATTCATAAAACCGTTTACGTAAAGAAACCACATTTCGCGGCTAACTAGGTGAAACGAGACCTACTAGCCACAAGTTCTGAAATCAAAATCCGAAATGCCAGGATTGTATAGCTCAAAAATTAGTGTGAAATCAACCAAAAAATCGGCGAATTCAGAACTCGGAGTCAACAGATATTCATAAAACTGTTTACGTAAAGAAACCACATTTCGCGGCTAACTAGGTGAAACGAGACCTATTATCCACCAGTTCTGAAATCGAAATTCGAAATGCCAGGATTGTAGAGCTCGAAAAGTAGTGTGAAATCAAGCTAAAAATCGCCGAATTCAGAACTCGGAGTCAACTGATATTCATAAAACGGTTTACGTAAAGAAACCACATTTCGCGGCTAACTAGGTGAAACGAGACCTATTATCCACCAGTTCTGAAATCGAAATCCGAAATGACAGGATTGTAGAGCTCAAAAAGTAGTGTGAAATCAAGCTAACAATCGCCGAATTCAGAACTCGCAGTCAACGGATATTCATAAAACCGTTTACGTAAAGAAACCACATTTCGCGGCTAACTAGGTGAAACGAGACCTACTAGCCACGAGTTCTGAAATCAAAATCCGTAATGCCAGGATTGTAGAGCTCGAAAAGTAGTGTGAAATCAAGCAAAAAATCGGCGAATTCAGAACTCGGAGTCAACAGATATTCATAAAACTGTTTACTAAAGAAACCACATTTCGCGGCTAACTAGGTGAAACGAGACCTACTAGCCACCAGTTCTGAAATCAAAATCCGAAATGCCAGGATTGTAGAGCTCGAAAAGTAGTGTGAAATCAAGCTAACAATCGCCGAATTCAGAACTCGCAGTCAACGGATATTCATAAAACCGTTTACGTAAAGAAACCACATTTCGCGGCTAACTAGGTGAAACGAGACCTACTAGCCACGAGTTCTGAAATCAAAATCCGAAATGCCAGGATTGTAGAGCTCGAAAAGTAGTGTGAAATCAAGCTAAAAATCGCCGAATTTAGAACTCGGAGTCAACTGATATTCATAAAACCGTTTACGTAAAGAAACCACATTTCGCGGCTAACTAGGTGAAACGAGACCTACTAGCCACGAGTTCTGAAATCAAAATCCGTAATTCCAGGATTGTAGAGCTCGAAAAGTAGTGTGAAATCAAGCTAAAAATCGCCGAATTTAGAACTCGGACTCAACGGATATTCATAAAACCGTTTACGTAAAGAAACCACATTTCGCGGCTAACTAGGTGAAACGAGACCTACTAGCCACGAGTTCTGAAATCAAAATCTGTAATTCCAGGATTGTAGAGCTCGAAAAGTAGTGTGAAATCAAGCTAAAAATCGCCGAATTCAGAACTCGCAGTCAACTGATATTCATAAAACCGTTTACGTAAAGAAACCACATTTCGCGGCTAACTAGGTGAAATGAGACTTACTAGCCATGAGTTCTGAAATCAAAATCCGAAACGCCAGGATTGTAGAGCTCGAAAAGTAGTGTGAAATCAAGCTAAAAATCGCTGAATTCAGAACTCGCAGTCAACGGATATTCATAAAACCGTTTACGTAAAGAAACCACATTTCGCAGCTAACTAGGTGAAACGAGACCTACTAGCCACAAGTTCTGAAATCAAAATCTGTAATGCCAGGATTGTAGAGCTCGAAAATTAGTGTGCAATCAAGCTAAAAATCGCCGAATTCAGAACTCGGACTCAACGGATATTCATAAAACCGTTTACGTAAAGAAACCACATTTCGCGGCTAACTAGGTGAAACGAGACCTACTAGCCACGAGTTCTGAAATCAAAATCCGAAACGCCAGGATTGTAGAGATCGAAATGTATTGTGAAATCAAGCTAAAAATAACCGAATTCAGAACTCGCAGTCAATAAATATTCATAAAACCGTTTACGTAAAGAAACCACATTTCGCGGCTAACTAGGTGAAACGAGACCTACAAGCCACGAGTTCTGAAATCAAAATCCGAAAAGCCAGGATTGTAGAGCTCGAAATATAGTGTGAAATCATGCTAAAAATCACCGAATTCAGATCTCGCAGTCAACTGATATTCATAAAACCGTTTACGTAAAGAAACCACATTCCGCGGCTAACTAGTTGAAACAAGATCTACAAGCCACGAGTTCTGAAATCAAAATCCAAAAATCCAGGATTGTAGAGCTCGAAAAGTAGTGTGAAATCAAGCTAAAAATCACCGAATTCAGAACTCGCAGTCAACGGATATTCATAAAACTGTTTACGTAAAGAAACCACATTTCGCGGCTAACTAGGTGAAACGAGACCTACTAGCCACGAGTTCTGAAATCAAAATCCGTAATGCCAGGATTGTAGAGCTCGAAAAGTAGTGTGAAATCAAGCATAAAATCGCCGAATTCAGAACTCGGAGTCAACTGATATTCATAAAACGGTTTACGTAAAGAAACCACATTTCGCGGCTAACTAGGTGAAACGAGACCTATTATCCACCAGTTCTGAAATCGAAATCCGAAATGACAGGATTGTAGAGCTTGAAAAGTAGTGTGAAATCAAGCTAACAATCGCCGAATTCAGAACTCGCAGTCAACGGATATTCATAAAACCGTTTACGTAAAGAAACCACATTTCGCGGCTAACTAGGTGAAACAAGACCTACTAGCCACGAGTTCTGAAATCAAAATCCGTAATGCCAGGATTGTAGAGCTCGAAAAGTAGTGTGAAATCAAGCAAAAAATCGGCGAATTCAGAACTCGGGGTCAACAGATATTCATAAAACTGTTTACGTAAAGAAACCACATTTCGCGGCTAACTAGGTGAAACGAGACCTATTATCCACCAGTTCTGAAATCGAAATTCGAAATGCCAGGATTGTAGAGCTCGAAAAGTAGTGTGAAATCAAGCTAAAAATCGCCGAATTCAGAACTCGGAGTCAATGGATATTCATAAAACCGTTTACGGAAAGAAACAACATTTCCCGGCTAACTAGGTGAAACGAGACCTACTAGCCACGAGTTCTGAAATCAAAATCCGAAATGCCAGGATTGTATAGCTCAAAAATTAGTGTGAAATCAAGCTAAAAATCGCCGAATTCAGAACTCGCAGTCAACTGATATTCATAAAACCATTTACGTAAAAAAACCACATTTCGCGGCTAACTAGGTTAAACGAGACCTACTAGCCACCAGTTCTGAAATCAAAATCCGAAATGCCAGGATTGTAGAGCTCGAAAAGTAGTGTGAAATCAAGCTAACAATCGCCGAATTCAGAACTCGCAGTCAACGGATATTCATAAAACCGTTTACGTAAAGAAACCACATTTCGCGGCTAACTAGGTGAAACGAGACCTACTAGCCACGATTTCTGAAATCAAAATCCGAAATGCCAGGATTGTAGAGCTCGAAAAGTAGTGTGAAATCAAGCTAAAAATCGCCGAATTCAGAACTCGGACTCAACGGATATTCATAAAACCGTTTACGTAAAGAAACCACATTTCGCGGCTAACTAGGTGAAACGAGACCTACTAGCCACGAGTTCTGAAATCAAAATCCGTAATTCCAGGATTGTAGAGCTCGAAAAGTAGTGTGAAATCAAGCTAAAATTCGCCGAATTCAGAACTCGCAGTAAACTGATATACATAAAACTGTTTACGTAAAGAAACCACAATTCGTGGCTAACTAGGTGAAACGAGACTTACTATCCACGAGTTCTGAAATCAAAATCCGATGCCACGAGTTCTGAAATAAAAAACCAATACGCCAGTACTGTAGAGCTCGAAAAGTAGTGTGAAATCAAGCTAAAAATTAACGAATTCAGAACTCGCTGTCAACTGATATTCATAAAACGTTTACGTAAAGAAACCACATTTCGCGGCTAACTAGGTGAAACGAGACTTACTAGCCACGAGTTCTGAAATCAAAATCCGAAATGCCAGGATTGTAGAGATCGAAATGTAGTGTGAAATCAAGCTAAAAATAACCGAATTCAGAACTCGCAGTCAACAAATATTCATAAAACCGTTTACGTAAAGAAACCACATTTCGCGGCTAACTAGGTGAAACGAGACCTACAAGCCACGAGTTCTGAAATCAAAATCCGAAATGCCAGGATTGTAGAGCTCGAAATATAGTGTGAAATCATGCTAAAAATCACCGAATTCAGATCTCGCAGTCAACTGATATTCAAAAAACCGTTTACGTCAAGAAACCACATTCCGCGGCTAATTAGGTGAAACAAGACCTACAAGCCACGAGTTCTGAAATCAAAATCCAAAATTCCAGGATTGTAGAGCTCGAAAAGTAGTGTAAAATCAAGCTAAAAATCACCGAATTCAGAACTCGCAGTCAACGGATATTCATAAAACTGTTTACGTAAAGAAACCACATTTCGCGGCTAACTAGGTGAAACGAGACCTACTAGCCACGAGTTCTGAAATCAAAATCCGTAATGCCAGGATTGTAGAGCTCGAAAAGTAGTGTGAAATCAAGCATAAAATCGCCGAATTCAGAACTCGGAGTCAACTGATATTCATAAAACGGTTTACGTAAAGAAACCACATTTCGCGGCGAACTAGGTGAAACGAGACCTATTATCCACCAGTTCTGAAATCGAAATCCGAAATGACAGGATTGTAGAGCTCAAAAAGCAGTGTGAAATCAAGCTAAAAATCGCCGAATTCAGAACTCGGAGTCAATGGATATTCATAAAACCGTTTACGGAAAGAATCAACATTTCGCGGCTAACTAGGTGAAACGAGACGCACTAGCCACGAGTTCTGAAATCAAAATCCAAAATTCCAGGATTGTAGAGCTCGAAAATTAGTGTGAAATCAAGCTAAAAATCGCCGAATTCAGAACTCGCAGTCAACTGATATTCATAAAACCATTTACATTTCGCGGCTAACTAGGTTAAACGAGACCTACTAGCCACCAGTTTTGAAATCAAAATCCGAAACCCCAGGATTGTAGAGCTCGAAAAGTAGTGTGAAATCAAGCTAAAAATCGCCGAATTCAGTACTCGCAGTCAACGGATATTCATAAAACCGTTTACGTAAAGAAACAACATTTCGCAGCTAACTAGGTGAAACAAGACCTACTAGCCACAAGTTCGGAAATCAAAATCTGTAATGCCAGGATTGTAGAGCTCGAAAACTAGTGTGAAATCAAGCTAAAAATCGCCGAATTCAGAACTCGGAGTCAACTGATATTCATAAAACCGTTTACGTAAAGAAACCACAATTCGCGGATAACTAGGTGAAACGAGACCAACTAGCCACGAGTTCTGAAATCAAAATCCGAAATGCCAGGATTGTAGAGCTCGAAAATTAGTGTGAAATCAAGCTAAAAATCGCCGAATTCAGAACTCGGACTCAACGGATATTCATAAAACCGTTTACGTAAAGAAACCACATTTCGCGGCAAACTCGGTGAAACGAAACCTACTAGCCACGAGTTCTGAAATCAAAATCCGTAATGCCAGGATTGTAGAGCTCGAAAAGTAGTGTGAAATAAAGCTAAAAATCGCCGAATTCAGAACTCGCAGTCAACTGATATTCATAAAACCATTTACATTTCGCGGCTAACTAGGTTAAACGAGACCTACTAGCCACCAGTTTTGAAATCAAAATCCGAAACGCCAGGATTGTAGAGCTCGAAAAGTAGTGTGAAATCAAGCTAAAAATCGCCGAATTCAGTACTCGAAGTCAACGGATATTCATAAAACCGTTTACGTAAAGAAACAACATTTCGCAGCTAACTAGGTGAAACAAGACCTACTAGCCACAAGTTCTGAAATCAAAATCCGTAATTCCAGGATTGTAGAGCTCGAAAAGTAGTGTGAAATAAAGCTAAAAATCGCCGAATTCAGAACTCGGACTCAACGGATATTCATAAAACCGTTTACGTAAAGAAACCACATTTCGCGGCTAACTAGGTGAAACGAGACCTACTAGCCACGAGTTCTGAAATCAAAATCCGTAATTCCAGGATTGTAGAGCTCGAAAAGTAGTGTGAAATCAAGCTAAAAATCGCCGAATTCAGAACTCGCAGTCAACTGATATTCATAAAACCGTTTACGTAAAGAAACCACATTTCGCGGCTAACTAGGTGAAATGAGACTTACTAGCCATGAGTTCTGAAATCAAAATCCGAAACGCCAGGATTGTAGAGCTCGAAAAGTAGTGTGAAATCAAGCTAAAAATCGCTGAATTCAGAACTCGCAGTCAACGGATATTCATAAAACCGTTTACGTAAAGAAACCACATTTCGCAGCTAACTAGGTGAAACGAGACCTACTAGCCACAAGTTCTGAAATCAAAATCTGTAATGCCAGGATTGTAGAGCTCGAAAATTAGTGTGCAATCAAGCTAAAAATCGCCGAATTCAGAACTCGGACTCAACAGATATTGATAAAACCGTTTACGTAAAGAAACCACATTTCGCGGCTAACTAGGTGAAACGAGACCTACTAGCCACGAGTTCTGAAATCAAAATCCGAAACGCCAGGATTGTAGAGATCGAAATGTATTGTGAAATCAAGCTAAAAATAACCGAATTCAGAACTCGCAGTCAATAAATATTCATAAAACCGTTTACGTAAAGAAACCACATTTCGCGGCTAACTAGGTGAAACGAGACCTACAAGCCACGAGTTCTGAAATCAAAATCCGAAACGCCAGGATTGTAGAGCTCGAAATATAGTGTGAAATCATGCTAAAAATCACCGAATTCAGATCTCGCTGTCAACTGATATTCATAAAACCGTTTACGTAAAGAAACCACATTCCGCGGCTAACTAGTTGAAACAAGACCTACAAGCCACGAGTTCTGAAATCAAAATCCAAAAATCCAGGATTGTAGAGCTCGAAAAGTAGTGTGAAATCAAGCTAAAAATCACCGAATTCAGAACTCGCAGTCAACGGATATTCATAAAACTGTTTACGTAAAGAAACCACATTTCGCGGCTAACTAGGTGAAACGAGACCTACTAGCCACGAGTTCTGAAATCAAAATCCGTAACGCCAGGATTGTAGAGCTCGAAAAGTAGTGTGAAATCAAGCATAAAATCGCCGAATTCAGAACTCGGAGTCAACTGATATTCATAAAACGGTTTACGTAAAGAAACCACATTTCGCGGCTAACTAGGTGAAACGAGACCTATTATCCACCAGTTCTGAAATCGAAATCCGAAATGACAGGATTGTAGGGCTCGAAAAGTAGTGTGAAATCAAGCTAACAATCGCCGAATTCAGAACTCGCAGTCAACGGATATTCATAAAACCGTTTACGTAAAGAAACCACATTTCGCGGCTAACTAGGTGAAACGAGACCTACTAGCCACGAGTTCTGAAATCAAAATCCGTAATGCCAGGATTGTAGAGCTCGAAAAGTAGTGTGAAATCAAGCAAAAAATCGGCGAATTCAGAACTCGGGGTCAACAGATATTCATAAAACTGTTTACGTAAAGAAACCACATTTCGCGGCTAACTAGGTGAAACGAGACCTATTATCCACCAGTTCTGAAATCGAAATTCGAAATGCCAGGATTGTAGAGCTCGAAAAGTAGTGTGAAATCAAGCTAAAAATCGCCGAATTCAGAACTCGGAGTCAATGGATATTCATAAAACCGTTTACGGAAAGAAACAACATTTCGCGGCTAACTAGGTGAAACGAGACCTACTAGCCACGAGTTCTGAAATCAAAATCCGAAATGCCAGGATTGTATAGCTCAAAAATTAGTGTGAAATCAAGCTAAAAATCGCCGAATTCAGAACTCGCAGTCAACTGATATTCATAAAACCATTTACGTAAAAAAACCACATTTCGCGGCTAACTAGGTTAAACGAGACCTACTAGCCACCAGTTCTGAAATCAAAATCCGAAATGCCAGGATTGTAGAGCTCGAAAAGTAGTGTGAAATCAAGCTAACAATCGCCGAATTCAGAACTCGCAGTCAACGGATATTCATAAAACCGTTTACGTAAAGAAACCACATTTCGCGGCTAACTAGGTGAAACGAGACCTACTAGCCACGATTTCTGAAATCAAAATCCGAAATGCCAGGATTGTAGAGCTCGAAAAGTAGTGTGAAATCAAGCTAAAAATCGCCGAATTTAGAACTCGGAGTCAACTGATATTCATAAAACCGTTTACGTAAAGAAACCACATTTCGCGGCTAACTAGGTGAAACGAGACCTACTAGCCACGAGTTCTGAAATCAAAATCCGTAATTCCAGGATTGTAGAGCTCGAAAAGTAGTGTGAAATCAAGCTAAAAATCGCCGAATTCAGAACTCGGACTCAACGGATATTCATAAAACCGTTTACGTAAAGAAACCACATTTCGCGGCTAACTAGGTGAAACGAGACCTACTAGCCACGAGTTCTGAAATCAAAATCCGTAATTCCAGGATTGTAGAGCTCGAAAAGTAGTGTGAAATCAAGCTAAAATTCGCCGAATTCAGAACTCGCAGTAAACTGATATACATAAAACTGTTTACGTAAAGAAACCACAATTCGTGGCTAACTAGGTGAAACGAGACTTACTATCCACGAGTTCTGAAATCAAAATCCGATGCCACGAGTTCTGAAATAAAAAACCAATACGCCAGTACTGTAGAGCTCGAAAAGTAGTGTGAAATCAAGCTAAAAATTAACGAATTCAGAACTCGCTGTCAACTGATATTCATAAAACGTTTACGTAAAGAAACCACATTTCGCGGCTAACTAGGTGAAACGAGACCTACTAGCCACGAGTTCTGAAATCAAAATCCGAAATGCCAGGATTGTAGAGATCGAAATGTAGTGTGAAATCAAGCTAAAAATAACCGAATTCAGAACTCGCAGTCAACAAATATTCATAAAACCGTTTACGTAAAGAAACCACATTTCGCGGCTAACTAGGTGAAACGAGACCTACTAGCCACGAGTTCTGAAATCAAAATCCGAAATGCCAGGATTGTAGAGCTCGAAATATAGTGTGAAATCATGCTAAAAATCACCGAATTCAGATCTCGCAGTCAACTGATATTCAAAAAACCGTTTACGTCAAGAAACCACATTCCGCGGCTAACTAGGTGAAACAAGACCTACAAGCCACGAGTTCTGAAATCAAAATCCAAAATTCCAGGATTGTAGAGCTCGAAAAGTAGTGTAAAATCAAGCTAAAAATCACCGAATTCAGAACTCGCAGTCAACGGATATTCATAAAACTGTTTACGTAAAGAAACCACATTTCGCGGCTAACTAGGTGAAACGAGACCTACTAGCCACGAGTTCTGAAATCAAAATCCGTAATGCCAGGATTGTAGAGCTCGAAAAGTAGTGTGAAATCAAGCATAAAATCGCCGAATTCAGAACTCGGAGTCAACTGATATTCATAAAACGGTTTACGTAAAGAAACCACATTTCGCGGCGAACTAGGTGAAACGAGACCTATTATCCACCAGTTCTGAAATCGAAATCCGAAATGACAGGATTGTAGAGCTCAAAAAGCAGTGTGAAATCAAGCTAAAAATCGCCGAATTCAGAACTCGGAGTCAATGGATATTCATAAAACCGTTTACGGAAAGAATCAACATTTCGCGGCTAACTAGGTGAAACGAGACCTACTAGCCACGAGTTCTGAAATCAAAATCCAAAATTCCAGGATTGTAGAGCTCGAAAATTAGTGTGAAATCAAGCTAAAAATCGCCGAATTCAGAACTCGCAGTCAACTGATATTCATAAAACCATTTACATTTCGCGGCTAACTAGGTTAAACGAGACCTACTAGCCACCAGTTTTGAAATCAAAATCCGAAACGCCAGGATTGTAGAGCTCGAAAAGTAGTGTGAAATCAAGCTAAAAATCGCCGAATTCAGTACTCGCAGTCAACGGATATTCATAAAACCGTTTACGTAAAGAAACAACATTTCGCAGCTAACTAGGTGAAACAAGACCTACTAGCCACAAGTTCTGAAATCAAAATCTGTAATGCCAGGATTGTAGAGCTCGAAAACTAGTGTGAAATCAAGCTAAAAATCGCCGAATTCAGAACTCGGAGTCAACTGATATTCATAAAACCGTTTACGTAAAGAAACCACAATTCGCGGATAACTAGGTGAAACGAGACCAACTAGCCACGAGTTCTGAAATCAAAATCCGAAATGCCAGGATTGTAGAGCTCGAAAATTAGTGTGAAATCAAGCTAAAAATCGCCGAATTCAGAACTCGGACTCAACGGATATTCATAAAACCGTTTACGTAAAGAAACCACATTTCGCGGCAAACTCGGTGAAACGAAACCTACTAGCCACGAGTTCTGAAATCAAAATCCGTAATGCCAGGATTGTAGAGCTCGAAAAGTAGTGTGAAATAAAGCTAAAAATCGCCGAATTAAGAACTCGCAGTCAACTGATATTCATAAAACCGTTTACGTAAAGAAACCACATTTCGCGGCTAACTAGGTGAAACGAGACTTACTAGCCATGAGTTCTGAAATCAAAATCCGAAATTCCAGGATTGTAGAGCTCGAAAAGTAGTGTGAAATCAAGCAAAAAATCGCCGAATTCAGAACTCGCAGTCAACTGATATTCATAAAACCGTTTACGTAAAGAAACCACATTTCGCGGCTAACTAGGTGAAACGAGACCTACAAGCCACGAGTTCTGAAATCAAAATCCGAAACGCCAGGATTGTAGAGCTCGAAATATAGTGTAAAATCATGCTAAAAATCACCGAATTCAGATCTCGCAGTCAATTGATATTCATAAAACCGTTTACGTCAAGAAACCACATTCCGCGGCTAACTAGGTGAAACAAGACCTACAAGCCACGAGTTCTGAAATCAAAATCCAAAAATCCAGGATTGTAGAGCTCGAAAAGTAGTGTGAAATCAAGCTAAAAATCACCGAATTCAGAACTCGCAGTCAACGGATATTCATAAAACTGTTTACGTAAAGAAACCACATTTCGGGGCTAACTAGGTGAAACGAGACCTACTAGCCACGAGTTCTGAATTCAAAATCGGTAATGCCAGGATTGTAGAGCTCGAAAAGTAGTGTGAAATCAAGCTAAAAATCGCCTAATTCAGAACTCGGACTCAACGGATATTCATAAAACCGTTTACGTAAAGAAACCACATTTCGCGGCAAACTAGGTGAAACGAGACCTACTAGCCACGAGTTATGTAATCAAAATCCGTAATGCCAGGATTGTAGAGCTCGAAAAGTAGTGTGAAATAAAGCTAAAAATCGCCGAATTCAGAACTCGCAGTCAACTGATGTTCATAAAACCGTTTACGTAAAGAAACCACATTTCGCGGCTAACTAGGTGAAACGAGACTTACTAGCCATGAGTTCTGAAATCAAAATCCGAAACGCCAGGATTGTAGAGCTCGAAAAGTAGTGTGAAATCAAGCTAAAAATCGCTGAATTCAGAACTCGCAGTCAACGGATATTCATAAAACCGTTTACGTAAAGAAACCACATTTCGCAGCTAACTAGGTGAAACGAGACCTACTAGCCACAGGTTCTGAAATCAAAATCTGTAATGCCAGGATTGTAGAGCTCGAAAATTAGTGTGCAATCAAGCTAAAAATCGCCGAATTCAGAACTCGGACTCAACGGATATTCATAAAACCGTTTACGTAAAGAAACCACATTTCGCGGCTAACTAGGTGAAACGAGACCTACTAGCCACGAGTTCTGAAATCAAAATCCAAAATTCCAGGATTGTAGAGCTCGAAAATTAGTGTGAAATCAAGCTAAAAATCGCCGAATTCAGAACTCGCAGTCAACTGATATTCATAAAACCATTTACATTTCGCGGCTAACTAGGTTAAACGAGACCTACTAGCCACCAGTTTTGAAATCAAAATCCGAAACGCCAGGATTGTAGAGCTCGAAAAGTAGTGTGAAATCAAGCTAAAAATCGCCGAATTCAGTACTCGCAGTCAACGGATATTCATAAAACCGTTTACGTAAAGAAACAACATTTCGCAGCTAACTAGGTGAAACAAGACCTACTAGCCACAAGTTCTGAAATCAAAATCTGTAATGCCAGGATTGTAGAGCTCGAAAACTAGTGTGAAATCAAGCTAAAAATCGCCGAATTCAGAACTCGGAGTCAACTGATATTCATAAAACCGTTTACGTAAAGAAACCACAATTCGCGGATAACTAGGTGAAACGAGACCAACTAGCCACGAGTTCTGAAATCAAAATCCGAAATGCCAGGATTGTAGAGCTCGAAAATTAGTGTGAAATCAAGCTAAAAATCGCCGAATTCAGAACTCGGACTCAACGGATATTCATAAAACCGTTTACGTAAAGAAACCACATTTCGCGGCAAACTCGGTGAAACGAAACCTACTAGCCACGAGTTCTGAAATCAAAATCCGTAATGCCAGGATTGTAGAGCTCGAAAAGTAGTGTGAAATAAAGCTAAAAATCGCCGAATTAAGAACTCGCAGTCAACTGATATTCATAAAACCGTTTACGTAAAGAAACCACATTTCGCGGCTAACTAGGTGAAACGAGACTTACTAGCCATGAGTTCTGAAATCAAAATCCGAAATTCCAGGATTGTAGAGCTCGAAAAGTAGTGTGAAATCAAGCAAAAAATCGCCGAATTCAGAACTCGCAGTCAACTGATATTCATAAAACCGTTTACGTAAAGAAACCACATTTCGCGGCTAACTAGGTGAAACGAGACCTACAAGCCACGAGTTCTGAAATCAAAATCCGAAACGCCAGGATTGTAGAGCTCGAAATATAGTGTAAAATCATGCTAAAAATCACCGAATTCAGATCTCGCAGTCAATTGATATTCATAAAACCGTTTACGTCAAGAAACCACATTCCGCGGCTAACTAGGTGAAACAAGACCTACAAGCCACGAGTTCTGAAATCAAAATCCAAAAATCCAGGATTGTAGAGCTCGAAAAGTAGTGTGAAATCAAGCTAAAAATCACCGAATTCAGAACTCGCAGTCAACGGATATTCATAAAACTGTTTACGTAAAGAAACCACATTTCGGGGCTAACTAGGTGAAACGAGACCTACTAGCCACGAGTTCTGAATTCAAAATCGGTAATGCCAGGATTGTAGAGCTCGAAAAGTAGTGTGAAATCAAGCTAAAAATCGCCTAATTCAGAACTCGGACTCAACGGATATTCATAAAACCGTTTACGTAAAGAAACCACATTTCGCGGCAAACTAGGTGAAACGAGACCTACTAGCCACGAGTTATGTAATCAAAATCCGTAATGCCAGGATTGTAGAGCTCGAAAAGTAGTGTGAAATAAAGCTAAAAATCGCCGAATTCAGAACTCGCAGTCAACTGATGTTCATAAAACCGTTTACGTAAAGAAACCACATTTCGCGGCTAACTAGGTGAAACGAGACTTACTAGCCATGAGTTCTGAAATCAAAATCCGAAACGCCAGGATTGTAGAGCTCGAAAAGTAGTGTGAAATCAAGCTAAAAATCGCTGAATTCAGAACTCGCAGTCAACGGATATTCATAAAACCGTTTACGTAAAGAAACCACATTTCGCAGCTAACTAGGTGAAACGAGACCTACTAGCCACAGGTTCTGAAATCAAAATCTGTAATGCCAGGATTGTAGAGCTCGAAAATTAGTGTGCAATCAAGCTAAAAATCGCCGAATTCAGAACTCGGACTCAACGGATATTCATAAAACCGTTTACGTAAAGAAACCACATTTCGCGGCTAACTAGGTGAAACGAGACCTACTAGCCACGAGTTCTGAAATCAAAATCCAAAATTCCAGGATTGTAGAGCTCGAAAAGTAGTGTGAAATCAAGCTAAAAATCACCGAATTCAGAACTCGCAGTCATCGGATATTCATAAAACTGTTTACGTAAAGAAACCACATTTCGCGGCTAACTAGGTGAAACGAGACCTACTAGCCACGAGTTCTGAAATCAAAATCCGTAATGCCAGGATTGTAGAGCTCGAAAAGTAGTGTGAAATCAAGCATAAAATCGCCGAATTCAGAACTCGGAGTCAACTGATATTCATAAAACGGTTTACGTAAAGAAACCACATTTCGCGGCTAACTAGGTGAAACGAGACCTATTATCCACCAGTTCTGAAATCGAAATCCGAAATGACAGGATTGTAGAGCTCAAAAAGCAGTGTGAAATCAAGCTAAAAATCGCCGAATTCAGAACTCGGAGTCAATGGATATTCATAAAACCGTTTACGGAAAGAATCAACATTTCGCGGCTAACTAGGTGAAACGAGACCTACTAGCCACGAGTTCTGAAATCAAAATCCAAAATTCCAGGATTGTAGAGCTCGAAATGTAGTGTGAAATCAAGCTAAAAATCACCGAGTTCAGAACTCGCAGTCAACGGATATTCAAAAAACTGTTTACGTCAAGAAACCACATTCCGCGGCTAACTAGGTGAAACAAGACCTACAAGCCACGAGTTCTGAAATCAAAATCCAAAATTCCAGGATTGTAGAGCTCGAAAAGTAGTGTGAAATCAAGCTAAAAATCACCGAATTCAGAACTCGCAGTCAACGGATATTCATAAAACTGTTTACGTAAAGAAACCACATTTCGCGGCTAACTAGGTGAAACGAGACCTACTAGCCACGAGTTCTGAAATCAAAATCTCTAATGCCAGGATTGTAGAGCTCGAAAAGTAGTGTGAAATCAAGCATAAAATCGCCGAATTCAGAACTCGGAGTCAACTGATATTCATAAAACGGTTTACGTAAAGAAACCACATTTCGCGGCTAACTAGGTGAAACGAGACCTACTAGCCACGAGTTCTGAAATCGAAATCCGAAATGACAGGATTGTAGAGCTCAAAAAGCAGTGTGAAATCAAGCTAAAAATCGCCGAATTCAAAACTCGGAGTCAATGGATATTCATAAAACCGTTTACGGAAAGAATCAACATTTCGCGGCTAACTAGGTGAAACGAGACCTACTAGCCACGAGTTCTGAAATCAAAATCCAAAATTCCAGGATTGTAGAGCTCGAAATGTAGTGTGAAATCAAGCTAAAAATCACCGAGTTCAGAACTCGCAGTCAACGGATATTCAAAAAACTGTTTACGTCAAGAAACCACATTCCGCGGCTAACTAGGTGAAACAAGACCTACAAGCCACGAGTTCTGAAATCAAAATCCAAAATTCCAGGATTGTAGAGCTCGAAAAGTAGTGTGAAATCAAGCTAAAAATCACCGAATTCAGAACTCGCAGTCAACGGATATTCATAAAACTGTTTACGTAAAGAAACCACATTTCGCGGCTAACTAGGTGAAACGAGACCTACTAGCCACGAGTTCTGAAATCAAAATCTCTAATGCCAGGATTGTAGAGCTCGAAAAGTAGTGTGAAATCAAGCATAAAATCGCCGAATTCAGAACTCGGAGTCAACTGATATTCATAAAACGGTTTACGTAAAGAAACCACATTTCGCGGCTAACTAGGTGAAACGAGACCTACTAGCCACGAGTTCTGAAATCGAAATCCGAAATGACAGGATTGTAGAGCTCAAAAAGCAGTGTGAAATCAAGCTAAAAATCGCCGAATTCAGAACTCGGAGTCAATGGATATTCATAAAACCGTTTACGGAAAGAATCAACATTTCGCGGCTAACTAGGTGAAACGAGACCTACTAGCCACGAGTTCTGAAATCAAAATCCAATATTCCAGGATTGTAGAGCTCGAAAATTAGTGTGAAATAAAGCTAAAAATCGCCGAATTCAGAACTCGCAGTCAACTGATATTCATAAAACCATTTACGTAAAAAAACCACATTTCGCGGCTAACTAGGTTAAACGAGACCTACTAGCCACCAGTTCTGAAATCAAAATCCGAAACGTCAGGATTGTAGAGCTCGAAAAGTAGTGTGAAATCAAGCTAAAAATCGCCGAATTCAGAACTCGCAGTCAACGGATATTCATAAAACCGTTTACGTAAAGAAACCACATTTCGCAGCTAACTAGGTGAAACAAGACCTACTAGCCACAAGTTCTGAAATCAAAATCTGTAATGCCAGGATTGTAGAGCTCGAAAACTAGTGTGAAATCAAGCTAAAAATCGCCGAATTCAGAACTCGGAGTCAACTGATATTCATAAAACCGTTTACGTAAAGAAACCACAATTCGCGGATAACTAGGTGAAACGAGACCAACTAGCCACGAGTTCTGAAATCAAAATCCGAAATTCCAGGATTGTAGAGCTCGAAAATTAGTGTGAAATCAAGCTAAAAATCGCCGAATTCAGAACTCGGACTCAACGGATATTAATAAAACCGTTTACGTAAAGAAACCACATTTCGCGGCAAACTCGGTGAAACGAAACCTACTAGCCACGAGTTCTGAAATCAAAATCCGTAATGCCAGGATTGTAGAGCTCGAAAAGTAGTGTGAAATAAAGCTAAAAATCGCCGAATTAAGAACTCGCAGTCAACTGATATTCATAAAACCTTTTACGTAAAGAAACCACATTTCGCGGCTAACTAGGTGAAACGAGACTTACTAGCCATGAGTTCTGAAATCAAAATCCGAAATTCCAGGATTGTAGAGCTCGAAAAGTAGTGTGAAATCAAGCAAAAAATCGCCGAATTCAGAACTCGCAGTCAACTGATATTCATAAAACCGTTTACGTAAAGAAAACCAATTTCGCGGCTAACTAGGTGAAACGAGACCTACAAGCCACGAGTTCTGAAATCAAAATCCGAAACGCCAGGATTGTAGAGCTCGAAATATAGTGTAAAATCATGCTAAAAATCACCGAATTCAGATCTCGCAGTCAACTGTTATTCATAAAACCGTTTACGTCAAGAAACCACATTCCGTGGCTAACTAGGTGAAACAAGACCTACAAGCCACGAGTTCTGAAATCAAAATCCAAAAATCCAGGATTGTAGAGCTCGAAAAGTAGTGTGAAATCAAGCTAAAAATCACCGAATTCAGAACTCGCAGTCAACGGATATTCATAAAACTGTTTACGTAAAGAAACCACATTTCGGGGCTAACTAGGTGAAACGAGACCTACTAGCCACGAGTTCTGAAATCAAAATCCGTAATACCAGGATTGTAGAGCTCGAAAAGTAGTGTGAGATCAAGCTAAAAATCGCCTAATTCAGGACTCGGACTCAACGGATATTCATAAAACCGTTTACGTAAAGAAACCACATTTCGCGGCAAACTAGGTGAAACGAGACCTACTAGCCACGAGTTATGTAATCAAAATCCGTAATGCTAGGATTGTAGAGCTCGAAAAGTAGTGTGAAATAATGCTAAAAATCGCCGAATTCAGAGCTCGCAGTCAACTGATATTCATAAAACCGTTTACGTAAAGAAACCACATTTTGCGGCTAACTAGGTGAAACGAGACTTACTAGCCATGAGTTCTGAAATCAAAATCCGAAACGCCAGGATTGTAGAGCTCGAAATGTAGTGTGAAATCAAGCTAAAAATAACCGAATTCAAAACTCGCAGTCAACGGATATTCATAAAACCGTTTACGTAAAGAAACCACATTTCGCAGCTAACTAGGTGAAACGAGACCTACTAGCCACAAGTTCTGAAATCAAAATCTGTAATGCCAGGATTGTAGAGCTCGAAAATTAGTGTGCAATCAAGCTAAAAATCGCCGAATTCGGAACTCGGACTCAACGGATATTCATAAAACCGTTTACGTAAAGAAACCACATTTCGCGGCTAACTAGGTGAAACGAGACCTACTAGCCACGAGTTCTGAAATCAAAATCCGAAATGCCAGGATTGTAGAGCTCAAAAAGTAGTGTGAAATCAAGCTAAAAATCGCCGAATTTAGAACTCGGAGTCAACTGATATTAATAAAACCATTTACGTAAAGAAACCACATTTCGCGGCTAACTAGGTGAAACGAGACCTACTAGCCACGAGTTCTGAAATCAAAATTCGTAACGCCAGGATTGTAGAGCACGAAAAGTAGTGTGAAATCAAGCTAAAAATCGCCTAATTCAGAACTCGGACTCAACGGATATTCATAAAACCGTTTACGTAAAGAAACCACATTTCGCGGCAAACTAGGTGAAACGAGACCTACTAGCCACGAGTTCTGTAATCAAAATCCGTAATGCCAGGATTGTAGAGCTCGAAAAGTAGTGTGAAATAAAGCTAAAAATCGCCGAATTCAGAACTCGCAGTCAACTGATATTCATAAAACCGTTTACGTAAAGAAACCACATTTCGCGGCTAGCTAGGTGAAACGAGACTTACTAGCCATGAGTTCTGAAATCAAAATCCGAAATTCCAGGATTGTAGAGCTCGAAAAGTAGTGTGAAATCAAGCAAAAAATCGCCGAATTCAGAACTCGCAGTCAACAGATATTCATAAAACCGTTTACGTAAAGAAACCACATTTCGCGGCTAAATATGTGAAACGAGACCTACAAGCCACGAGTTCTGAAATCAAAATCCGAAACGCCAGGATTGTAGAGCTCAAAATGTAGTGTTAAATCATGCTAAAAATCACCGAATTCAGATCTCGCAGTCAACTGATATTCATAAACCGTTTACGTAAAGAAACCACATTCCGCGGCTAACTAGGTGAAACAAGACCTACAAGCCATGAGTTCTGAAATCAAAATCCAAAAATCCAGGATTGTAGAGCTCGAAAATTAGTGTGAAATCAAGCTAAAAATCACCGAATTCAGAACTCGCAGTCAACGGATATTCATATAACTGTTTACGTAAAGAAACCACATTTCGCGGCTAACTAGGTGAAACGAGACCTACTAGCCACGAGTTCTGAAATCAAAATCCGTAATGCCAGGATTGTAGAGCTCGAAAAGTAGTGTGAAATCAAGCATAAAATCGCCGAATTCAGAACTCGGAGTCAACTGATATTCATAAAACGGTTTACGTAAAGAAACCACATTTCGCGGCTAACTAGGTGAAACGAGACCTATTATCCACCAGTTCTGAAATCGAAATCCAAAATGACAGGATTGTAGAGCTCGAAAAGCAGTGGGAAATCAAGCTAAAAATCGCCGAATTCAGAACTCGGAGTCAATGGATATTCATAAAACCGTTTACGGAAAGAATCAACATTTCGCAGCTAACCAGGTGAAACGAGACCTACTAGCCACGAGTTCTGAAATAAAAATCCAAAATTCCAGGATTGTAGAGCTCGAAAATTAGTGTGAAATCAAGCTAAAAATCGCCGAATTCAGAACTCGCAGTCAACTGATATTCATAAAACCATTTACGTAAAAAAACCACATTTCGCGGCTAACTAGGTTAAACGAGACCTACTAGCCACCAGTTCTGAAATCAAAATCCGAAATGCCAGGATTGTAGAGCTCAAAAAGTAGTGTGAAATCAAGCTAAAAATCGCCGAATTCAGAACTCGCAGTCAACGGATATTCATAAAACCGTTTACGTAAAGAAACCACATTT
The DNA here is from genome assembly GCA_963580455.1 of Euonymus europaeus. Taxonomy (NCBI): domain Eukaryota; kingdom Viridiplantae; phylum Streptophyta; class Magnoliopsida; order Celastrales; family Celastraceae; genus Euonymus; species Euonymus europaeus. The sequence continues at coordinate 26,659,659 of OY756966.1, read as the reverse complement.
CGCAGCTAACTAGGTGAAACGAGACCTACTAGCCACAAGTTCTGAAATCAAAATCTGTAATGCCAGGATTGTAGAGCTCGAAAAGTAGTGTGAAATCAAGCTAAAAATCGCCGAATTCAGAACTCGGACTCAACGGATATTCATAAAACCGTTTACGTAAAGAAACCACATTTCGCGGCTAACTAGGTGAAACGAGACCTACTAGCCACGAGTTCCGAAATCAAAATCCGAAATGCCAGGATTGTAGAGCTCAAAACGTAGTGTGAAATCAAGCTAAAAATCGCCGAATTTAGAACTCGGAGTCAACTGATATTAATAAAACCGTTTACGTAAAGAAACCACATTTCGCGGCTAACTAGGTGAAACGAGACCTACTAGCCACGAGTTCTGAAATCAAAATCCATAATGCCAGGATTGTAGAGCTCGAAAAGTAGTGTGAAATCAAGCTAAAAATCGCCGAATTCAGAACTCGGACTCAACGGATATTCATAAAACCGTTTACGTAAAGAAACCACATTTCGCGGCTAACTAGGTGAAACGAGACCTACTAGCCACGAGTTCTGAAATCAAAAACCGTAATTCCAGGATTGTAGAGCTCAAAAAGTAGTGTGAAATCAAGCTAAAATTCGCCGAATTCAGAACTCGCAGTAAACTGATATACATAAAACTGTTTACGTAAAGAAACCACAATTCGCGGCTAACTAGGTGAAACGAGACTTACTATCCACGAGTTCTGAAATCAAAATCGGATGCCACGAGTTCTGAAATCAAAAACCAATACGCCAGTACTGTAGAGCTCGAAAAGTAGTGTGAAATCAAGATAAAAATTAACGAATTCAGAACTCGCTGTCAACTGATATTCATAAAACGTTTACGTAAAGAAACCACATTTCGCGGCTAACTAGGTGAAACGAGACCTACTAGCCACGAGTTCTGAAATCAAAATCCGAAACGCCAGGATTGTAGAGATCGAAATGTAGTGCGAAATCAAGCTAAAAATAACCGAATTCAGAACTCGCAGTCAACAAATATTCATAAAACCGTTTACGTAAAGAAACCACATTTCGCGGCTAACTAGGTGAAACGAGACCTACAAGCCACGAGTTCTGAAATCAAAATCCGAATCGCCAGGATTGTAGAGCTCAAAATATAGTGTGAAATCATGCTAAAAATCTCCGAATTCAGATCTCGCAGTCAACTGATATTCATAAAACCGTTTACGTAAAGAAACCACATTCCGCGGCTAACTAGGTGAAACAAGACCTACAAGCCACGAGTTCTGAAATCGAAATCCAAAAATCCGGGATTGTAGAGCTCGAAAAGTAGTGTGAAATCAAGCTAAAAATCACCGAATTCAGAACTCGCAGTCAACGGATATTCATAAAACTGTTTACGTAAAGAAACCACATTTCGCGGCTAACTAGGTGAAACGAGACCTACTAGCCACAAGTTCTGAAATCAAAATCCGAAATGCCAGGATTGTAGAGCTCGAAAAGTAGTGTGAAATCAAGCTAAAAATCACCGAATTCAAAACTCGCAGTCAACGGATATTCATAAAACTGTTTACGTAAAGAAACCACATTTCCAGGCTAACTAGTTGAAACGAGACCCACTAGCCACGATTTCTGAAATCAAAATCCGTAATGCCAGGATTGTAGAGCTCGAAAAGTAGTGTGAAATCAAGCTAAAAATCGCCTAATTCAGAACTCGGACTCAACGGATATTCGTAAAACCGTTTACGTAAAGAAACCACATTTCGCGGCAAACTAGGTGAAACGAGACCTACTAGCCACGAGTTCTGTAATCAAAATCCGTAATGTCAGGATTGTAGAGCTCGAAAAGTAGTGTGAAATAAAGCTAAAAATCGCCGAATTCAGAACTCGCAGTCAACAGATATTCATAAAACCGTTTACGTAAAGAAACCACATTTCGCGGCTAACTAGGTGAAACGAGACTTACTAGCCATGAGTTCTGAAATCAAAATCCGAAATTCCAGGATTGTAGAGCTCGAAAAGTAGTGTGAAATCAAGCAAAAAATCGCCGAATTCAGAACTCGCAGTCAACAGATATTCATAAAACCGTTTACGTAAAGAAACCACATTTCGCGGCTAACTATGTGAAACGAGACCTACAAGCCACGAGTTCTGAAATCAAAATCCGAAACGCCAGGATTGTAGAGCTCAAAATGTAGTGTGAAATCATGCTAAAAATCACCGAATTCAGATCTCGCAGTCAACTGATATTCATAAACCGTTTACGTAAAGAAACCACATTCCGCGGCTAACTAGGTGAAACAAGACCTACAAGCCACGAGTTCTGAAATCAAAATCCAAAAATCCAGGATTGTAGAGCTCGAAAATTAGTGTGAAATCAAGCTAAAAATCACCGAATTCAGAACTCGCAGTCAACGGATATTCATATAACTGTTTACGTAAATAAACCATATTTCGAGGCTAACTAGGTGAAACGAGACCTACTAGCCACGAGTTCTGAAATCAAAATCCGTAATGCCAGGATTGTAGCTCGAAAAGTAGTGTGAAATCAAGCATAAAATCGCCGAATTCAGAACTCGGAGTCAACTGATATTCATAAAACGGTTTACGTAAAGAAACCACATTTCGCGGCTAACTAGCTGAAACGAGACCTATTATCCACCAGTTCTGAAATCGAAATCCAAAATGACAGGATTGTAGAGCTAGAAAAGCAGTGGGAAATCAAGCTAAAAATCGCCGAATTCAGAACTCGGAGTCAATGGATATTCATAAAACCGTTTACGGAAAGAATCAACATTTCGCGGCTAAGTAGGTGAAACGAGACCTACTAGCCACGAGTTCTGAAATAAAAATCCAATATTCCAGGATTGTAGAGCTTGAAAATTAGTGTGAAATCAAGCTAAAAATCGCCGAATTCAGAACTCGCAGTCAACTGATATTCATAAAACCATTTACGTAAAAAAACCACATTTCGCGGCTAACTAGGTTAAACGAGACCTACTAGCCACCAGTTCTGAAATCAAAATCCGAAACGCCAGGATTGTAGAGCTCGAAAAGTAGTGTGAAATCAAGCTAAAAATTGCCGAGTTCAGAACTCGCAGTCAACGGATATTCATAAAACCGTTTACGTAAAGAAACCAAATTTCGCAGCTAACTAGGTGAAACGAGACCTACTAGCCACAAGTTCTGAAATCAAAATCTGTAATGCCAGGATTGTAGAGCTCGAAAAGTAGTGTGAAATCATGCTAAAAATCACCGAATTCAGATCTCGCAGTCAACTGATATTCATAAAACCGTTTACGTAAAGAAACCACATTCCGCGGCTAACTAGGTGAAACAAGACCTACAAGCCACGAGTTCTGAAATCGAAATCCAAAAATCCGGGATTGTAGAGCTCGAAAAGTAGTGTGAAATCAAGCTAAAAATCACCGAATTCAGAACTCGCAGTCAACGGATATTCATAAAACTGTTTACGTAAAGAAACCACATTTCGCGGCTAACTAGGTGAAACGAGACCTACTAGCCACAAGTTCTGAAATCAAAATCTGAAACGCCAGGATTGTAGAGCTCGAAAAGTAGTGTGAAATCAAGCTAAAAATCACCGAATTCAAAACTCGCAGTCAACGGATATTCATAAAACTGTTTACGTAAAGAAACCACATTTCGAGGCTAACTAGTTGAAACGAGACCCACTAGCCACGATTTCTGAAATCAAAATCCGTAATGCCAGGATTGTAGAGCTCGAAAAGTAGTGTTAAATCAAGCTAAAAATCGCCTAATTCAGAACTCGGACTCAACGGATATTCATAAAACCGTTTACGTAAAGAAACCACATTTCGCGGCAAACTAGGTGAAACGAGACCTACTAGCCACGAGTTCTGTAATCAAAATCCGTAATGTCAGGATTGTAGAGCTCGAAAAGTAGTGTGAAATAAAGCTAAAAATCGCCGAATTCAGAACTCGCAGTCAACAGATATTCATTAAACCGTTTACGTAAAGAAACCACATTTCGCGGCTAACTAGGTGAAACGAGACTTACTAGCCATGAGTTCTGAAATCAAAATCCGAAATTCCAGGATTGTAGAGCTCGAAAAGTAGTGTGAAATCAAGCAAAAAATCGCCGAATTCAGAACTCGCAGTCAACAGATATTCATAAAACCGTTTACGTAAAGAAACCACATTTCGCGGCTAACTATGTGAAACGAGACCTACAAGCCACGAGTTCTGAAATCAAAATCCGAAACGCCAGGATTGTAGAGCTCAAAATGTAGTGTGAAATCGTGCTAAAAATCACCGAATTCAGATCTCGCAGTCAACTGATATTCATAAACCGTTTACGTAAAGAAACCACATTCCGCGGCTAACTAGGTGAAACAAGACCTACAAGCCACGAGTTCTGAAATCAAAATCCAAAAATCCAAGATTGTAGAGCTCGAAAATTAGTGTGAAATCAAGCTAAAAATCACCGAATTCAGAACTCGCAGTCAACGGATATTCATATAACTGTTTACGTAAATAAACCATATTTCGAGGCTAACTAGGTGAAACGAGACCTACTAGCCACGAGTTCTGAAATCAAAATCCGTAATGCCAGGATTGTAGCTCGAAAAGTAGTGTGAAATCAAGCATAAAATCGCCGAATTCAGAACTCGGAGTCAACTGATATTCATAAAACGGTTTACGTAAAGAAACCACATTTCGCGGCTAACTAGGTGAAACGAGACCTATTATCCACCAGTTCTGAAATCGAAATCCAAAATGACAGGATTGTAGAGCTAGAAAAGCAGTGGGAAATCAAGCTAAAAATCGCCGAATTCAGAACTCGGAGTCAATGGATATTCATAAAACCGTTTACGGAAAGAATCAACATTTCGCGGCTAAGTAGGTGAAACGAGACCTACTAGCCACGAGTTCTGAAATAAAAATCCAATATTCCAGGATTGTAGAGCTCGAAAATTAGTGTGAAATCAAGCTAAAAATCGCCGAATTCAGAACTCGCAGTCAACTGATATTCATAAAACCATTTACGTAAAAAAACCACATTTCGCGGCTAACTAGGTTAAACGAGACCTACTAGCCACCAGTTCTGAAATCAAAATCCGAAACGGCAGGATTGTAGAGCTCGAAAAGTAGTGTGAAATCAAGCTAAAAATTGCCGAGTTCAGAACTCGCAGTCAACGGATATTCATAAAACCGTTTACGTAAAGAAACCAAATTTCGCAGCTAACTAGGTGAAACGAGACCTACTAGCCACAAGTTCTGAAATCAAAATCTGTAATGCCAGGATTGTAGAGCTCGAAAAGTAGTGTGAAATCAAGCTAAAAATCGCCGAATTCAGAACTCGGACTCAACGGATATTCATAAAACCGTTTACGTAAAGAAACCACATTTCGCGGCTAACTAGGTGAAACGAGACCTACTAGCCACGAGTTCTGAAATCAAAATCCGAAATGCCAGGATTGTAGAGCTCAAAAAGTAGTGTGAAATCAAGCTAAAAATCGCCGAATTTAGAACTCGGAGTCAACTGATATTAATAAAACCGTTTACGTAAAGAAACCACATTTCGCGGCTAAATAGGTGAAACGAGACCTAATAGCCACGAGTTCTGAAATCAAAATCCGTAATGCAAGGATTGTAGAGCTCGAAAAGTAGTGTGAAATCAAGCTAAAAATCGACGAATTCAGAACTCGGACTCAACGGATATTCATAAAACCGTTTAAATAAAGAAACCACATTTCGCGGCTAACTAGGTGAAACGAGACCTACTAGCCACGAGTTCTGAAATCAAAATCCGTAATTCCAGGATTGTAGAGCTCGAAAAGTAGTGTGAAATCAAGCTAAAATTCGCCGAATTCAGAACTCGCAGTAAACTGATATACATAAAACTGTTTACGTAAAGAAACCACAATTCGCGGCTAACTAGGTGAAACGAGACTTACTATCCACGAGTTCTGAAATCAAAATCGGATGCCACGAGTTCTGAAATCAAAAACCAATACGCCAGTACTGTAGAGCTCGAAAAGTAGTGTGAAATCAAGCTAAAAATTAACGAATTCAGAACTCGCAGTCAACTGATATTCATAAAACGTTTACGTAAAGAAACCACATTTCGCGGCTAACTAGGTGAAACGAGACCTACTAGCCACGAGTTCTGAAATCAAAATCCGAAACGCCAGGATTGTAGAGATCAAAATGTAGTGTGAAATCAAGCTAAAAATAACCGAATTCAGAACTCGCAGTCAACAAATATTCATAAAACCGTTTACGTAAAGAAACCACATTTCGCGGCTAACTAGGTGAAACGAGACCTACAAGCCACGAGTTCTGAAATCAAAATCCGAAACGCCAGGATTGTAGAGCTCGAAATATAGTGTGAAATCATGCTAAAAATCACCGAATTCAGATCTCGCAGTCAACTGATATTCATAAAACCGTTTACGTAAAGAAACCACATTCCGCGGCTAACTAGGTGAAACAAGACCTACAAGCCACGAGTTCTGATATCAAAATCCAAAAATCCAGGATTGTAAAGCTCTAAAAGTAGTGTGAAATCAAGCTAAAAATCACCGAATTCAGAACTCGCAGTCAACGGATATTCATAAAACTGTTTACGTAAAGAAACCACATTTTGCGGCTAACTAGGTGAAACGAGACCTACTAGCCACGAGTTCTGAAATCAAAATCCGTAATGCCAGGATTGTAGAGCTCGAAAAGTAGTGTGAAATCAAGCATAAAATCGCCGAATTCAGAACTCGGAGTCAACTGATATTCATAAAACGGTTTACGTAAAGAAACCACATTTCGCGGCTAAATAGGTGAAACGAGACCTATTATCCACCAGTTCTGAAATCGAAATCCGAAATGACAGGATTGTAGAGCTCAAAAAGCAGTGTGAAATCAAGCTAAAAATCGCCGAATTCAGAACTCGGAGTCAATGGATATTCATAAAACCGTTTACGGAAAGAATCAACATTTCGCGGCTAACTAGGTGAAACGAGACCTACTAGCCACGATTTCTGAAATCAAAATCCAAAATTCTAGGATTGTAGAGCTCGAAAATTAGTGTGAAATCAAGCTAAAAATCGCCGAATTCAGAACTCGCAGTCAACTGATATTCATAAAACCATTTACGTAAAAAAACCACATTTCGCGGCTAACAAGGTTAAACGAGACCTACTAGCCACCAGTTCTGAAATCAAAATCCGAAACGCCAGGATTGTAGAGCTCGAAAAGTAGTGTGAAATCAAGCTAAAAATCGCCGAATTCAGAACTCGCAGTCAACGGATATTCATAAAACCGTTTACGTAAAGAAACCACATTTCGCAGCTAACTAGGTGAAACAAGACCTACTAGCCACAAGTTCTGAAATCAAAATCTGTAATGCCAGGATTGTAGAGCTCGAAAAGTAGTGTGAAATCAAGCTAAAAATCGCCGAATTCAGAACTCGGAGTCAACTGATATTCATAAAACCGTTTACGTAAAGAAACCACATTTCGCGGCTAACTAGGTGAAACGAGACCTACTAGCCACGAGTTCTGAAATCAAAATCCGAAATGCCAGGATTGTAGAGCTCGAAAAGTAGTGTGAAATCAAGCTAAAAATCGCCGAATTCAGAACTCGGACTCAACGGATATTCGTAAAACCGTTTACGTAAAGAAACCACATTTCGCGGAAAACTAGGTGAAACGAGACCTACTAGCCACGAGTTTTGAAATCAAAATCCGTAATGCCAGGATTGTAGAGCTCGAAAAGTAGTGTGAAATAAAGCTAAAAATCGCCGAATTAAGAACTCGCAGTCAACTGATATTCATAAAACCGTTTACGTAAAGAAACCACATTTCGCGGCTAACTAGGTGAAACGAGACTTACTAGCCATGAGTTCTGAAATCAAAATCCGAAATTCCAGGATTGTAGAGCTCGAAAAGTAGTGTGAAATCAAGCAAAAAATCGCCGAATTCAGAACTCGCAGTCAACTGATATTCATAAAACCGTTTACGTAAAGAAACCACATTTCGCGGCTAACTAGGTGAAACGAGACCTACAAGCCACGAGTTCTGAAATCAAAATCCGAAACGCCAGGATTGTAGAGCTCGAAATGTAGTGTGAAATCATGCTAAAAATCAACGAATTCAGATCTCGCAGTCAACTGATATTCATAAACCATTTACGTAAAGAAACCACATTCCGCGGCTAACTAGGTGAAACATGACCTACAAGCCACGAGTTCTGAAATCAAAATCCAAAAATCCAGGATTGTAGAGCTCGAAAAGTAGTATGAAATCAAGCTAAAAATCACCGAATTCAGAACTCGCAGTCAACGGATATTCATAAAACTGTTTAGGTAAAGAAACCACATTTCGCGGCTAACTAGGTGAAACGAGACCTACTAGCCACGAGTTCTGAAATCAAAATCCGTAATTCCAGGATTGTAGAGCTCGAAAAGTAGTGTGAAATCAAGCATAAAATCGCCGAATTCAGAACTCGGAGTCAACTGATATTCATAAAACGGTTTACGTAAAGAAACCACATTTCGCGGCTAACTAGGTGAAACGAGACCTACAAGCCAGGAGTTCTGAAATCAAAATCCGAAACGCTAGGATTGTAGAGCTCGAAATGTAGTGTGAAATCATTCTAAAAATCACCGAATTCAGATCTCGCTGTCAACTGATATTCATAAAACCGTTTACGTAAAGAAACCACATTTCGCGGCTAACTAGGTGAAACAAGACCTACAAGCCACGAGTTCTGAAATAAAAATCCGAACATCCAGGATTGTAGAGCTCGAAAGGTAGTGTGAAATAAAGCTAAAAATCACCGAATTCTGAACTCGGAGTCAACGGATATTCATAAAACCTTTTAATTAAGGAAACTACATTTCGCGGCTAACTAGGAGAAACGAAACCTACTGGACACGAGTTCTGAAATCAAAATCCGAAACTCCAGGATTGTAGAGCTCCAAAGGTAGTGGGAAATCAAGCTAAAAATCGCCGAATTCAGAACTCGCAGTCAACGGATATTCATAAAACCGTTTACGTAAAGAAATCACATTTCGCAGCTAACTAGGTTGAACGAGACCTACTAGCCACAAGTTCTGAAATCAAAATCCGAAATGCAAAGATTGTAGAGCTCGAAAAGTAGTGTGAAATCAAGCTAAAAATCACCGAATTCAGAACTCGTAGTCAACGGATATTCATAAAACCGTTTACGTAAAGAAATCACATTTCGCGGCTAACTAGGTGAAACGAGAACTACTAGACACGAGTTCTGAAATCGAAAACCGATATGCCAGGATTGTAGAGCTCGAAAAGTAGTGTGAAATCAAGCTAAAAATCACTAAATTCCAAACTCGGAGTCAATGGATATTAATAAAACCGTTTAATTAAAGAAAATACATTTCGCGGCTAACTAGGAGAAACGAGACCTACTAGACACGAGTTCTAAAATCAAAATCCGAAACGCCCAGGATTGTAGAGCTCAAAAGGTAGTGTGAAATCAAGCTAAATATCGCCGAATTCAGAACTCGCAGTCAACGGATATTCATAAAATCGTTTACGTAAAGAAACCACATTTTGCGGCTAACTAGGCGAAACGAGACCTAATAGCCACGAGTTCTGAAATCAAAATCCGTAATGCCAGGATTGTAGAGCTCGAAAATTAGTGTGAAATCAAGCTAAAAATTGCCGAATTCAGAACTCGGACTCAACGAATATTCATAAAACCGTTTACGTAAAGAAACCACATTTCGCGGCTTACTAGGTGAGATGAGACCCTCTAGCCACGAGTTCTGAAATCAAAATCCGAAATGCCAGGATTGTAGAGCTCGAAAAGTAGTGTGAAATCAAGCTAAAAATCGCCGAATTCAGAACTCGGAGTCAACTGATATTCATAAAACCGTTTACGTAAAGAAACCATATTTCGCGGCTAACTAGATGAAACGAGACCTACTAGCCACGAGTTCTGAAATCAAAATCCGTAATGCCAGGATTGTAGAGCTCGAAAAGTAGTGTGAAATCAAGCTAAAAATCGCCGAATTCAGAACTCGGACTCAACGAATATTCATAAAACCGTTTACGTAAAGAAACCACATTTCGCGGCGAATTAGGTGAAACGAGACCTACTAGCCACGAGTTCTGAAATCAAAATCCGTAATGCCAGGATTGTAGAGCTCGAAAAGTAATGTGAAATCAAGCTAAAAATCGCCGAATTCAGAACTCGGAGTCAACTGATATTCATAAAACCGTTTACGTAAAGAAACCACATTTCGTGGCTTACTAGGTGAGACGAGACCTACAAGCCACGAGTTCTGAAATGAAAATCCGAAACGCCAGGATTGTAGAGCTCGAAAAGTAGTGTGAAATCAAGCTAAAAATCGCCGAATTCAGAACTCGACTCAACAAATATTCATAAAACTGTTTACGTAAAGAAACCACATTTCGCGGCTAACTATGTGAAACGAGACCTACTAGCCACCAGTTCTGAAATCAAAATCTGATACGCGAGGATTGTAGAGCTCGAAAAGTAGTGTGAAATCACGCTAAAAATCGCCGAATTCAGAACTCGCAGTCAACGGATATTTATAAAACCGTTTACGTAAAGAAACCACATTTCGCGGCTAACTAGGCGAAATGAGACCTACCAGCCACGAGTTCTGAAATCAAAATCCGTAATGCCAGGATTGTAGAGCTCGAAAAGTAGTGTGAAATCAAGCTAAAAATAGCCGAATTCAGAACTCGCAGTCAATTGATATTCATAAAACCGTTTACGTAAAGAAACCACATTTCGAGGCAATCTAGGTGAAACGAGACCTAAAAGCCACGAGTTCTGAAATCAAAATCCGAAACGCCAGGATTGTAGAGCTCGAAAAGTAGTGTGAAATCATGCTAAAAATCACCGAATTCAGATCTCGCAGTCAACTGATATTCATAAAACCGTTTACGTAAAGAAACCACATTTTGCGGCTAACTAGGTGAAACAGGACCTACAAGCCACGAGTTCTAAAATCAAAATCCGAAAATCCAGGATTGTAGAGCTCCAAAAGTAGTGTGAAATCAAGCTAAAAATCACCAAATTCAGAACTCGCAGTTAACGGATATTCAAAAAACCGTTTACGTAAAGAAACCACATTTCGCGGCTAACTAGGTTAAACGAGACCTACTAGCCACCAGTTCTGAAATCAAAATCCGAAACGCAAAAATTGTAGAGCTCGAAAAGTAGTGTGAAATCAAGCTAAAAATCACCGAATTCAGAACTCGTAGTCAACGGATATTCATAAAACCGTTTACGTAAAGAAATCACATTTCGCGGCTAACTAGGTGAAACGAGAACTACTAGCCACGAGTTCTGAAATCGAAAACCGATATGCCAGGATTGTAGAGCTCGAAAAGTAGTGTGAAATCAAGCTAAAAATCACTAAATTCCAAACTCGGAGTCAATGGATATTCATAAAACCGTTTAATTAAAGAAAATACATTTCGCGGCTAACTAGGAGAAACGAGACCTACTAGACACGAGTTCTAAAATCAAAATCCGAAACACCCAGGATTGTAGAGCACAAAAGGTAGTGTGAAATCAAGCTAAATATCGCCGAATTCAGAACTCGCAGTCAACGGATATTCATAAAACCGTTTACGTAAAGAAACCACATTTCGCGGCTAACTAGGTGAAACGAGACCTAATAGCCACGAGTTCTGAAATCAAAATCCGTAATGCCAGGATTGTAGAGCTCGAAAATTAGTGTGAAATCAAGCAAAAAATTGCCGAATTCAGAACTCGGACTCAACGAATATTCCTAAAACCGTTTACGTAAAGAAACCACATTCCGCGGCTTACTAGGTGAGACGAGACCCTCTAGCCACGAGTTCTGAAATCAAAATCCGAAATGCCAGGATTGTAGAGCTCGAAAAGTAGTGTGAAATCAAGCTAAAAATCGCCGAATTCAGAACTCGGAGTCAACTGATATTCATAAAACCGTTTACGTAAAGAAACCATATTTTGCGGCTAACTAGATGAAACGAGACCTACTAGCCACGAGTTCTGAAATCAAAATCCGTAATGCCAGGATTGTAGAGCTCGAAAAGTAGTGTGAAATCAAGCTAAAAATCGCCGAATTCAGAACTCGGACTCAACGAATATACATAAAACCGTTTACGTAAAGAAACCACATTTCGCGGCGAATTAGGTGAAACGAGACCTACTAGCCACGAGTTCTGAAATCAAAATCCGTAATGCCAGGATTGTAGAGCTCGAAAATTAGTGTGAAATCAAGCAAAAAATTGCCGAATTCAGAACTCGGACTCAACGAATATTCCTAAAACCGTTTACGTAAAGAAACCACATTTCGTGGCTTACTAGGTGAGACGAGACCTACAAGCCACGAGTTCTGAAATCAAAATCCGAAATGCCAGGATTGTAGAGCTCGAAAAGTAGTGTGAATCAAGCTAAAAATCGCCGAATTCAGAAATCGGACTCAACAAATATTCATAAAACCGTTTACGTAAAGAAACCACATTTCGCGGCTAACTATGTGAAACGAGACCTACTAGCCACCAGTTCTGAAATCAAAATCTGAAACACCAGGATTGTAGAGCTCGAAAAGTAGTGTGAAATCAAGCTAAAAATCGCCGAATTCCGAACTCGGAGTCAACGGATATTCATAAAACCGTTTACGTAAAGAAACCACATTTCGTGGCTTACTAGGTGAGACGAGACCTACAAGCCACGATTTCTGAAATCAAAATCCGAAACGCCAGGATTGTAGAGCTCGAAAAGTAGTGTGAAATCAAGCTAAAAATCGCCGAATTCAGAACTCGGACTCAACGGATATTCATAAAACCGTTTACGTAAAGAAACCACATTTCGCGGCTAACTATGTGAAACGAGACCTACCAGCTACCAGTTCTGAAATCAAAATCTGAAACACCAAGATAGTAGAGCTCGAAAAATAGTGTGAAATCAAGCTAAAAATCGCCGAATTCAGAACTCGCAGTCAACTGATATTCATAAAACCGTTTACGTAAAGAAACCATATTTCGCGGCTAACTAGATGAAACGAGACTTACTAGCCACGAGTTCTGAAATCAAAATCCAAAAATCCAGGATTGTAGAGCTCGAAAAGTAGTGTGAAATCAAGCTAAAAATCGCCGAATTCAGAACTCGGACTCAACGAATATTCATAAAACCGTTTACGTAAAGAAACCACATTTCGCGGCTAACTATGTGAAATGAGACCTACTAGCCACCAGTTCTGAAATCAAAATCGGAAACTCCAGGATTGTAGAGCTCAAAAAGTAGTGTGAAATCAAGCTAAAAATCGCCGAATTCAGAACTCGCAGTCAACGGATATTCATAAAACCGTTTACGTAAAGAAACCACATTTCGCGGCTAACTAGGTGAAACGAGACCTACTAGCCACGAGTTCTGAAATCAAAATCCGATACGCCAGGATTGTAGAGCTCGAAAAGTAGTGTGAAATCAAGCTAAAAATCTCCGAATTCCAAACTCGGAGTCAACGGATATTCATAAAACTGTTTAATTAAAGAAACTGCATTTCGCGGCTAACTAGGAGAAACGAGACCTACTAGACACGAGTTCTGAAATAAAAATCCGAAACGCCCAGGATTGTAGAGCTCAAAAGGTAGTGGGAAATCAAGCTAAAAATCGCCGAATTCAGAACTCGCAGTCAACGGATATTCATAAAACCGTTTACGTAAAGAAACCACATTTCGCGGGTAACTAGGTGAAACGAGACCTACTAGCCACGAATTCTGAAATCAAAATCCGTAATGCCAGGATTGTAGAGCTCGAACAAGTAGTGTGAAATCAAGCTAAAAATCGCCGAATTAAGAACTCGGACTCAACGGATATTCATAAAACCGTTTACGTAAAGAAACCACATTTCGCGGCTTACTAGGTGAGACGAGACCTACTAGCCACGAGTTCTGAAATCAAAATCCGAAATGCCAGGATTGTAGAGCTCGAAAATTAGTGTGAAATCAAGCTAAAAATCGCCGAATTCAGAACTCGGACTCAACGGATATTCATAAAACCGTTAACTTAAAGAAACCACATTTCGCGGCTTACTAGGTGAAACGAGACCTACTAGCCAGGAGTTCTGAAATCAAAATCCGTAATGCCAGGATTGTAGAGCTCGAAAAGTAGTGTGAAATCGAGCTAAAAATCGCCGAATTCAGAACTCGGACTCAACAAATATTCGTAAAACCGTTTACGTAAAGAAACCACATTTCGCGGGTAACTAGGTGAAACGAGACCTACTAGCCACGAATTCTGAAATCAAAATCCGTAATGGCAGGATTGTAGAGCTCGAAAAGTAGTGTGAAATCAAGCTAAAAATCGCCGAATTAAGAACTCGGACTCAACGGATATTCACAAAACCGTTTACGTAAAGAAACCACATTTCCCGGCTTACTAGGTGAGACGAGACCTACTAGCCACGAGTTCTGAAATCAAAATCCAAAATGCCAGGATTGTAGAGCTCGAAAATTAGTGTGAAATCAAGCTAAAAATCGCCGAATTCAGAACTCGGACTCAACGGATATTCATAAAACCGTTAACTTAAAGAAACCACATTTCGCGGCTTACTAGGTGAAACGAGACCTTCTAGCCAGGAGTTCTGAAATCAAAATCCTTAATGCCAGGATTGTAGAGCTCGAAAAGTAGTGTAAAATCAAGCTAAAAATCGCCGAATTCAGAACTCGGACTCAACGAATATACATAAAACCGTTTACGTAAAGAAACCACATTTCGCGGCGAATTAGGTGAAACGAGACCTACTAGCCACGAGTTCTGAAATCAAAATCCGTAATGCCAGGATTGTAGAGATCGAAAAGTAATGTGAAATCAAGCTAAAAATCGCCGAATTCAGAACTCTGAGTCAACTGATATTCATAAAACCGTTTACGTAAAGAAACCACATTTCGTGGCTTACTAGGTGAGACGAGACCTACAAGCCACGAGTTCTGAAATCAAAATCCGAAATGCCAGGATTGTAGAGCTCGAAAAGTAGTGTGAATCAAGCTAAAAATCGCCGAATTCAGAAATCGGACTCAACAAATATTCATAAAACCGTTTACGTAAAGAAACCACATTTCGCGGCTAACTATGTGAAACGAGACCTACTAGCCACCAGTTCTGAAATCAAAATCTGAAACGCCAGGATTGTAGAGCTCGAAAAGTAGTGTGAAATCAAGCTAAAAATCGCCGAATTCCGAACTCGGAGTCAACGGATATTCATAAAACCGTTTACGTAAAGAAACCACATTTCGTGGCTTACTAGGTGAGACGAGACCTACAAGCCACGATTTCTGAAATCAAAATCCGAAACGCCAGGATTGTAGAGCTCGAAAAGTAGTGTGAAATCAAGCTAAAAATCGCCGAATTCAGAACTCGGACTCAACGGATATTCATAAAACCGTTTACGTAAAGAAACCACATTTCGCGGCTAACTATGTGAAACGAGACCTACCAGCTACCAGTTCTGAAATCAAAATCTGAAACACCAAGATAGTAGAGCTCGAAAAATAGTGTGAAATCAAGCTAAAAATCGCCGAATTCAGAACTCGCAGTCAACTGATATTCATAAAACCGTTTACGTAAAGAAACCATATTTCGCGGCTAACTAGATGAAACGAGACTTACTAGCCACGAGTTCTGAAATCAAAATCCGTAATGCCAGGATTGTAGAGCTCGAAAAGTAGTGTGAAATCAAGCTAAAAATCGCCGAATTCAGAACTCGGACTCAACGAATATTCATAAAACCGTTTACGTAAAGAAACCACATTTCGCGGCTAACTATGTGAAATGAGACCTACTAGCCACCAGTTCTGAAATCAAAATCGGAAACTCCAGGATTGTAGAGCTCGAAAAGTAGTGTGAAATCAAGCTAAAAATCGCCGAATTCAGAACTCGCAGTCAACGGATATTCATAAAACCGTTTACGTAAAGAAACCACATTTCGCGGCTAACTAGGTGAAACGAGACCTACTAGCCACGAGTTCTGAAATCAAAATCCGATACGCCAGGATTGTAGAGCTCGAAAAGTAGTGTGAAATCAAGCTAAAAATCTCCGAATTCCAAACTCGGAGTCAACGGATATTCATAAAACTGTTTAATTAAAGAAACTGCATTTCGCGGCTAACTAGGAGAAACGAGACCTACTAGACACGAGTTCTGAAATAAAAATCCGAAACGCCCAGGATTGTAGAGCTCAAAAGGTAGTGGGAAATCAGGCTAAAAATCGCCGAATTCAGAACTCGCAGTCAACGGATATTCATAAAACCGTTTACGTAAAGAAACCACATTTCGCGGGTAACTAGGTGAAACGAGACCTACTAGCCACGAATTCTGAAATCAAAATCCGTAATGCCAGGATTGTAGAGCTCGAACAAGTAGTGTGAAATCAAGCTAAAAATCGCCGAATTAAGAACTCGGACTCAACGGATATTCATAAAACCGTTTACGTAAAGAAACCACATTTCGCGGCTTACTAGGTGAGACGAGACCTACTAGCCACGAGTTCTGAAATCAAAATCCGAAATGCCAGGATTGTAGAGCTCGAAAATTAGTGTGAAATCAAGCTAAAAATCGCCGAATTCAGAACTCGGACTCAACGGATATTCATAAAACCGTTAACTTAAAGAAACCACATTTCGCGGCTTACTAGGTGAAACGAGACCTACTAGCCAGGAGTTCTGAAATCAAAATCCGTAATGCCAGGATTGTAGAGCTCGAAAAGTAGTGTGAAATCGAGCTAAAAATCGCCGAATTCAGAACTCGGACTCAACAAATATTCGTAAAACCGTTTACGTAAAGAAACCACATTTCGCGGGTAACTAGGTGAAACGAGACCTACTAGCCACGAATTCTGAAATCAAAATCCGTAATGGCAGGATTGTAGAGCTCGAAAAGTAGTGTGAAATCAAGCTAAAAATCGCCGAATTAAGAACTCGGACTCAACGGATATTCACAAAACCGTTTACGTAAAGAAACCACATTTCCCGGCTTACTAGGTGAGACGAGACCTACTAGCCACGAGTTCTGAAATCAAAATCCAAAATGCCAGGATTGTAGAGCTCGAAAATTAGTGTGAAATCAAGCTAAAAATCGCCGAATTCAGAACTCGGACTCAACGGATATTCATAAAACCGTTAACTTAAAGAAACCACATTTCGCGGCTTACTAGGTGAAACGAGACCTTCTAGCCAGGAGTTCTGAAATCAAAATCCGTAATGCCAGGATTGTAGAGCTCGAAAAGTAGTGTAAAATCAAGCTAAAAATCGCCGAATTCAGAACTCGGACTCAACAAATATTCATAAAACCGTTTACGTAAAGAAACCACATTTCGCGGCTTACTAGATGAAACGAGACCCACTAGCCACCAGTTCTCAAATCAAAATCCGTAATTCCAGGATTGTAGAGCTCGAAAAGTAATGTGAAATCAAGCTAAAAATCGCCGAATTCAGAACTCGGAGTCAACTGATATTCATAAAACCGTTTACGTAAAGAAACCACATTTCGTGGCTAACTAGGTGAAACGAGACCTACAAGCCACGAGTTCTGAAATCAAAATCCGTAATGCGAGGATTGTAGAGCTCCAAATGTAGTGTGAAATCAAGCTAAAAATCGCCGAATTCAGAACTCGGACTCAACAAATATTCATAAAACCGTTTACGTAAAGAAACCACATTTCGTGGCTAACTAGGTGAAACGAGACCTACAAGCCACGAATTCTGAAATCAAAATCCGAAATGCCAGGATTGTAGAGCTCGAAAAGTAGTTTGAAATCAAGCTAAAAATCGCCGAATTCAGAACTCGGAGTCAACTGATATTCATAAAACCGTTTACGTAAAGAAACCACATTTCGTGGCTAACT
The DNA here is from genome assembly GCA_963580455.1 of Euonymus europaeus. Lineage (NCBI taxonomy): Eukaryota > Viridiplantae > Streptophyta > Magnoliopsida > Celastrales > Celastraceae > Euonymus > Euonymus europaeus. Next base: position 26,641,779 of record OY756966.1, on the reverse strand, counting down.
AGGTGAAACGAGACCTACAAGCCACGAGTTCTGAAATCAAAATCCGTAATGCCAGGATTGTAGAGCTCGAAAAGTAGTGTAAAATCAAGCTAAAAATCGCCGAATTCAGAACTCGGACTCAACAAATATTCATAAAACCGTTTACGTAAAGAAACCACATTTCGCGGGTAACTGGGTGAAACGAGACCTACTAGCCACGAATTCTGAAATCAAAATCCGTAATGGCAGGATTGTAGAGCTCGAAAAGTAGTGTGAAATCAAGCCAAAAATCGCCGAATTAAGAACTCGGACTCAACGGATATTCATAAAACCGTTTACGTAAAGAAACCACATTTCGCGGCTTACTAGGTGAGACGAGACCTACTAGCCACGAGTTCTGAAATCAAAATCCGAAATGCCAGGATTGTAGAGCTCGAAAATTAGTGTGAAATCAAGCTAAAAATCGCCGAATTCAGAACTCGGACTCAACGGATATTCATAAAACCGTTAACTTAAAGAAACCACATTTCGCGGCTTACTAGGTGAAACGAGACCTACTAGCCAGGAGTTCTGAAATCAAAATCCGTAATGCCAGGATTGTAGAGCTCGAAAAGTAGTGTAAAATCAAGCTAAAAATCGCCGAATTCAGAACTCGGACTCAACAAATATTCATAAAACCGTTTACTTAAAGAAACCACATTTCGCGGCTAACTAGATGAAACGAGACCCACTAGCCACCAGTTCTCAAATCAAAATCCGTAATGCCAAGATTGTAGAGCTCGAAAAGTAATGTGAAATCAAGCTAAAAATCGCCGAATTCAGAACTCGGAGTCAACTGATATTCATAAAACCGTTTACGTAAAGAAACCACATTTCGTGGCTAACTAGGTGAAACGAGACCTACAAGCCACGAGTTCTGAAATCAAAATCCGTAATGCGAGGATTGTAGAGCTCCAAATGTAGTGTGAAATCAAGCTAAAAATCGCCGAATTCAGAACTCGGACTCAACAAATATTCATAAAACCGTTTACGTAAAGAAACCACATTTCGCGGCTAATTAGGTGAAACGAGACCTACTGGCCACGAGTTCTGAAATCAAAATCCGTAATGCGAGGATTGTAGAGCTCGAAAAGTAGTTTGAAATCAAGCTAAAAATCGCCGAATTCAGAACTCGCAGTCAATGGATATTCATAAAACCGTTTACGTAAAGAAACCACATTTCGCGGCTAACTAGGTGAAACAAGACCAACAGGCCACGAGTTCTGAAATCAAAATCCGAAAATCCAGGATTGTAGAGCTCCAAAAGTAGTGTGAAATCAAGCTAAAAATCGCCGAATTCAGAACTCGCAGTCAACGGATATTCAAAAGACCGTTTACGTAAAGAAACCACATTTCGCGGCTAACTAGGTGAAACGAGACCTACTAGCCACGAGTTCGGAAATCAAAATCCGAAATGCCAGGATTGTAGAGTTAAAAAAGTAGTGTGAAATCAAGCTAAAAATCGCCGAATTCCGAACTCGGAGTCAACGGATATTCATAAAACCGTTTAATTAAAGAAACTACATTTCGCGGCTAACTAGGAGAAACGAGACCTCCCAGACACGAGTTCTGAAATCAAAATCCGAAATGCCAGGATTGTAGAGCTCGAAAATTAGTGTGAAATCAAGCTAAAAATCGCCGAATTCAGAACTCGGACTCAACGGATATTCATAAAACCGTTAACTTAAAGAAACCACATTTCGCGGCTTACTAGGTGAAACGAGACCTACTAGCCAGGAGTTCTGAAATCAAAATCCGTAATGCCAGGATTGTAGAGCTCGAAAAGTAGTGTAAAATCAAGCTAAAAATCGCCGAATTCAGAACTCGGACTCAACAAATATTCATAAAACCATTTACGTAAAGAAACCACATTTCGCGGCTAACTAGATGAAACGAGACCCACTAGCCACCGGTTCTCAAATCAAAATCCGTAATGCCAGGATTGTAGAGCTCGAAAAATAATGTGAAATCAAGCTAAAAATCGCCGAATTCAGAACTCGGAGTCAACTGATATTCATAAAACCGTTTACGTAAAGAAACCACATTTCGTGGCTAACTAGGTGAAACGAGACCTACAAGCCACGAGTTCTGAAATCAAAATCCGTAATGCGAGGATTGTAGAGCTCCAAATGTAGTGTGAAATCAAGCTAAAAATCGCCGAATTCAGAACTCGGACTCAAAAATATTCATAAAACCGTTTACGTAAAGAAACCACATTTCGCGGCTAACTAGGTGAAACGAGACCTACTGGCCACGAGTTCTGAAATCAAAATCCGTAATGCGAGGATTGTAGAGCTCGAAAAGTAGCTTGAAATCAAGCTAAAAATCGCCGAATTCAGAACTCGCAGTCAATGGATATTCATAAAACCGTTTACGTAAAGAAACCACATTTCGCGGCTAACTAGGTGAAACAAGACCTACAGGCCACGAGTTCTGAAATCAAAATCCGAAAATCCAGGATTGTAGAGCTCCAAAAGTAGTGTGAAATCAAGCTAAAAATCGCCGAATTCAAAACTCGCAGTCAACGGATATTCAAAAGACCGTTTACGTAAAGAAACCACATTTCGCGGCTAACTAGGTGAAACAAGACCTACTAGCCACGAGTTCGGAAATCAAAATCCGAAATGCCAGGATTGTAGAGTTAAAAAAGTAGTGTGAAATCAAGCTAAAAATCGCCGAATTCCGAACTCGGAGTCAACGGATATTCATAAAACCGTTTAATTAAAGAAACTACATTTCGCGGCTAACTAGGAGAAACGAGACCTCCTAGACACGAGTTCTGAAATCAAAATCTGAAATGACAGGATTGTAGAGCTCGAAATGTAGTGTGAAATCAAGCTAAAAATCACCGAATTCAGAACTCGTAGTCAACGGATATTCATAAAACCGTTTACGTAAAGAAATCACATTTCGCGGCTAACTAGGTGAAACGAGACCTACAAGCCACGAGTTCTGAAATCAAAATCCGAAAAGCCAGGATTGTAGAGCTCGAAAATTAGTGTGAAATCAAGCTAAAAATCACCGAATTCAGAACTCGCAGTAAACGGATATTCAAAAAACCGTTTACGTAAAGAAACCACATTTCGCGGCTAACTAGGTGAAACGAGACCCACTAGACACGAGTTCTGAAATCAAAATCCGAAACTCCAGGATTGTAGAGCTCCAAAGGTAGTGTGAAATCAAGCTAAAAATCGCCGAATTCAGAACTCGCAGTCAACGGATATTCATAAAACCGTTTACGTAAAGAAATAACATTTCGCGGCTAACTAGGTGAAACGAGACCTACTGGCCACGAGTTCTGAAATCAAAATCCGTAATGCGAGGATTGTAGAGCTCGAAAAGTAGTTTGAAATCAAGCTAAAAATCGCCGAATTCAGAACTCGCAGTCAATGGATATTCATAAAACCGTTTACGTAAAGAAACCACATTTCGCGGCTAACTTAGTGAAACGAGACCTACAGGCCACGAGTTCTGAAATCAAAATCCGAAAATCTAGGATTGTAGAGCACCAAAAGTAGTGTGAAATCAAGCTAAAAATCGCCGAATTCAGAACTCGCAGTCAACGGATATTCAAAAGACCGTTTACGTAAAGAAACCACATTTCGCGGCTAACTAGGTGAAACGAGACCTACTAGCCACGAGTTCGGAAATCAAAATCCGAAATGCCAGGATTGTAGAGTTAAAAAAGTAGTGTGAAATCAAGCTAAAAATCGCCGAATTCCGAACTCGGAGTCAACGGATATTCATAAAACCGTTTAATTAAAGAAACTACATTTCGCGGCTAACTAGGAGAAACGAGACCTCCTAGACACGAGTTCTGAAATCAAAATCTGAAATGACAGGATTGTAGAGCTCGAAATGTAGTGTGAAATCAAGCTAAAAATCACCGAATTCAGAACTCGTAGTCAACGGATATTCATAAAACCGTTTACGTAAAGAAATCACATTTCGCGGCTAACTAGGTGAAACGAGACCTACAAGCCACGAGTTCTGAAATCAAAATCCGAAAAGCCAGGATTGTAGAGCTCGAAAATTAGTGTGAAATCAAGCTAAAAATCACCGAATTCAGAACTCGCAGTAAACGGATATTCAAAAAACCGTTTACGTAAAGAAACCACATTTCGCGGCTAACTAGGTGAAACGAGACCCACTAGACACGAGTTCTGAAATCAAAATCCGAAACTCCAGGATTGTAGAGCTCCAAAGGTAGTGTGAAATCAAGCTAAAAATCGCCGAATTCAGAACTCGCAGTCAACGGATATTCATAAAACCGTTTACGTAAAGAAATAACATTTCGCGGCTAACTAGGTGAAACGAGACCTACTGGCCACGAGTTCTGAAATCAAAATCCGTAATGCGAGGATTGTAGAGCTCGAAAAGTAGTTTGAAATCAAGCTAAAAATCGCCGAATTCAGAACTCGCAGTCAATGGATATTCATAAAACCGTTTACGTAAAGAAACCACATTTCGCGGCTAACTTAGTGAAACGAGACCTACAGGCCACGAGTTCTGAAATCAAAATCCGAAAATCTAGGATTGTAGAGCACCAAAAGTAGTGTGAAATCAATCTAAAAATCGCCGAATTCAGAACTCGCAGTCAACGGATATTCAAAAGACCGTTTACGTAAAGAAACCACATTTCGCGGCTAACTAGGTGAAACGAGACCTACTAGCCACGAGTTCGGAAATCAAAATCCGAAATGCCAGGATTGTAGAGTTAAAAAAGTAGTGTGAAATCAAGCTAAAAATCGCCGAATTCCGAACTCGGAGTCAACGGATATTCATAAAACCGTTTAATTAAAGAAACTACATTTCGCGGCTAACTAGGAGAAACGAGACCTCCTAGACACGAGTTCTGAAATCGAAATCCGAAATGCCAGGATTGTAGAGCTCGAAATGTAGTGTGAAATCAAGCTAAAAATCACCGAATTCAGAACTCGTAGTCAACGGATATTCATAAAACCGTTAACTTAAAGAAACCACATTTCGCGGCTTACTAGGTGAAACGAGACCTACTAGCCAGGAGTTCTGAAATCAAAATCCGTAATTCCAGGATTGTAGAGCTCGAAAAGTAGTGTGAAATCAAGCTAAAAATCGCCGAATTCAGAACTCGGACTCAACAAATATTCATAAAACCGTTTACGTAAAGAAACCACATTTCGCGGCTAACTAGATGAAACGAGACCTACTAGCCACCAGTTCTCAAATCAAAATCCGTAATGCCAGGATTGTAGAGCTCGAAAAGTAGTGTGAAATCAAGCTAAAAATCGCCGAATTCAGAACTCGCAGTCAACGGATATTCATAAAACCGTTTACGTAAAGAAACCACATTTCGTGGCTTACTAGGTGAGACGAGACCTACAAGCCACGAGTTCTGAAATCAAAATTCGAAATGCCAGGATTGTAGAGCTCGAAAAGTAGTGTGAAATCAAGCTAAAAATCGCCGAATTCAGAACTCGGAGTCAACTGATATTCATAAAACCGTTTACGTAAAGAAACCACATTTCGTGGCTAACTAGGTGAAACGAGACCTACAAGCCACGAGTTCTAAAATCAAAATCCGTAATGCGAGGATTGTAGAGCTCCAAATGTAGTGTGAAATCAAGCTAAAAATCGCCGAATTCAGAACTCGCAGTCAACGGATATTCATAAAACCGTTTACGTAAAGAAACCACATTTCGCGGCTAACTAGGTGAAACGAGACCTACTAGCCACGAGTTCTGAAATCAAAATCAAAAATGCTAGGATTGTAGAGCTCGAAAAGTAGTGTGAAATCAAGCTAAAAATCACCGAATTCAGAACTCGTAGTCAATGGATATTCATAAAACCGTTTACGTAAAGAAACCACATTTCGCGGCTAACTAGGTGAAACGAGACCTACTAGCCACGAGTTCGGAAATCAAAATCCGTAATCCCAGGATTGTAGAGCTCGAAAAGTAGTGTGAAATCAAGCTAAAAATCGCCGAATTCAGAACTCGGACTCAACGGATATTCATAAAATCGTTTACGTAAAGAAACCACATTTCGCGGCTAACTATGTGAAACGAGACCTACTAGCTAGCAGTTCTGAAATCAAAATCTGAAACGCCAAGATAGTAGAGCGCGAAAAATAGTGTGAAATCAAGCTAAAAATCGCCGAATTCAGAACTCGCAGTCAACTGATATTCATAAAACCGTTTACGTAAAGAAACCATATTTCGCGGCTAACTAGATGAAACGAGACTTACTAGCCACGAGTTCTGAAATCAAAATCCGTAATGCCAGGATTGTAGAGCTCGAAAAGTAGTGTGAAATCAAGCTAAAAATCGCCGAATTCAGAACTCGGACTCAACAAATATTCATAAAACCGTTTACGTAAAGAAACCACATTTCGCAGCTGACTATGTGAAATGAGACCTACTAGCCACCAGTTCTGAAATCAAAATCGGAAACGCCAGGATTGTAGAGCTCGAAAAGTAGTGTGAAATCAAGCTAAAAATCGCCGAATTCAGAACTCGCAGTCAACGGATATTCATAAAACCGTTTACGTAAAGAAACCACATTTCGCGGCTAACTAGGTGAAACGAGACCTACTAGCCACGAGTTCTGAAATCAAAATCCGATACGCCAGGATTGTAGAGCTCGAAAAGTAGTGTGAAATCAAGCTAAAAATCTCCGAATTCCAAACTCGGAGTCAATGGATATTCATAAAACCGTTTAATTAAAGAAACTGCATTTCGCGGCTAACTAGGAGAAACGAGACCTACTAGACACGAGTTCTGAAATCAAAATCCGAAACGCCCAGGATTGTAGAGCTCAAAAGGTAGTGGGAAATCAAGCTAAAAATCGCCGAATTCAGAACTCGCAGTCAACGGATATTCATAAAACCGTTTACGTAAAGAAACCACATTTCGCGGGTAACTAGGTGAAACGAGACCTACTAGCCACGAATTCTGAAATCAAAATCCGTAATGCCAGGATTGTAGAGCTCGAACAAGTAGTGTGAAATCAAGCTAAAAATCGCCGAATTAAGAACTCGGACTCAACGGATATTCATAAAACCGTTTACGTAAAGAAACCACATTTTGCGGCTTACTAGGTGAGACGAGACCTACTAGCCACGAGTTCTGAAATCAAAATCCGAAATGCCAGGATTGTAGAGCTCGAAAATTAGTGTGAAATCAAGCTAAAAATCGCCGAATTCAGAACTCGGACTCAACGGATATTCATAAAACCGTTAACTTAAAGAAACCACATTTCGCGGCTTACTAGGTGAAACGAGACCTACTAGCCAGGAGTTCTGAAATCAAAATCCGTAATGCCAGGATTGTAGAGCTCGAAAAGTAGTGTAAAATCAAGCTAAAAATCGCCGAATTCAGAACTCGGACTCAACAAATATTCATAAAACCGTTTACGTAAAGAAACCACATTTCGCGGCTAACTAGATGAAACGAGACCCACTAGCCACCAGTTCTCAAATCAAAATCCGTAATGCCAGGATTGTAGAGCTCGAAAAGTAATGTGAAATCAAGCTAAAAATCGCCGAATTCAGAACTCGGAGTCAACTGATATTCATAAAACCGTTTACGTAAAGAAACCACATTTCGTGGCTAACTAGGTGAAACGAGACCTACAAGCCACGAGTTCTGAAATCAAAATCCGTAATGCGAGGATTGTAGAGCTCCAAATGTAGTGTGAAATCAAGCTAAAAATCGCCGAATTCAGAACTCGGACTCAACAAATATTCATAAAACCGTTTACGTAAAGAAACCACATTTCGCGGCTAACTATGTGAAACGAGACCTACTGACCACCAGTTCTGAAATCAAAATCTGAAACGCCAGGATTGTAGAGCTCGGAAAGTAGTGTGAAATCAAGCTAAAAATCGCCGAATTAAGAACTCGCAGTCAACAGATATTCATAAAACCGTTTACGCAAAGAAACCACATTTCGTGGCTTACTAGGTGAAACGGGACCTACAGGCCACGAGTTCTGAAATCAAAATCCGAAAATCCAGGATTGTAGAGCTCCAAAAGTAGGGTGAAATCAAGCTAAAAATCGCCGAATTCAGAACTCGGACTCAACGGATATTCATAAGACCGTTTACGTAAAGAAACCACATTTTGCGGCTAACTAGGTGAAACGAGACCTACTAGCCACGAGTTCGGAAATCAAAATCCGAAATGCCAGGATTGTAGAGTTAAAAAAGTAGTGTGAAATCAAGCTAAAAATCGCCGAATTCCGAACTCGGAGTCAACGGATATTCATTAAACCGTTTAATTAAAGAAACTACATTTCGCGGCTAACTAGGAGAAACGAGACCTCCTAGACACGAGTTCTGAAATCAAAATCCGAAATGGCGGGATTGTAGAGCTCCAAATGTAGTGTGAAATCAAGCTAAAAATCACCGAATTCAGAACTCGTGGTCAACTGATATTCATAAAACCGTTTACGTAAAGAAACCACATGTTGCGGCTAACTAGGTGAAACGAGACCTACAAGCCACGAGTTCTGAAATCAAAATCCGAAAAGCCAGGATTGTAGAGCTCAAAAAGTAGTGTGAAATCAAGCTAAAAATCACCGAATTCAGAACTCGCAGTAATCGGATATTCAAAAAACCGTTTACGTAAAGAAACCACATTTCGCGGCTAACAGGGTGAAACGAGACCCACTAGCCACGAGTTCGGAAATCAAAATCCGAAACTCCAGGATTGTAGAGCTCAAAAAATAGTGTGAAATAATGCTAAAAATGGCCGAATTCCGAACTCCGAGTCAACGAATATTCATAAAACCGTTTAATTAAAGAAACTACATTTCGCGGCTAACTAGGAGAAACGAGACCTACTAGACACGAGTTCTGAAATCAAAATCCGAAACTCCAGGATTGTAGAGCTCCAAAGGTAGTGTGAAATCAAGCTAAAAATCGCCGAATTCAGAACTCGCAGTCAACGGATATTCATAAAACCGTTTACGTAAAGAAATAACATTTCGCGGCAAACTAGGTGAAACGAGACCTACTAGCCACAAGTTCTGAAATCAAAATCCGAAATACCAGGATTGTAGATCTCGAAAAGTAGTGTGAAATCAAGCTAAAAATCACCGAATTCAGAACTCGTAGTCAACGGATATTCATAAAACCGTTTACGTAAAGAAATCACATTTCGCGGCTAACTAGGTGAAACGAGACCTACTAGCCACGAGTTCTGATATCAAAAACCGATACGCCAGGATTGTAGAGCTCGAAAAGTAGTGTGAAATCAAGCTAAAAATCACCGAATTCCGAACTCGGAGTCAACGGATATTCATAAAACCGTTTACGTAAAGAAACCACATTTCGTGGCTAACTAGGTGAAACGAGACCTACATGCCACGAGTTCTGAAATCAAAATCCGTAATGCGAGGATTGTAGAGCTCCAAATGTAGTGTGAAATCAAGCTAAAAATCGCCGAATTCAGAACTCGGACTCAACAAATATTTATAAAACCGTTTACGTAAAGAAACCACATTTCGCGGCTAACTAGGTGAAACGAGACCTACTGGCCACGAGTTCTGAAATCAAAATCGGTAATGCGAGGATTGTAGAGCTCGAAAAGTAGTTTGAAATCAAGCTAAAAATCGCCGAATTCAGAACTCGCAGTCAATGGATATTCATAAAACCGTTTACGTAAAGAAACCACATTTCGCGGCTAACTAGGTGAAACAAGACCTACAGGCCACGAGTTCTGAAATCAAAATCCGAAAATCCAGGATTGTAGAGCTCCAAAAGTAGTGTGAAATCAAGCTAAAAATCGCCGAATTCAGAACTCGCAGTCAACGGATATTCAAAATACTGTTTACGTAAAGAAACCACATTTCGCGGCTAACTAGGTGAAACGAGACCTACTAGCCACGAGTTCGGAAATCAAAATCCGAAATGCCAGGATTGTAGAGTTAAAAAAGTAGTGTGAAATCAAGCTAAAAATCGCCGAATTCCGAACTCGGAGTCAACGGATATTCATAAAACCGTTTAATTAAAGAAACTACATTTCGCTGCTAACTAGGAGAAACGAGACCTCCTAGACACGAGTTCTGAAATCAAAATCCGAAATGACAGGATTGTAGAGCTCGAAATGTAGTGTGAAATCAAGCTAAAAATCACCGAATTCAGAACTCGTAGTAAACGGATATTCATAAAACCGTTTACGTAAAGAAATCACATTTCGCGGCTAACAGGGTGAAACGAGACCCACTAGCCACGAGTTCGGAAATCAAAATCCGAAACTCCAGGATTGTAGAGCTCAAAAAATAGTGTGAAATAATGCTAAAAATGGCCGAATTCCGAACTCCGAGTCAACGAATATTCATAAAACCGTTTAATTAAAGAAACTACATTTCGCGGCTAACTAGGAGAAACGAGACCTACTAGACACGAGTTCTGAAATCAAAATCCGAAACTCCAGGATTGTAGAGCTCCAAAGGTAGTGTGAAATCAAGCTAAAAATCGCCGAATTCAGAACTCGCAGTCAACGGATATTCATAAAACCGTTTACGTAAAGAAATAACATTTCGCGGCAAACTAGGTGAAACGAGACCTACTAGCCACAAGTTCTGAAATCAAAATCCGAAATACCAGGATTGTAGATCTCGAAAAGTAGTGTGAAATCAAGCTAAAAATCACCGAATTCAGAACTCGTAGTCAACGGATATTCATAAAACCGTTTACGTAAAGAAATCACATTTCGCGGCTAACTAGGTGAAACGAGACCTACTAGCCACGAGTTCTGATATCAAAAACCGATACGCCAGGATTGTAGAGCTCGAAAAGTAGTGTGAAATCAAGCTAAAAATCACCGAATTCCGAACTCGGAGTCAACGGATATTCATAAAACCGTTTACGTAAAGAAACCACATTTCGTGGCTAACTAGGTGAAACGAGACCTACATGCCACGAGTTCTGAAATCAAAATCCGTAATGCGAGGATTGTAGAGCTCCAAATGTAGTGTGAAATCAAGCTAAAAATCGCCGAATTCAGAACTCGGACTCAACAAATATTTATAAAACCGTTTACGTAAAGAAACCACATTTCGCGGCTAACTAGGTGAAACGAGACCTACTGGCCACGAGTTCTGAAATCAAAATCCGTAATGCGAGGATTGTAGAGCTCGAAAAGTAGTTTGAAATCAAGCTAAAAATCGCCGAATTCAGAACTCGCAGTCAATGGATATTCATAAAACCGTTTACGTAAAGAAACCACATTTCGCGGCTAACTAGGTGAAACAAGACCTACAGGCCACGAGTTCTGAAATCAAAATCCGAAAATCCAGGATTGTAGAGCTCCAAAAGTAGTGTGAAATCAAGCTAAAAATCGCCGAATTCAGAACTCGCAGTAAACGGATATTCAAAAAACCGTTTACGTAAAGAAACCACATTTCGCGGCTAACTAGGTGAAACGAGACCCACTAGCCACGAGTTCGGAAATCAAAATCCGAAACTCCAGGATTGTAGAGCTCAAAAAATAGTGTGAAATAAAGCTAAAAATGGCCGAATTCCGAACTCCGAGTCAACGGATATTCATTAAACCGTTTAATTAAAGAAACTACATTTCGCGGCTAACTAGGTGAAACGAGACCTACAAGCCACGAGTTCTGAAATCAAAATCCGTAATGCGAGGATTGTAGAGCTCCAAATGTAGTGTGAAATCAAGCTAAAAATCGCCGAATTCAGAACTCGGACTCAACAAATATTCATAAAACCGTTTACGGAAAGAAACCACATTTCGCGGCTAACTAGGTGAAACGAGACCCACTAGGCACGAGTTCTGAAATCAAAATCCGATACGCCAGGATTGTAGAGCTCGAAAAGTAGTGTGAAATCAAGCTAAAAATCTCCGAATTCCAAACTCGGAGTCAACGGATATTCATAAAACCGTTTAATTAAAGAAACTGCATTTCGCGGCTAACTAGGAGAAACGAGACCTACTAGACACGAGTTCTGAAATCAAAATCCGAAACGCCCAGGATTGTAGAGCTCAAAAGGTAGTGGGAAATCAAGCTAAAAATCGCCGAATTCAGAACTCGCAGTCAACGGATATTCATAAAACCGTTTACGTAAAGAAACCACATTTCGCGGGTAACTAGGTGAAACGAGACCTACTAGCCACGAATTCTGAAATCAAAATCCGTAATGCCAGGATTGTAGAGCTCGAACAAGTAGTGTGAAATCAAGCTAAAAATCGCCGAATTAAGAACTCGGACTCAACGGATATTCATAAAACCGTTTACGTAAAGAAACCACATTTCGCGGCTTACTAGGTAAGATGAGACCTACTAGCCACGAGTTCTGAAATCAAAATCCGAAATGCCAGGATTGTAGAGCTCGAAAATTAGTGTGAAATCAAGCTAAAAATCGCCGAATTCAGAACTCGGACTCAACGGATATTCATAAAACCGTTAACTTAAAGAAACCACATTTCGCGGCTTACTAGGTGAAACGAGACCTACTAGCCAGGAGTTCTGAAATCAAAATCCGTAATGCCAGGATTGTAGAGCTCGAAAAGTAGTGTAAAATCAAGCTAAAAATCGCCGAATTCAGAACTCGGACTCAACAAATATTCATAAAACCGTTTACGTAAAGAAACCACATTTCGCGGCTAACTAGATGAAACGAGACCCACTAGCCACCAGTTCTCAAATCAAAATCCGTAATGCCAGGATTGTAGAGCTCGAAAAGTAATGTGAAATCAAGCTAAAAATCGCCGAATTCAGAACTCGGAGTCAACTGATATTCATAAAACCGTTTACGTAAAGAAACCACATTTCGTGGCTAACTAGGTGAAACGAGACCTACAAGCCACGAGTTCTGAAATCAAAATCCGTAATGCGAGGATTGTAGAGCTCCAAATGTAGTGTGAAATCAAGCTAAAAATCGCCGAATTCAGAACTCGGACTCAACAAATATTCATAAAACCGTTTACGTAAAGAAACCACATTTCGCGGCGAACTATGTGAAACGAGACCTACTGACCACCAGTTCTGAAATCAAAATCTGAAACGCCAGGATTGTAGAGCTCGGAAAGTAGTGTGAAATCAAGCTAAAAATCGCCGAATTAAGAACTCGCAGTCAACAGATATTCATAAAACCGTTTACGTAAAGAAACCACATTTCGTGGCTTACTAGGTGAAACGAGACCTACAGGCCACGAGTTCTGAAATCAAAATCCGAAAATCCAGGATTGTAGAGCTCCAAAAGTAGTGTGAAATCAAGCTAAAAATCGCCGAATTCAGAACTCGGACTCAACGGATATTCATAAGATCGTTTACGTAAAGAAACCACATTTCGCGGCTAACTAGGTGAAACGAGACCTACTAGCCACGAGTTCGGAAATCAAAATCCGAAATGCCAGGATTGTAGAGTTAAAAAAGTAGTGTGAAATCAAGCTAAAAATCGCCGAATTCCGAACTCGGAGTCAACGGATATTCATAAAACCGTTTAATTAAAGAAACTACATTTCGCGGCTAACTAGGAGAAACGAGACCTCCTAGACACGAGTTCTGAAATCAAAATCCGAAACGGCGGGATTGTAGAGCTCCAAATGTAGTGTGAAATCAAGCTAAAAATCACCGAATTCAGAACTCGTGGTCAACTGATATTCATAAAATCGTTTACGTAAAGAAACCACATGTTGCGGCTAACTAGGTGAAACGAGACCTACAAGCCACGAGTTCTGAAATCAAAATCCGAAAAGCCAGGATTGTAGAGCTCGAAAAGTAGTGTGAAATCAAGCTAAAAATCACCGAATTCAGAACTCGCAGTAAACGGATATTCAAAAAACCGTTTACGTAAAGAAACCACATTTCGCGGCTAACTAGGTGAAACGAAACCCACTAGCCACGAGTTCGGAAATCAAAATCCGAAACTCCAGGATTGTAGAGCTCAAAAAATAGTGTGAAATAATGCTAAAAATGGCCGAATTCCGAACTCCGAGTCAACGAATATTCATAAAACCGTTTAATTAAAGAAACTACATTTCGCGGCTAACTAGGAGAAACGAGACCTACTAGACACGAGTTCTGAAATCAAAATCCGAAAGTCCAGGATTGTAGAGCTCCAAAGGTAGTGTGAAATCAAGCTAAAAATCGCCGAATTCAGAACTCGCAGTCAACGGATATTTATAAAACCGTTTACGTAAAGAAATAACATTTCGCGGCAAACTAGGTGAAACGAGACCTACTAGCCACGAGTTCTGAAATCAAAATCCGAAATACCAGGATTGTAGATCTCGAAAAGTAGTGTGAAATCAAGCTAAAAATCACCGAATTCAGAACTCGTAGTCAACGGATATTCATAAAACCGTTTACGTAAAGGAATCACATTTCGCGGCTAACTAGGTGAAACGAGACCTACTAGCCACGAGTTCTGATATCAAAAACCGATACGCCAGGATTGTAGAGCTCGAAAAGTAGTGTGAAATCAAGCTAAAAATCACCGAATTCCGAACTCGGAGTCAACGGATATTTATAAAACCGTTTATTTAAAGAAACTACATTTCGTGGCTAACTAGGAGAAACGAGACCTACTAGACACGAGTTCTGAAATCAAAATCCGAAATGACAGGATTGTAGAGCTCGAAATGTAGTGTGAAATCAAGCTAAAAATCACCGAATTCAGAACTCGTAGTCAACGGATATTCATAAAACCGTTTACGTAAAGAAATCACATTTCGCGGCTAACTAGGTGAAACAAGACCTACAAGCCACGAGTTCTGAAATCAAAATCCGAAAAGCCAGGATCGTAGAGCTCGAAAATTAGTGTGAAATCAAGCTAAAAATCACCGAATTCAGAACTCGCAGTAAACGGATATTCAAAAAACCGTTTACGTAAAGAAACCACATTTCGCGGCTAACTAGGTGAAACGAGACCCACTAGCCACGAGTTCGGAAATCAAAATCCGAAACTCCAGGATTGTAGAGCTCAAAAAGTAGTGTGAAATCAAGCTAAAAATCGCCGAATTCAGAACTCGCAGTCAACGGATATTCAAAAGACTGTTTACGTAAAGAAACCACATTTCGCGGCTAACTAGGTGAAACGAGACCTACTAGCCACGAGTTCGGAAATCAAAATCCGAAATGCCAGGATTGTAGAGTTAAAAAAGTAGTGTGAAATCAAGCTAAAAATCGCCGAATTCCGAACTCGGAGTCAACGGATATTCATGAAACCGTTTAATTAAAGAAACTACATTTCGCGACTAACTAGGAGAAACGAGACCTCCTAGACACGAGTTCTGAAATCAAAATCCGAAATGACAGGATTGTAGAGCTCGAAATGTAGTGTGAAATCAAGCTAAAAATCACCGAATTCAGAACTCGTAGTCAACGGATATTCATAAAACCGTTTACGTAAAGAAATCACATTTCGCGGCTAACTAGGTGAAACGAGACCTACAAGCCACGAGTTCTGAAATCAAAATCCGAAATGCCAGGATTGTAGAGCTCGAAAATTAGTGTGAAATCAAGCTAAAAATCATCGAATTCAGAACTCGCAGTAAACGGATATTCAAAAAACCGTTTACGTAAAGAAACCACATTTCGCGGCTAACTAGGTGAAACGAGACCCACTAGCCACGAGTTCGGAAATCAAAATACGAAACTCCAGGATTGTAGAGCTCAAAAAATAGTGTGAAATAAAGCTAAAAATGGCCGAATTCCGAACTCCGAGTCAGCGGATATTCATTAAACCGTTTAATTAAAGAAACTACATTTCGCGGCTAACTAGGTGAAACGAGACCTACAAGCCATGAGTTCTGAAATCAAAATCCGTAATGCGAGGATTGTAGAGCTCCAAATGTAGTGTGAAATCAAGCTAAAAATCGCCGAATTCAGAACTCGGACTCAACAAATATTCATAAAACCGTTTACGTAAAGAAACCACATTTCGCGGCTAACTAGATGAAACGAGACCCACTAGCCACCAGTTCTCAAATCAAAATCCGTAATGCCAGGATTGTAGAGCTCGAAAATTAGTGTGAAATCAAGCTAAAAATCGCCGAATTCAGAACTCGGACTCAACGGATATTCATAAAACCGTTAACTTAAAGAAACCACATTTCGCGGCTTACTAGGTGAAACGAGACCTACAAGCCACGAGTTCTGAAATCAAAATCCGTAATGCGAGGATTGTAGAGCTCCAAATGTAGTGTGAAATCAAGCTAAAAATCGCCGAATTCAGAACTCGGACTCAACAAATATTCATAAAACCGTTTACGTAAAGAAACCACATTTCGCGGCTAACTATGTGAAACGAGACCCACTAGCCACCAGTTGTCAAATCAAAATCCGTAATGCCAGGATTGTAGAGCTCGAAAAGTAATGTGAAATCAAGCTAAAAATCGCCGAATTCAGAACTCGGAGTCAACTGATATTCATAAAACCGTTTACGTAAAGAAACCACATTTCGTGGCTAACTAGG
Organism: Euonymus europaeus; assembly: GCA_963580455.1. Taxonomy (NCBI): domain Eukaryota; kingdom Viridiplantae; phylum Streptophyta; class Magnoliopsida; order Celastrales; family Celastraceae; genus Euonymus; species Euonymus europaeus. Next base: position 26,625,338 of record OY756966.1, on the reverse strand, counting down.
TGAAACGAGACCTACAAGCCACGAGTTCTGAAATCAAAATCCGTAATGCGAGGATTGTAGAGCTCCAAATGTAGTGTGAAATCAAGCTAAAAATCGCCGAATTCAGAACTCGGACTCAACAAATATTCATAAAACCGTTTACGTAAAGAAACCACATTTCGCGGCTAACTAGGTGAAACGAGACCCACTAGCCACGAGTTCTGAAATCAAAATCCGATACGCCAGGATTGTAGAGCTCGAAAAGTAGTGTGAAATCAAGCTAAAAATCTCCGAATTCCAAACTCGGAGTCAACGGATATTCATAAAACCGTTTAATTAAAGAAACTGCATTTCGTGGCTAACTAGGAGAAACGAGACCTACTAGACACGAGTTCTGAAATCAAAATCCGAAACGCCCAGGATTGTAGAGCTCAAAAGGTAGTGGGAAATCAAGCTAAAAATCGCCGAATTCAGAACTCGCAGTCAACGGATATTCATAAAACCGTTTACGTAAAGAAACCACATTTCGCGGGTAACTATGTGAAACGAGACCTACTAGCCACGAATTCTCAAATCAAAATCCGTAATGCCAGGATTGTAGAGCTCGAAAAGTAATGTGAAATCAAGCTAAAAATCGCCGAATTCAGAACTCGGAGTCAACTGATATTCATAAAACCGTTTACGTAAAGAAACCACATTTCGTGGCTAACTAGGTGAAACGAGACCTACAAGCCACGAGTTCTGAAATCAAAATCCGTAATGCCAGGATTGTAGAGCTCCAAATGTAGTGTGAAATCAAGCTAAAAATCGCCGAATTCAGAACTCGGACTCAACAAATATTCATAAAACCGTTTACGTAAAGAAACCACATTTCGCGGCTAACTAGGTGAAACGAGACCCACTAGCCACGAGTTCTGAAATCAAAATCCGATACGCCAGGATTGTGGAGCTCGAAAAGTAGTGTGAAATCAAGCTAAAAATCTCCGAATTCCAAACTCAAACTCAACGGATATTCATAAAACCGTTTAATTAAAGAAACTGCATTTCGCGGCTAACTAGGAGAAACGAGACCTACTAGACACGAGTTCTGAAATCAAAATCCGAAACGCCCAGGATTGTAGAGCTCAAAAGGTAGTGGGAAATCAAGCTAAAAATCGCCGAATTCAGAACTCGCAGTCAACGGATATTCATAAAACCGTTTACGTAAAGAAACCACATTTCGTGGCTAACTAGGTGAAACGAGACCTACAAGCCACGAGTTCTGAAATCAAAATCCGTAATGCGAGGATTGTAGAGCTCCAAATGTAGTGTGAAATCAAGCTAAAAATCGCCGAATTCAGAACTCGGACTCAACAAATATTCATAAAACCGTTTACGTAAAGAAACCACATTTCGCGGCTAACTAGGTGAAACGAGACCCACTAGCCACGAGTTCTGAAATCAAAATCCGATACGCCAGGATTGTAGAGCTCGAAAAGTAGTGTGAAATCAAGCTAAAAATCTCCGAATTCCAAACTCAAAGTCAACGGATATTCATAAAACCGTTTAATTAAAGAAACTGCATTTCGCGGCTAACTAGGAGAAACGAGACCTACTAGACACGAGTTCTGAAATCAAAATCCGAAATGCCCAGGATTGTAGAGCTCAAAAGGTAGTGGGAAATCAAGCTAAAAATCGCCGAATTCAGAACTCGCAGTCAACGGATATTCATAAAACCGTTTACGTAAAGAAACCACATTTCGTGGCTAACTAGGTGAAACGAGACCTACAAGCCACGAGTTCTGAAATCAAAATCCGTAATGCGAGGATTGTAGAGCTCCAAATGTAGTGTGAAATCAAGCTAAAAATCGCCGAATTCAGAACTCGGACTCAACAAATATTCATAAAACCGTTTACGTAAAGAAACCACATTTCGCGGCTAACTATGTGAAACGAGACCTACTGACCACCAGTTCTGAAATCAAAATCTGAAACGCCAGGATTGTAGAGCTCGGAAAGTAGTGTGAAATCAAGCTAAAAATCGCCGAATTAAGAACTCGCAGTCAACAGATATTCATAAAACCGTTTACGTAAAGAAACCACATTTCGTGGCTTACTAGGTGAAACGAGACCTACAGGCCACGAGTTCTGAAATCAAAATCCGAAAATCGAGGATTGTAGAGCTCCAAAAGTAGTGTGAAATCAAGCTAAAAATCGCCGAATTCAGAACTCGGACTCAACGGATATTCATAAGACCGTTTACGTAAAGAAACCACATTTCGCGGCTAACTAGGTGAAACGAGACCTACTAGCCACGAGTTTGGAAATCAAAATCCGAAATGCCAGGATTGTAGAGTTAAAAAAGTAGTGTGAAATCAAGCTAAAAATCGCCGAATTCCGAACTCGGAGTCAACGGATATTAATTAAACCGTTTAATTAAAGAAACTACATTTCGCGGCTAACTAGGAGAAACGAGACCTCCTAGACACGAGTTCTGAAATCAAAATCCGAAACGGCGGGATTGTAGAGCTCGAAAAGTAGTGTGAAATCAATCTAAAAATCACCGAATTCAGAACTCGTGGTCAACTGATATTCATAAAACCGTTTACGTAAAGAAACCACATGTTGCGGCTAACTAGGTGAAACGAGACCTACAAGCCACGAGTTCTGAAATCAAAATCCGAAAAGCCAGGATTGTAGAGCTCGAAAAGTAGTGTGAAATCAAGCTAAAAATCATCGAATTCAGAACTCGCAGTAAACGGATATTCAAAAAACCGTTTACGTAAAGAAACCACATTTCGCGGCTAACTAGGTGAAACGAAACCCACTAGCCACGAGTTCGGAAATCAAAATCCGAAACTCCAGGATTGTAGAGCTCAAAAAATAGTGTGAAATAATGCTAAAAATGGCCGAATTCCGAACTCCGAGTCAACGAATATTCATAAAACCGTTTAATTAAAGAAACTACATTTCGCGGCTAACTAGGAGAAACGAGACCTACTAGACACGAGTTCTGAAATCAAAATCCGAAACTCCAGGATTGTAGAGCTCCAAAGGTAGTGTGAAATCAAGCTAAAAATCGCCGAATTCAGAACTCGCAGTCAACGGATATTTATAAAACCGTTTACGTAAAGAAATAACATTTCGCGGCAAACTAGGTGAAATGAGACCTACTAGCCACGAGTTCTGAAATCAAAATCCGAAATACCAGGATTGTAGATCTCGAAAAGTAGTGTGAAATCAAGCTAAAAATCACCGAATTCAGAACTCGTAGTCAACGGATATTCATAAAACCGTTTACGTAAAGAAATCACATTTCGCGGCTAACTAGGTGAAACGAGACCTACTAGCCACGAGTTCTGATATCAAAAACCGATACGCCAGGATTGTAGAGCTCGAAAAGTAGTGTGAAATCAAGCTAAAAATCACCGAATTCCGAATTGGAGTCAACGGATATTTATAAAACCGTTTATTTAAAGAAACTACATTTCGTGGCTAACTAGGAGAAACGAGACCTACTAGACACGAGTTCTGAAATCAAAATCCGAAACTCGCAGGATTGTAGAGATCAAAAGGTAGTGTGAAATCAAGCTAAAAATCACCGAATTCAGAACTCGCAGTCAACGGATATTCATAAAACCGTTTACGTAAAGAAACCACATTTCGCGGCTAACTAGGTTAAACGAGACCCACAAGCCACGAGTTTGGAAATCAAAATCCGAAAGTCCAGGATTGTAGAGCTCAAAAAATAGTGTGAAATAAAGCTAAAAATGGCCGAATTCCGAACTCCGAGTCAACGAATATTCATAAAACCGTTTAATTAAAGAAACTACATTTCGCGGCTAACTAGGAGAAACGAGACCTACTAGACACGAGTTCTGAAATCAAAATCCGAAACTCCAGGATTGTAGAGCTCCAAAGGTAGTGTGAAATCAAGCTAAAAATCGCCGAATTCAGAACTCGCAGTCAACGGATATTCATAAAACCGTTTACGTAAAGAAATAACATTTCGCGGCTAACTAGGTGAAACGAGACCTACTAGCCACGAGTTCTGAAATCAAAATCCGAAATACCAGGATTGTAGATCTCGAAAAGTAGTGTGAAATCAAGCAAAAAATCACAGAATTCAGAACTCGTAGTCAACGGATATTCATAAAACCGTTTACGTAAAGAAATCACATTTCGCGGCTAACTCGGTGAAACGAGACCTACTAGCCACGAGTTCTGATATCAAAAACCGATACGCCAGGATTGTAGAGCTCGAAAAGTAGTGTGAAATCAAGCTAAAAATCACCGAATTCCGAACTCGGAGTCAACGGATATTTATAAAACCGTTTATTTAAAGAAACTACATTTCGTGGCTAACTAGGAGAAACGAGACCTACTAGACACGAGTTCTGAAATCAAAATCCGAAACTCGCAGGATTGTAGAGATCAAAAGGTAGTGTGAAATCAAGCTAAAAATCACCGAATTCAGAACTCGCAGTCAACGGATATTCATAAAACCGTTTACGTAAAGAAACCACATTTCGCGGCTAACTAGGTGAAACGAGACCTACTAGCCACGAGTTCTGAAATCAAAATCCGTAATGCCAGGATTGTAGAGCTCAAAAAATAGTATGAAATCATGCTATATATCCCCGAATTCCGAACTCGGAGTCAACGGATATTTATAAAACCGTTTATTTAAAGAAACTACATTTCGTGGCTAACTAGGAGAAACGAGACCTACTAGACACGAGTTCTGAAATCAAAATCCGAAACTCACAGGATTGTAGAGATCAAAAGGTAGTGTGAAATCAAGCTAAAAATCACCGAATTCAGAACTCGCAGTCAACGGATATTCATAAAACCGTTTACGTAAAGAAACCACATTTCGCGGCTAACTAGGTGAAACGAGACCTACAGGCCACGAGTTCTGAAATCAAAATCCGAAAATCCAGGATTGTAGAGCTCCAAAAGTAGTGTGAAATCAAGCTAAAAATCGCCGAATTCAGAACTCGCAGTCAGCGGATATTCAAAAGACCGTTTACGTAAAGAAACCACATTTCGCGGCTAACTAGGTGAAATGAGAGCTACTAGCCACGAGTTCAGAAAACAAAATCCGAAATGCCAGGATTGTAGAGTTAAAAAAGTAGTGTGAAATCAAGCTAAAAATCGCCGAATTCCGAACTCGGAGTCAACGGATATTCATAAAACCGTTTAATTAAAGAAACTACATTTCGCGGCTAACTAGGAGAAACGAGACCTCCTAGACACGAGTTCTGAAATCAAAATCCGAAATGCCAGGATTGTAGAGCTCGAAATGTAGTGTGAAATCAAGCTAAAAATCACCGAATTCAGAACTCGTAGTCAACGGATATTCATAAAACCGTTTACGTAAAGAAATCACATTTCGCGGCTAACTAGGTGAAACGAGACCTACAAGCCACGAGTTCTGAAATCAAAATCCGAAAAGCCAGGATTGTAGAGCTCGAAAATTAGTGTGAAATCAAGCTAAAAATCACCGAATTCAGAACTCGCAGTAAACGGATATTCAAAAAAACCGTTTACGTAAAGAAACCACATTTCGCGGCTAACTAGGTGAAACGAGACCCACTAGCCACGAGTTCGGAAATCAAAATCCGAAACTTCAGGATTGTAGAGCTCAAAAAATAGTGTGAAATAAAGCTAAAAATGGCCGAATTCCGAACTCCGAGTCAACGGATATTCATAAAACCGTTTAATTAAAGAAACTACATTTCGCGGCTAACTAGGAGAAACGAGACCTACTAGACACGAGTTCTGAAATCAAAATCCGAAACTCCAGGATTGTAGAGCTCCAAAGGTAGTGTGAAATCAAGCTAAAAATCGCCGAATTCAGAACTCGCAGTCAACGGATATTCATAAAACCGTTTACGTAAAGAAATAACATTTCGCGGCTAACTAGGTGAAACGAGACCTACTGGCCACGAGTTCTGAAATCAAAATCCGTAATGCGAGGATTGTAGAGCTCGAAAAGTAGTTTGAAATCAAGCTAAAAATCGCCGAATATAGAACTCGCAGTCAATGGATATTCATAAAACCGTTTACGTAAAGAAACCACATTTCGCGGCTAACTAGGTGAAACGAGACCTACAGGCCACGAGTTCTGAAATCAAAATCCGAAAATCCAGGATTGTAGAGCACCAAAAGTAGTGTGAAATCAAGCTAAAAATCGCCGAATTCAGAACTCGCAGTCAACGGATATTCAAAAGACCGTTTACGTAAAGAAACCACATTTCGCGGCTAACTTGGTGAAACGAGACCTACTAGCCACGAGTTCGGAAATCAAAATCCGAAATGCCAGGATTGTAGAGTTAAAAAAGTAGTGTGAAATCAAGCTAAAAATCACCGAATTCAGTACTCGCAGTCAACGGATATTCATAAAACCGTTTAATTAAAGAAACTACATTTCGCGGCTAACTAGGAGAAACGAGACCTCCTAGACACGAGTTCTGAAATCAAAATCCGAAATGCCAGGATTGTAGAGCTCGAAATATAGTGTGAAATCAAGCTAAAAATCACCGAATTCAGAACTCGTAGTCAACGGATATTCATAAAACCGTTAACTTAAAGAAACCACATTTCGCGGCTTACTAGGTGAAACGAGACCTACTAGCCAGAAGTTCTGAAATCAAAATCCGTAATGCCAGGATTGTAGAGCTCGAAAAGTAGTGTGAAATCAAGCTAAAAATCGTCGAATTCAGAACTCGGACTCAACAAATATTCATAAAACCGTTTACGTAAAGAAACCACATTTCGCGGCTAACTAGATGAAACGAGACCTACTAGCCACCAGTTCTCAAACCAAAATCCGTAATGCCAGGTTTGTAGAGCTCGAAAAGTAGTGTGAAATCAAGCTAAAAATCGCCGAATTCAGAACTCGTAGTCAACGGATATTCATAAAACCGTTTACGTAAAGAAATCACATTTCGCGGCTAACTAGGTCAAACGAGACCTACTAGTCACGAGTTCTGAAATCAAAAACCGATATGCTAGGATTGTAGAGCTCGAAAAGTAGTGTGAAATCAAGCTAAAAATCACCGAATTCAGAACTCGCAGTCAACGGATATTCATAAAATTGTTTACGTAAAGAAACCACATTTCGCGGCTAACTAGGTGAAACTGGACCTACTAGCCACGAGTTTTGAAATCAAAAACCAAAATGCTAGGATTGTAGAGCTCGAAAAGTAGTGTGAAATCAATCTAAAAATCGCAAAATTCAGAACTCGGAGTCAACGGATCTTCATAAAACCGTTTACGTAAAGAAACCACATTTCGCGGCTAACTAGGTGAAACGAGACCTACTAGCCACCAGTTCTGAAATCAAAATCCGAAAATCCAGGATTGTAGAGCCCGACAATTAGTGTGAAATCAATCTAAAAATCGCCGAATTCAAAACTCGGAGTCAATTGATATTCATAAAACCGTTTACGTAAAGAAACCACATTTCGCCGCTAACAAGGTGAAACGAGACCTACTAGCCACGAGTTCTGAAATCAAAATCCGAAAATCCAGGATTGTAGAGCTCGAAAAGTAGTGTGAAATCAAGCTAAAAATCGCCGAATTCAGGACTCGTAGTGAACGGATATTCATAAAACCGTTTACGTAAAGACACCACATTTCGCGGCGAACTAGGTGAAACGAGACCTACTAGCCACGAGTTCTGAAATCAAAATCCGTAATGCCAGGATTGTAGAGCTCAAAAAGTAGTGGGAAATCAAGCTAAAAATCGCCGAATTCAGAACTCGCAGTCAACTGATATTAATAAAACCGTTTACGTAAAGAAACCACATTTCGCGTCTAACTAGGTGAAATGAGACCTACTAGCCACCAGTTCTGAAATCATAATCTGAAACGCCAGGATTGTAGAGCTCGAAAAGTAGTGTGAAACCAAGCTAAAAATCGCCGAATTAAGAACTCGCAGTCAACTGATATTCATTAAACCGTTTACGTAAAGAAACCCTATTTCGCAGCTAACAAGGTGAAACGAGACCTACTGGCCACAAGTTCTGAAATCAAAATCCGAAATGCCAGGATTGTAGAGCTCGAAAATTAGTGTGAAATCAAGCTAAAAATCGCCGAATTCAGAACTCGGAGTCAATGGATATTCATAAAACCGTTTACGTAAAGAAACCACATTTCGCGGCTAACTAGGTGAAACGAGACCTACTAGCCACGAGTTCGGAAATCAAAATCCGAAATGCCAGGATTGTAGAGTTAAAAAAGTAGTGTGAAATCAAGCTAAAAATCACCGAATTACGAACTCGGAGTCAACGGATATTCATAAAACCGTTTAATTAAAGAAACTACATTTCGCGGCTAACTAGGAGAAACGAGACCTCCTAGAAACGAGTTCTGAAATCAAAATCCGAAATGCCAGGATTGTAGAGCTCGAAATGTAGTGTGAAATCAAGCTAAAAATCACCGAATTCAGAAATCGTAGTCAACGGATATTCATAAAACCGTTCACGTAAAGAAATCACATTTCGCGGCTAACTAGGTGAAACGAGACCTACTAGCCACGAGTTCGGAAATCAAAATCAGAAATGCCAGGATTGTAGAGTTAAAAAAGTAGTGTGAAATCAAGCTAAAAATCACCGAATTACGAACTCGGAGTCAACGGATATTCATAAAACCGTTTAATTAAAGAAACTACATTTCGCGGCTAACTAGGAGAAACGAGACCTCCTAGAAACGAGTTCTGAAATCAAAATCCGAAATTCCAGGATTGTAGAGCTCGAAATGTAGTGTGAAATCAAGCTAAAAATCACCGAATTCAGAACTCGTAGTCAACGGATATTCATAAAACCGTTCACGTAAAGAAATCACATTTCGCGGCTAACTAGGTCAAACCAGACCTACTAGCCACGAGTTCTGAAATCAAAATCCAAAATTCCAGGATTGTAGAGCTCGAAATGTAGTGTGAAATCAAGCTAAAAATCACCGAATTCAGAATTTGTAGTCAACGGATATTCATAAAACCGTTTACGTAAAGAAATCACATTTCGCGGCTAACTAGGTCAAACGCGACCTACTAGTCACGAGTTCTGAAATCAAAAACCGATATGCCAGGATTGTAGAGCTCGAAAAGTAGTGTGAAATCAAGCTAAAAATCACCGAATTCAGAACTCGCAGTCAACGGATATTCATAAAATTGTTAACGAAAAGAAACCACATTTCGCGGCTAACTAGGTGAAACGGGACCTACTAGCCACGAGTTTTGAAATCAAAAACCAAAATGCTAGGATTGTAGAGCTCGAAAAGTAGTGTGAAATCAATCTAAAAATCGCAAAATTCAGAACTCGGAGTCAACGGATCTTCATAAAACCGTTTACGTAAAGAAACCACATTTCGCGGCTAACTAGGTGAAACGAGACCTACTAGCCACGAGTTATGAAATCAAAATCCGAAAATCCAGGATTGTAGAGCTCGAAAAGTAGTGTGAAATCAAGCTAAAAATCGCCGAATTCAGGACTCGCAGTGAACGGATATTCATAAAACCGTTTACGTAAAGAAACCACATTTCGCGGCGAACTAGGTGAAACGAGACCTACTAGCCACGAGTTCTGAAATCAAAATCCGTAATACCAGGATTGTAGAGCTCAAAAAGTAGTGTGAAATCAAGCTAAAAATCGCCGAATTCAGAACTCGCAGTCAACTGATATTCATAAAACCGTTTACGTAAAGAAACCACATTTCGCGTCTAACTAGGTGAAATGAGACCTACTAGCCACCAGTTCTGAAATCATAATCTGAAATGCCAGGATTGTAGAACTCGAAAAGTAGTGTGAAATCAAGCTAAAAATCGCCGAATTAAGAACTCGCAGTCAACTGATATTCATTAAACCGTTTACGTAAAGAAACCCTATTTCGCGGCTAACTAGGTGAAACGAGACCTACTGGCCACAAGTTCTGAAATCAAAATCCGAAATGCCAGGATTGTAGAGCTCGAAAATTAGTGTGAAATCAAGCTAAAAATCGCCGAATTCAGAACTCGGAGTCAACAGATATTCATAAAACCGTTTACGTAAAGAAACCACATTTCGCGGCTAACTAGGTGAAACGAGACCTACTAGCCACGACTTCGGAAATCAAAATCCGAAATGCCAGGATTGTAGAGTTAAAAAAGTAGTGTGAAATCAATCTAAAAATCACCGAATTCCGAACTCGGAGTCAACGGATATTCATAAAACCGTTTAATTAAAGAAACTACATTTCGCGGCTAACTAGGAGAAACGAGACCTCCTAGACACGAGTTCTGAAATCAAAATCCGAAATGCCAGGATTGTAGAGCTCGAAATGTAGTGTGAAATCAAGCTAAAAATCACCGAATTCAGAACTCGTAGTCAACAGATATTCATAAAACCGTTTACGTAAAGAAATCACATTTCGCGGCTAACTAGGTGAAACGAGACCTACTAGCCACGAGTTCTGAAATCAAAATCCGAAATTCCAGGATTGTAGAGCTCAAAATGTAGTGTGAAATCAAGCTAAAAATCAACGAATTCAGAACTCGTAGTCAACGGATATTCATAAAACCGTTTGCGTAAAGAAATCACATTTCGCGGCTAACTAGGTCAAACGAGACCTACTAGTCACGAGTTCTGAAATCAAAAACCGATATGCCAGGATTGTAGATCTCAAAAAGTAGTGTGAAATCAAGCTAAAAATCACCGAATTCAGAACTCGCAGTCAACGGATATTCATAAAATTGTTTACGTAAAGAAACCACATTTCGCGGCTAACTAGGTGAAACGGGACCTACTAGCCACGAGTTCTGAAATCAAAAACCAAAATGCTAGGATTGTAGAGCTCGAAAAGCAGTGTGAAATCAATCTAAAAATCGCAAAATTCAGAACTCGGAGTCAACGGATCTTCATAAAACCGTTTACGTAAATAAACCACATTTCGCGGCTAACTAGGTGAAACGAGACCTACTAGCCACCAGTTCTGAAATCAGAATCCGAAAATCCATGATTGTAGAGCCCGACAATTAGTGTGAAATCAATCTAAAAATCGCCGAATTCAAAACTCGGAGTCAATTGATATTCATAAAACCGTTTGCGTAAGGAAACCACATTTCGCGGCTAACTAGGTGAAACGAGACCTACTAGCCACGAGTTCTGAAATCAAAATCCGTAATGCCAGGATTGTAGAGCTCAAAAAGTAGTGTGAAATCAAGCTAAAAATCGCCGAATTCAGAACTCGCAGTCAACTGATATTCTTAAAACCGTTTACGTAAAGAAACCACATTTCGCGGCTAACTAGGTGAAACGAGACCTACTAGCCACGAGTTCTGAAATCAAAATCCGTAATGCAAGGATTGTAGAGCTCAAAAAGTAGTGTGAAATCAAGCTAAAAATCGCTGAATTCAGAACTCGTAGTAAACGGATATTCATAAAACCGTTTACGTAAAGAAACCACATTTCGCGGCTACCTAGGTGAAACGAGACCTACTAGCCACGAGTTCTGAAATCAAAATCCGTAATTCCAGGATTGTAGAGCTCAAAAAGTAGTGTGAAATCAAGCTAAAAATCGCCGAATTCAGAACTCGGACTCAACGGATATTCATAAAACCGTTTACGTAAAGAAACCACATTTCGCGGCTAACTAGGTGAAACGAGACCTACTAGCCACGAGTTCTGAAATCAAAATCCGTAATGCCAGGATTGTAGAGCTCGAAAAGTAGTGTGAAATCAAGCTAAAAATCGCCGAATTCAGAACTCGGACTCAACGGATATTCATAAAACCGTTTACGTAAAGAAACCACATTTCGCTGCTAACTAGGTGAAACGAGACCTACTAGCCTCGAGTTCTGAAATCAAAATCCGTAATGCCAGGATTGTAGAGCTCGAAAAGTAGTGTGAAATCAAGCTAAAAATCGCCGAATTCAGAACTCGGGCTCAACGGATATTTATAAAACCGTTTACGTAAAGAAACCACATTTCGCGGCTAACTAGGTGAAACGAGACCTACTAGCTACGAGTTCTGAAATAAAAATCCGTAATGCCAGGATTGTAGATCTCGAAAAGTAGTGTGAAATCAAGCTAAAAATCGCCGAATTCAGAACTCGGACTCAACGGATATTCATAAAACCGTTTACGTAAAGAAACCACATTTCGCGGCTAACTAGGTGAAACGAGACCTACTAGCCACGAGTTCTGAAATCAAAATCCGTAATGCCAGGATTGTAGAGCTCAAAAAGTAGTGTGAAATCAAGCTAAAAATCGCCGAATTCAGAACTCGCAGTCAACTGATATTCATAAAACCGTTTACGTAAAGAAACCACATTTCGCGGCTAACTAGGTGAAACGAGACCTACTAGCCACCAGTTCTGAAATCAAAATTTGAAACGCCAGGATTGTAGAGCTCGAAAAGTAGTGTGAAATCAAGCTAAAAATCGCCGAATTAAGAACTCGCAGTCAACTGATATTCATTAAACCGTTTACGTAAAGAAACCCTATTTCGCGGCTAACTAGGTGAAACGAGACCTACTAGCCACAAGTTCTGAAATTAAAATCCGAAATTCCAGGATTGTAGAGCTCGAAAATTAGTGTGAAATCAAGCTAAAAATCGCCAAATTCAGAACTCGGAGTCAACGGATATTCATAAAACCGTTTACGTAAAGAAACCACATTTCGCGGCTAACTAGGTGAAACGAGACCTACTAGCCACGAGTTCTGAAATCAAAATCCGTAATGCCAGGATTGTAGAGCTCAAAAAGTAGTGTGAAATCAAGCTAAAAATCGCCGAATTCAGAACTCGGACTCAACGGATATTCATAAAACCGTTTACGTAAAGAAACCACATTTCGCGGCTAACTAGGTGAAACGAGACCTACTAGCCACGAGTTCTGAAATCAAAATCCGTAATGCCAGGATTGTAGAGCTCGAAAAGTAGTGTGAAATCAAGCAAAAAATCGCCGAATTCAGAAATCGGAGTCAACTGATATTCATAAAACTGTTTACGTAAAGAAACCACATTTCGCGGCTACCTAGGTGAAACGAGACCTATTATCCACCAGTTCTGAAATCAAAATCCGAAAAGCCAGGTTTGTAGAGCTCGAAAAGTAGTGTGAAATCAAGCTAAAAATCGCCGAATACAGAACTCGCAGTCAACTGATATTCATAAAACTGTTTACGCAAAGAAACTACATTTCGCGGCTAACTACGTGAAACGAGACCTACTAGCCACGAGTTCTGAAATCAAAATCCGAATTTCCAGGATTGTAGAGCTCGAAAAGTAGTGTGAAATCAAGCTAAAAATCGCCGAATACAGAACTCGCAGTCAACTGATATTAATAAAATTGTTTACGCAAAGAAACCACATTTCGCGGTTAACTTCGTGAAACGAGACCAACTAGCCCCGAGTTCTGAAATCAAAAACCAATACGCCAGGATTGTAGAGCTCGAAAAGTAGTGTGAATTCAAGCTAAAAATCGCCGAATTAAGAACTCGCAGTCAACTGATATTCATTAAACCGTTTACGTAAAGAAACCCTATTTCGCGGCTAACTAGGTGAAACGAGACCTACTAGCCACAAGTTCTGAAATCAAAATCCGAAATTCCAGGATTGTAGAGCTCGATAATTAGTGTGAAATCAAGCTAAAAATCGCCAAATTCAGAACTCGGAGTCAACGGATATTCATAAAACCGTTTACGTAAAGAAACCACATTTCGCGGCTAACTAGGTGAAACGAGACCTACTAGCCACGAGTTCTGAAATCAAAATCCGAAATGCCAGGATTGTAGAGCTCGAAAAGTAGTGTGAAATCAAGCTAAAAATCGCCGAATTCAGAACTCGGAGTAAACGGATATTCATAAAACCGTTTACGTAAAGAAACCACATTTCGCGGCTAACTAGGTGAAACGAGACCTACTAACCACCAATTCTGAAATCATAATCTGAAATGCCCGGATTGTAGAGCTCGAAAAGTAGTGTGAAATCAAGCTAAAAATTGCCGAATTAAGAACTCGCAGTCAACTGATATTCATTAAACCGTTTACGTAAAGAAACCCTATTTCTCGGCTAACCAGGTGAAACGAGACCTACTAGCCACAAGTTCTGAAATCAAAATCCGAAATGCCAGGATTGTAAAGCTCGAAAAGTAGTGTGAAATCAAGCTAAAAATCGCCGAATTCAGAACTCGGAGTAAACGGATATTCATAAAACCGTTTACGTAAAGAAACCACATTTTGCGGCTAACTAGGTGAAACGAGACCTACTAGCCACGAGTTCTGAAATCAAAATCCGTAATTCCAGGATTGTAGAGCTCGAAAAGTTGTGTGAAATCAAGCTAAAAATCGCCGAATTCAGAACTCGGACTCAACGGATATTCATAAAACCGTTTACGTAAAGAAACCACATTTCGCGGCTAACTAGGTGAAACGAGACCTACTAGCCACGAGTTCTGAAATCAAAATCCGTAATGCCAGGATTGTAGAGCTCGAAAAGTAGTGTAAAATCAGGGCAAAAATCGTCGAATTCAGAAATCGGAGTCAACTGATATTCATAAAACTGTTTAGGTAAAGAAACCACATTTCGCGGCTAACTAGGTGAAACGAGACCTATTATCCACCAGTTCTGAAATCAATATCCGAAAAGCCAAGTTTGTAGAGCTCGAAAAATAGTGTGAAATCAAGCTAAAAATCGCCGAATACAGAACTCGCAGTCAATTGATATTCATAAAACTGTTTACGCAAAGAAACTACATTTCGCGGCTAACTACGTGAAACGAGACCTACTGGCCACGAGTTCTGAAATCAAAAACCAATATGCCAGGATTGTAGAGCTCGAAAATTAATGTGAAATCAAGCTAAAAATCGCCGAATACAGAACTCGCAGTCAATTGATATTCATAAATCTGTTTACGCAAAGAAACCACATTTCGCGGCTAACTACGTGAAACGAGACCTACTAGCCACGAGTTCTGAAATCAAAATCCGAAATGCCAGGATTGTAGAGCTCGAAAAGTAGTGTGAAATCAAGCTAAAAATCGCCGAATACAGAACTCGCAGTCAACTGATATTCATAAAACTGTTTACGCAAAGAAACCACATTTCGCGGCTAACTTCGTGAAACGAGACCTACTAGCCACGAGTTCTGAAATCAAAAACCAATACGCCAGGATTGTAGAGCCCGAAAAGTAGTGTGAAATCAAGCTAAAAATCGCCGAATTCAGAACTCGGAGTCAACGGATATTCATAAAACCGTTTACGTAAAGAGACCACATTTCGCGGCTAACTAGGTGAAACAAGACCTACTAGCCACGAGTTCTGAAATCAAAATCCGTAATGCCAGGATTGTAGAGCTCGAAAAGTAGTGTGAAATCAAGCTAAAAATCGCCGAATTCAGAACTCGGACTCAACGGATATTCATAAAACCGTTTACGTAAAGAAACCACATTTCGCGGCTAAATAGGTGAAACGAGACCTACTAGCCACGAGTTCGGAAATTGAAAACCGAAAAGCCAGGATTGTAGAGCTCGAAAAGTAGTGTAAAATCAAGCTAAAAATCAACGAATTCAGAACTCACAGTCAACGGATATTCATAAAACAGTTTACGTAAAGAAACCACATTTCAAGGCCAACTAGGTGAAACGAGACCTACTAAACAAGAGTTCTGAAATCAAAATCCATAACGCCTGGATTGTAGAGATCGAAATGTAGTGTGAAATCAAGCTAAAAATCGCCGAATTCAGAACTCGCAGTCAACGGATATTCATAAAACCGTTTACGTAAAGAAACCACATTTCGCGGCTAACTAGGTGAAACAAGACTTACAAGCCACGAGTTCCGAAATCAAAATCCGAAAAGCCAGGACTGTAGAGCTCGAAAAGTAGTGTGAAATCAAGCTAAAAATCGCCGAATTCAGAACTCGCAGTCAACTGATATTTAAGAAACCGTTTACGTAAAGAAACCACATTTCGCGGCTAACTAGGTGAAACGAGACCTACTAGCCACGAGTTCGGAAATTGAAATCCGAAAAGCCAGGATTGTAGAGCTCGAAAAAGTAGTGTGAAAGCAAGCTAAAAATCACCGAATTCCGAACTCGGAGTCAACGGATATTCATAAAACCGTTTAATTAAAGAAACTACATTTGGCGGCTAACTAGGAGAAACGAGACCTACTAGACACGAGTTCTGAAATCAAAATCCAAAATACAAGGATTGTAGAGCTCAAAAGGTAGTGTGAAATCAAGCTAAAAATCGCCGAATTCAGAACTCGCAGTCAACGGATATTCATAAAACCGTTTATGTAAAGAAACCACATTTCGCGGCTAACTAGGTGAAATGAGACCTACTAGCCACGAGTTTTGAAATAAAAATCCAAAATGCCAGGATTTTAGAGCTCGAAAAGTACTGTGAAATCAAGCTAAAAATCACCGAATTCAGAACTCGTAGTCAACGGATATTCATAAAACTGTTTACGTAAAGAAATCACATTTCGCGGCTAACTAGGTGATACGAGACCTACTAGCCACGAGTTGTGAAATCAAAAACCGATACGCCTGGATTGTAGAGCTCGAAAAGTAGTGTGAAATCAAGCTAAAAATCACCGAATTCAGAACTCGTAGTCAACGGATATTCATAAAACCGTTTACATAAAGAAATCACATTTCGCGGCTAACTAGGTGAAACGGGACCTACTAGGCACGAGTTCTGAAATCAAAAACCAAAATGCTAGGATTGTAGAGCTCGAAAAGTAGTGAGAAATCAATCTAAAAATCGCAAAATTCAGAACTCGGAGTCAACGGATCTTAATAAAACCGTTTACGTAAAGAAACCACATTTCGCGGCTAACTAGGCGAAACGAGACCTACTAGCCACCAGTTCTGAAATCAAAATCAAAAATCAAGGATTGTAGAGCTCGAAAATTAGTGTGAAATCAATCTAAAAATCACCGAATTCAGAACTTGGAGTCAACTGATATTCATAAAACCGTTTACGTAAAGAAATCACATTTCGCGGCTAACTAGGTGAAACGAGACCTACTAGCCACCAGTTCGGAAATCAAAATTTGAAAATCCTGGATTGTAGAGCTCGAAAAGTAGTGTGAAATCAATCTAAAAATCACCGAATTCAGAACTCGGACTCAACGGATATTCATAGAACTATTTACGTAAAGAAACCACATTTCGCGGCTAACTAGGTGAAACGAGACCTACTAGCCACGAGTTCTGAAATCAAAATCCGTAATGCCAGGATTGTAGAGCTCGAAAAGTAGTGTGAAATCAAGCTAAAAATCGACGAATTAAGAACTCGCAGTCAACTGATATTCATTAAACTGTTTACGTAAAGAAACCCTATTTCGCGGCTAACTAGGTGAAACGAGACCTACTAGCCACAAGTTCTGAAATCAAAATCCGAAACGCCAGGATTGTAGAGCTCGAAAAGTAGTGTGAAATCAAGCTAAAAATCGCCGAATTCAGAACTCGGACTCAACGGCTATTCATAAAACCGTTTACGTAAAGAAACCACATTTCGCGGCTAACTAGGTGAAACGAGACCTACTAGCCACGATTTCTGAAAACAAAATCCGTAATACCAGGATTGTAGAGCTCGAAAAGTCGTGTGAAATCAAGCAAAAAATCGCCGAATTCAGAAATCAGAGTCAACTGATATTCATAAAACTGTTTACGTAAAGAAACCACATTTCGCGGCTAACTAGGTGAAATGAGACCTACTAGCCACCATGTCTGAAATCATAATCTGGAACGCCAGGATTGTAGAGCTCGAAAAGTAGTGTGAAATCAAGCTAAAAATCGCCGAATTCAGAACTCGGAGTCAACGGATATTCATAAAACCGTTTACGTAAAGAAACCACATTTTGCGGCTAACTAGGTGAAACGAGACCTACTAGCCACGAGTTCTGAAATCAAAATCCGTAATGCCAGGATGGTAGAGCTCGAAAAGTAGTGTGAAATCAAGCTAAAAATCGCCGAATTCAGAACTCGGACTCAACGGCTATTCATAAAACCGTTTACGTAAAGAAACCACATTTCGCGGCTAACTAGGTGAAACGAGACCTACTAGCCACGATTTCTGAAAACAAAATCCGTAATACCAGGATTGTAGAGCTCGAAAAGTCGTGTGAAATCAAGCAAAAAATCGCCGAATTCAGAAATCAGAGTCAACTGATATTCATAAAACTGTTTACGTAAAGAAACCACATTTCGCGGCTAACTAGGTGAAATGAGACCTACTAGCCACCATGTCTGAAATCATAATCTGGAACGCCAGGATTGTAGAGCTCGAAAAGTAGTGTGAAATCAAGCTAAAAATCGCCGAATTCAGAACTCGGAGTCAACGGATATTCATAAAACCGTTTACGTAAAGAAACCACATTTTGCGGCTAACTAGGTGAAACGAGACCTACTAGCCACGAGTTCTGAAATCAAAATCCGTAATTCCAGCATTGTAGAGCTCGAAAAGTTGTGTGAAATCAAGCTAAAAATCGCCGAATTCAGAACTCGGACTCAACGGATATTCATAAAACCGTTTACGTAAAGAAACCACATTTCGCGGCTAACTAGGTGAAAGGAGACCTACTAGCCACGAGTTCTGAAATCAAAATCCGTAATGCCAGGGTTGTAGAGCTCGAAAAGTAGTGTGAAATCAGGGCAAAAATCGTCGAATTCAGAAATCGGAGTCAACTGATATTCATAAAACTGTTTAGGTAAAGAAACGACATTTCGCGGCTAACTAGGTGAAACGAGACCTATTATCCACCAGTTCTGAAATCAATATCCGAAAAGCCAAGTTTGTAGAGCTCGAAAAATAGTGTGAAATCAAGCTAAAAATCGCCGAATACAGAACTCGCAGTCAATTGATATTCATAAAACTGTTTACGCAAAGAAACTACATTTCGCGGCTAACTACGTGAAACGAGACCTACTAGCCACGAGTTCTGAAATCAAAAACCAATATGCCAGGATTGTAGAGCTCGAAAATTAATGTGAAATCAAGCTAAAAATCGCCGAATACAGAACTCGCAGTCAATTGATATTCATAAATCTGTTTACGCAAAGAAACCACATTTCGCGGCTAACTACGTGAAACGAGACCTACTAGCCACGAGTTCTGAAATCAAAATCCGAAATGCCAGGATTGTAGAGCTCGAAAATTAGTGTGAAATCAAGCTAAAAATCGCCGAATACAGAACTCGCAGTCAACTGATATTCATAAAACTGTTTACGCAAAGAAACCACATTTCGCGGCTAACTTCGTGAAACGAGACCTACTAGCCACGAGTTCTGAAATCAAAAACCAATATGCCAGGATTGTAGAGCCCGAAAAGTAGTGTGAAATCAAGCTAAAAATCGCCGAATTCAGAACTCGGAGTCAACGGATATTCATAAAACCGTTTACGTAAAGAGACCACATTTCGCGGCTAACTAGGTGAAACGAGACCTACTAGCCAAGAGTTCTGAAATCAAAATCCGTAATGCCAGGATTGTAGAGCTCGAAAAGTAGTGTGAAATCAAGCTAAAAATCGCCGAATTCAGAACTCGGACTCAACGGATATTCATAAAACCGTTTACGTAAAGAAACCACATTTCGCGGCTAAATAGGTGAAACGAGACCTACAAGCCACGAGTTCTGAAATGAAAATCTGAAAAGCCAGGACTGTAGAGCTCGAGAAGTAGTGTGAAATCAAGCTAAAAATCACCGAATTCAGAACTCGCAGTCAACGGATATTCAAAAAACCGTTTACGTAAAGAAACCACATTTCGCGGCTAACTAGCTGAAACGAGACCTACTAGCCACGAGTTCGGAAATTGAAAACCGAAAAGCCAGGATTGTAGAGCTCGAAAAGTAGTGTAAAATCAAGTTAAAAATCAACGAATTCAGAACTCACAGTCAACGGATATTCATAAAACAGTTTACGTAAAGAAACCACATTTCAAGGCCAACTAGGTGAAACGAGACCTACTAAACAAGAGTTCTGAAATCAAAATCCGTAACGCCTGGATTGTAGAGATCGAAATGTAGTGTGAAATCAAGCTAAAAATCGCCGAATTCAGAACTCGCAGTCAACAGATATTCATAAAACCGTTTACGTAAAGAAACCACATTTCGCGGCTAACTAGGTGAAACAAGACTTACAAGCCACGAGTTCCGAAATCAAAATCCGAAAAGCCAGGACTGTAGAGCTCGAAAAGTAGTGTGAAATCAAGCTAAAAATCGCCGAATTCAGAACTCGCAGTCAACTGATATTTAAGAAACCGTTTACGTAAAGAAACCACATTTCGCGGCTAACTAGGTGAAACGAGACCTACTAGCCACGAGTTCGGAAATTGAAATCCGAAAAGCCAGGATTGTAGAGCTCGAAAAAGTAGTGTGAAAGCAAGCTAAAAATCACCGAATTCCGAACTCGGAGTCAACGGATATTCATAAAACCGTTTAATTAAAGAAACTACATTTGGCGGCTAACTAGGAGAAACGAGACCTACTAGACACGAGTTCTGAAATCAAAATCCAAAATACAAGGATTGTAGAGCTCAAAAGGTAGTGTGAAATCAAGCTAAAAATCGCCGAATTCAGAACTCGCATTCAACGAATATTCATAAAACCGTTTATGTAAAGAAACCACATTTCGCGGCTAACTAGGTGAAATGAGACCTACTAGCCACGAGTTTTGAAATAAAAATCCAAAATGCCAGGATTTTAGAGCTCGAAAAGTACTGTGAAATCAAGCTAAAAATCACCGAATTCAGAACTCGTAGTCAACGGATATTCATAAAACTGTTTACGTAAAGAAATCACATTTCGCGGCTAACTAGGTGATACGAGACCTACTAGCCACGAGTTGTGAAATCAAAAACCGATACGCCAGGATTGTAGAGCTCGAAAAGTAGTGTGAAATCAAGCTAAAAATCACCGAATTCAGAACTCGTAGTCAACGGATATTCATAAAACCGTTTACATAAAGAAATCACATTTCGCGGCTAACTAGGTGAAACGGGACCTACTAGGCACGAGTTCTGAAATCAAAAACCAAAATGCTAGGATTGTAGAGCTCGAAAAGTAGTGAGAAATCAATCTAAAAATCGCAAAATTCAGAACTCGGAGTCAACGGATCTTAATAAAACCGTTTACGTAAAGAAACCATATTTCGCGGCTAACTAGGCGAAACGAGACCTACTAGCCACCAGTTCTGAAATCAAAATCAAAAATCAAGGATTGTAGAGCTCGAAAATTAGTGTGAAATCAATCTAAAAATCACCGAATTCAGAACTTGGAGTCAACTGATATTCATAAAACCGTTTACGTAAAGAAATCACATTTCGCGGCTAACTAGGTGAAACGAGACCTACTAGCCACCAGTTCGGAAATCAAAATTTGAAAATCCTGGATTGTAGAGCTCGAAAAGTAGTGTGAAATCAATCTAAAAATCACCGAATTCAGAACTCGGACTCAACGGATATTCATAGAACTGTTTACGTAAAGAAACCACATTTCGCGGCAAACTAGGTGAAACGAGACCTACTAGCCACGAGTTCTGAAATCAAAATCCGTAATGCCAGGATTGTAGAGCTCGAAAAGTAGTGTGAAATCAAGCTAAAAATCGACGAATTAAGAACTCGCAGTCAACTGATATTCATTAAACCGTTTACGTAAAGAAACCCTATTTCGCGGCTAACTAGGTGAAACGAGACCTACTAGCCACAAGTTCTGAAATCAAAACCCGAAATGCCAGGATTGTAGAGCTCGAAAAGTAGTGTGAAATCAAGCTAAAAATCGCCGAATTCAGAACTCGGAGTCAACGGATATTCATAAAACCGTTTACGTAGAGAGACCACATTTCGCGGCTAACTAGGTGAAACGAGACCTACTAGCCACGAGTTCTGAAATCAAAATCCGTAATGCCAGGATTGTAGAGCTCGAAAAGTAGTGTGAAATCAAGCTAAAAATCGCCGAATTCAGAACTCGGACTCAACTGATATTCATAAAACCGTTTACGTAAAGAAACCGCATTTCGCGGCTAACTAGGTGAAACGAGACCTACTAGCCACGATTTCTGAAAACAAAATCCGTAATACCAGGATTGTAGAGCTCGAAAAGTCGTGTGAAATCAAGCAAAAAATCGCCGAATTCAGAAATCAGAGTCAACTGATATTCATAAAACTGTTTACGTAAAGAAACCACATTTCGCGGCTAACTAGGTGAAATGAGACCTACTAGCCACCATGTCTGAAATCATAATCTGGAACGCCAGGATTGTAGAGCTCGAAAAGTAGTGTGAAATCAAGCTAAAAATCGCCGAATTCAGAACTCGGAGTCAACGGATATTCATAAAACCGTTTACGTAAAGAAACCACATTTCGCGGCTAACTAGGTGAAACGAGACCTACTAGCCACCAGTTCTGAAATCATAATCTGAAATGCCAGGATTGTAGAGCTCAAAAAGTAGTGTGAAATCAAGCTAAAAATTGCCGAATTAAGAACTCGCAGTCAACTGATATTCATTAAACCGTTTACGTAAAGAAACCCTATTTCGCGGCTAACTAGGTGAAACGAGACCTACTAGCCACAAGTTCTGAAATCAAAATCCGAAATGCCAGGATTGTAAAGCTCGAAAAGTAGTGTGAAATCAAGCTAAAAATCGCCGAATTCAGAACTCGGAGTCAACGGATATTCATAAAACCGTTTACGTAAAGAAACCACATTTTGCGGCTAACTAGGTGAAACGAGTCCTACTAGCCACGAGTTCTGAAATCAAAATCCGTAATTCCAGGATTGTAGAGCTCGAAAAGTAGTGTGAAATCAAGCTAAAAATCGCCGAATTCAGAACTCGGACTCAACGGATATTCATAAAACCGTTTACGTAAAGAAACCACATTTCGCGGCTAACTAGGTGAAACAAGACCTACTAGCCACGAGTTCTGAAATCAAAATCCGTAATGCCAGGATTGTAGAGATCGAAAAGTAGTGTGAAATCAAGCAAAAAATCGCCGAATTCAGAAATCGGAGTCAACTGATATTCATAAAACTGTTTACGTAAAGAAACCACATTTCGCGGCTAACTAGGTGAAACGAGACCTATTATTCACCAGTTCTGAAATTAAAAACTGAAATGCCAGGATTGTAGAGCTCAAAAAGTAGTGTGAAATCAAGCTAAAAATTGCCGAATTAAGAACTCGCAGTCAACTGATATTCATTAAACCGTTTACGTAAAGAAACCCTATTTCGCGGCTAACTAGGTGAAACGAGACCTACTAGCCACAAGTTCTGAAATCAAAATCCGAAATGCCAGGATTGTAAAGCTCGAAAAGTAGTGTGAAATCAAGCTAAAAATCGCCGAATTCAGAACTCGGAGTCAACGGATATTCATAAAACCGTTTACGTAAAGAAACCACATTTTGCGGCTAACTAGGTGAAACGAGACCTACTAGCCACGAGTTCTGAAATCAAAATCCGTAATTCCAGGATTGTAGAGCTCGAAAAGTAGTGTGAAATCAAGCTAAAAATCGCCGAATTCAGAACTCGGACTCAACGGATATTCATAAAACCGTTTACGTAAAGAAACCACATTTCGCGGCTAACTAGGTGAAACGAGACCTACTAGCCACGAGTTCTGAAATCAAAATCCGTAATGCCAGGATTGTAGAGCTCGAAAAGTAGTGTGAAATCAAGCAAAAAATCGCCGAATACAGAACTCGCAGTCAACTGATATTCATAAAACCGTTTACGCAAAGAAACTACATTTCGCGGCTAACTACGTGAAACAAGACATACTAGCCACGAGTTCTGAAATCAAAAACCAATATGCCAGGATTTTAGAGCTTGAAAATTAATGTGAAATCAAGCTAAAAATCGCCGAATTCAGAACTCGTAGTCAACGGATATTCATAAAACCGTTTACGTAAAGAAATCACATTTCGCGGCTAACTAGGTGAAACGGGACCTACTAGGCACGAGTTCTGAAATCAAAAACCAAAATGCTAGGATTGTAGAGCTCGAAAAGTAGTGAGAAATCAATCTAAAATCGCAAAATTCAGAACTCGGAGTCAACGGATCTTAATAAAACCGTTTACTTAAAGAAACCACATTTCGCGGCTAACTAGGCGAAACGAGACCTACTAGCCACCAGTTCTGAAATCAAAATCCGAAAATCCGGGATTGTAGAGCTCGAAAATTAGTGTGAAATCAATCTAAAAATCAACGAATTCAGAACTCGGAGTCAACTGATATTCATAAAACCGTTTACGTAAAGAAATCACATTTCGCGGCTAACTAGGTGAAACGAGACCTACTAGCCACCAGTTCGGAAATCAAAATTCGAAAATCCTGGATTGTAGAGCTCGAAAAGTAGTGTGAAATCAATCTAAAAATTACCGAATTCAGAACTCGGACTCAACGGATATTCATAAAACCGTTTACGTAAAGAAACCACATTTCGCGGCTAACCAGGTGAAACGAGACCTACTAGCCACGAGTTCTGAAATCAAAATCCGTAATGCCAGGATTGTAGAGCTCGAAAAGTAGTGTGAAATCAAGCTAAAAATCGCCGAATTAAGAACTCGCAGTCAACTGATATTCATTAAACCGTTTACGTAAAGAAACCCTATTTCGCGGCTAACTAGGTGAAACGAGACCTACTAGCCACAACTTCTGAAATCAAAATCCGAAATGCCAGGATTGTAGAGCTCGAAAGGTAGTGTGAAATCAAGCTAAAAATCGCCGAATTCAGAACTCGGAGTCAACGGATATTCATAAAACCGTTTACGTAAAGAGACCACATTTCGCGGTTAACTAGGTGAAACGAGACCTACTAGCCACGAGTTCTGAAATCAAAATCCGTAAATCCAGGATTGTAGAGCTCGAAAAGTAGTGTGAAATCAAGCTAAAAATAGCCGAATTCAGAACTCGGACTCAGCGGATATTCGTAAAACCGTTTACGTAAAGAAACCACATTTCGCGGCTAACTAGGTGAAATGAGACCTACTAGCCCCGAGTTCTGAAAACAAAATCCGTAATGCCAGGATTGTAGAGCTCGAAAAGTCGTGTGAAATCAAGCAAAAAATCGCCGAATTCAGAAATCAGAGTCAACTGATATTCATAAAACTGTTTACGTAAAGAAACCACATTTCGCGGCTAACTAGGTGAAATGAGACCTACTAGCCACCATGTCTGAAATCATAATCTGGAACGCCAGGATTGTAGAGCTCGAAAAGTAGTGTGAAATCAAGCTAAAAATCGCCGAATTAAGAACTCGCAGTCAACCGATATTCATTAAACCGTTTACGTAAAGAAACCCTATTTTGCGGCTAACTAGGTGAAACGAGACCTACTAGCCACAAGTTCTGAAATCAAAATCCGAAATGCCAGGATTGTAGAGCTCGAAAAGTAGTGTGAAATCAAGCTAAAAATCGCCGAATTCAGAACTCGGAGTCAACGGATATTCATAAAACCGTTTACGTAAAGAGACCACATTTCGCGGCTAACTAGGTGAAACGAGACCTACTAGCCACGAGTTCTGAAATCAAAATCCGTAATGCCAGGATTGTAGAGCTCAAAAAGTAGTGTGAAATCAAGCTAAAAATCGCCGAATTCAGAACTCGGACTCAACGGATATTCATAAAACCGTTTACGTAAAGAAACCACATTTCGCGGCTAACTAGGTGAAACGAGACCTACTATCCACGAGTTCTGAAAACAAAATCCATAATGCCAGGATTGTAGAGCTCGAAAAGTCGTGTGAAATCAAGCAAAAAATCGCTGAATTCAGAAATCAGAGTCAACTGATATTCATAAAACTGTTTACGTAAAGAAACCACATTTCGCGGCTAACTAGGTGAAATGAGACCTACTAGCCACCATGTCTGAAATCATAATCTGGAACGCCGGGATTGTAGAGCTCGAAAAGTAGTGTGAAATCAAGCTAAAAATCGCCGAATTCAGAACTCGGAGTCAACGGATATTCATAAAACCGTTTACGTAAAGAAACCACATTTCGCGGCTAACTAGGTGAAACGAGACCTACTAGCCACCAGTTCTGAAATCATAATCTGAAACGCCAGGATTGTAGAGCTCGAAAAGTAGTGTGAAATCAAGCTAAAAATTGCCGAATTAAGAACTCGCAGTCAACGGATATTCATTAAACCGTTTACGTAAAGAAACCCTATTTCGCGGCTAACTAGGTGAAACGAGACCTACTAGCCACAAGTTCTGAAATCAAAATCCGAAATGCCAGGATTGTAAAGCTCGAAAAGTAGTGTGAAATCAAGCTAAAAATCGCCGAATTCAGAACTCGGAGTCAACGGATATTCATAAAACCGTTTACGTAAAGAAACCACATTTTGCGGCTAACTAGGTGAAACGAGACCTACTAGCCACGAGTTCTGAAATCAAAATCCGTAATTCCAGGATTGTAGAGCTCGAAAAGTAGTGTGAAATCAAGCAAAAAATCGCCGAATTCAGAAATCGGAGTCAACTGATATTCATAAAACTGTTTACGTAAAGAAACCACATTTCGCGGCTAACTAGGTGAAACGAGACCTATTATCCACCATTACTGAAATTAAAATCCGAAAAGCCAGGTTTGTAGAGCTCGAAAAATAGTGTGAAATCAAGCTAAAAATCGCCGAATACAGAACTCGCAGTCAACTGATATTCATAAAACTGTTTACGCAAAGAAACTACATTTCGCGGCTAACTACGTGAAACAAGACCTACTAGCCACGAGTTTTGAAATCAAAAACCAATATGCCAGGATTGTAGAGCTTGAAAATTAATGTGAAATCAAGCTAAAAATCGCCGAATACAGAACTCGCAGTCAACTGATATTCGTAAAACTGTTTACGCAAAGAAACCACATTTCGCGGCTAACTTCGTGAAACGAGACCTACTAGCCACGAGTTCTGAAATCAAAAACCAATACGCCAGGATTGTAGAGCTCGAAAATTAGTGTGAAATCAAGCTAAAAATCACAGAATTCAGAACTCACAGTCAACGGATATTCATAAAACCGTTTACGTAAAGAAACCACATTTCGCGGCTAACTAGGTGAAACGAGACCTACTAGCCACGAGTTCTGAAATCAAAATCCGAAACGCCTGGATTGTAGAGATCGAAATGTAGTGTGAAATCAAGCTAAAAATCACCGAATTCAGAACTCGCAGTCAACGGATATTCATAAAACCGTTTACGTAAAGAAACCACATTTCGCGGCTAACTAGGTGAAACGAGACCTACAAGCCACGAGTTCTGAAATCAAAATCCGAAAATCCAGGACTGTATAGCTCGAAAAATACTGTGAAATCAAGCTAAAAATCACCGAATTCCGAACTCGGAGTCAACAGATATTCGTAAAACCGTTTAATTAAAGAAACTACATTTCGCGGCTAACTAGGAGAAACGAGACCTACTAGACACGAGTTCTGAAATCAAAATCCGAAACGCAAGGATTGTATAGCTCAAAAGGTAGTGTGAAATCAAGCTAAAAATCGCCGAATTCAGAACTCGCAGTCAACGGATATTCATAAAACCGTTTATGTAAAGAAACCACATTTCGCGGCTAACTAGGTGAAATGAGACCTACTAGCCACGAGTTTTGAAATAAAAATCCGAAACGCCAGGATTTTAGAGCTCGAAAAGTAGTGTGAAATCAAGCTAAAAATCACCGAATTCAGAACTCGTAGTCAATGGATATTCATAAAACCGTTTACGTAAAGAAATCACATTTCGCGGCTAACTAGGTGATATGAGACCTACTAGCCACGAGTTTTGAAATCAAAAACCGATACGCCAGGATTGTAGAGCTCGAAAAGTAGTGTGAAATCAAGCTAAAAATCGCCGAATTCAGAACTCGGAGTCAACGGATATTCATAAAACCGTTTACGTAAAGAGACCACATTTCGCGGCTAACTAGGTGAAACGAGACCTACTAGCCACGAGTTCTGAAATCAAAATCCGTAATGCCAGGATTGTAGAGCTCAAAAAGTAGTGTGAAATCAAGCTAAAAATCGCCGAATTCAGAACTCGGACTCAACGGATATTCATAAAACCGTTTACGTAAAGAAACCACATTTCGCGGCTAACTAGGTGAAACGAGACCTACTAGCCACCAGTTCTGAAATCATAATCTGAAACGCCAGGATTGTAGAGCTCGAAAAGTAGTGTGAAATCAAGCTAAAAATTGCCGAATTAAGAACTCGCAGTCAACGGATATTCATTAAACCGTTTACGTAAAGAAACCCTATTTCGCGGCTAACTAGGTGAAACGAGACCTACTAGCCACAAGTTCTGAAATCAAAATCCGAAATGCCAGGATTGTAAAGCTCGAAAAGTAGTGTGAAATCAAGCTAAAAATCGCCGAATTCAGAACTCGGAGTCAACGGATATTCATAAAACCGTTTACGTAAAGAAACCACATTTTGCGGCTAACTAGGTGAAACGAGACCTACTAGCCACGAGTTCTGAAATCAAAATCCGTAATTCCAGGATTGTAGAGCTCGAAAAGTAGTGTGAAATCAAGCAAAAAATCGCCGAATTCAGAAATCGGAGTCAACTGATATTCATAAAACTGTTTACGTAAAGAAACCACATTTCGCGGCTAACTAGGTGAAACGAGACCTATTATCCACCATTACTGAAATTAAAATCCGAAAAGCCAGGTTTGTAGAGCTCGAAAAATAGTGTGAAATCAAGCTAAAAATCGCCGAATACAGAACTCGCAGTCAACTGATATTCATAAAACTGTTTACGCAAAGAAACTACATTTCGCGGCTAACTACGTGAAACAAGACCTACTAGCCACGAGTTTTGAAATCAAAAACCAATATGCCAGGATTGTAGAGCTTGAAAATTAATGTGAAATCAAGCTAAAAATCGCCAAATACAGAACTCGCAGTCAACTGATATTCGTAAAACTGTTTACGCAAAGAAACCACATTTCGCGGCTAACTTCGTGAAACGAGACCTACTAGCCACGAGTTCTGAAATCAAAAACCAATACGCCAGGATTGTAGAGCTCGAAAATTAGTGTGAAATCAAGCTAAAAATCACAGAATTCAGAACTCACAGTCAACGGATATTCATAAAACCGTTTACGTAAAGAAACCACATTTCGCGGCTAACTAGGTGAAACGAGACCTACTAGCCACGAGTTCTGAAATCAAAATCCGAAACGCCTGGATTGTAGAGATCGAAATGTAGTGTGAAATCAAGCTAAAAATCACCGAATTCAGAACTCGCAGTCAACGGATATTCATAAAACCGTTTACGTAAAGAAACCACATTTCGCGGCTAACTAGGTGAAACGAGACCTACAAGCCACGAGTTCTGAAATCAAAATCCGAAAATCCAGGACTGTATAGCTCGAAAAATACTGTGAAATCAAGCTAAAAATCACCGAATTCCGAACTCGGAGTCAACAGATATTCGTAAAACCGTTTAATTAAAGAAACTACATTTCGCGGCTAACTAGGAGAAACGAGACCTACTAGACACGAGTTCTGAAATCAAAATCCGAAACGCAAGGATTGTATAGCTCAAAAGGTAGTGTGAAATCAAGCTAAAAATCGCCGAATTCAGAACTCGCAGTCAACGGATATTCATAAAACCG
The DNA here is from genome assembly GCA_963580455.1 of Euonymus europaeus. Lineage (NCBI taxonomy): Eukaryota > Viridiplantae > Streptophyta > Magnoliopsida > Celastrales > Celastraceae > Euonymus > Euonymus europaeus. The sequence continues at coordinate 26,595,786 of OY756966.1, read as the reverse complement.
TTTATGTAAAGAAACCACATTTCGCGGCTAACTAGGTGAAATGAGACCTACTAGCCACGAGTTTTGAAATAAAAATCCGAAACGCCAGGATTTTAGAGCTCGAAAAGTAGTGTGAAATCAAGCTAAAAATCACCGAATTCAGAACTCGTAGTCAACGGATATTCATAAAACCGTTTACGTAAAGAAATCACATTTCGCGGCTAACTAGGTGATATGAGACCTACTAGACACGAGTTTTGAAATCAAAAACCGATACGCCAGGATTGTAGAGCTCGAAAAGTAGTGTGAAATCAAGCTAAAAATCACCGAATTCAGAACTCGTAGTCAATGGATATTCATAAAACCGTTTACGTAAAGAAATCACATTTCGCGGCTAACTAGGTGAAACGGGACCTACTTGGCACGAGTTCTGAAATCAAAAACCAAAATGCTAGGATTGTAGAGCTCGAAAAGTAGTGAGAAATCAATCTAAAACTCGCAAAATTCAGAACTCGGAGTCAACGGATCTTCATAAAACCGTTTACTTAAAGAAACCACATTTCGCGGCTAACTTCGTGAAACGAGACCTACTAGCCACCAGTTCTGAAATCAAAATCCGAAAATCCAGGATTGTAGAGCTCGAAAATTAGTGTGAAATCAATCTAAAAATCGCCGAATTCAGAACTCGGAGTCAACTGATATTCATAAAACCGTTTACGTAAAGAAATCACCTTTCGCGGCTAACTAGGTGAAACGAGACCTACTAGCCACCAGTTCGGAAATCAAAATTCGAAAATCCTGGATTGTAGAGCTCGAAAAGTAGTGTGAAATCAATCTAAAAATCGCCGAATTTATAACTCGGAGTCAACTAATATTTATAAAATCGTTTACGTAAAGAAACCACATTTCGCGGCTCACTAGGTGAAACGAGACCTACTAGCCACGAGTTTTGAAATAAAAATCCGAAATGCCAGAATTGTAGAGCTCGAAAAGTATTGTGAAATCAATCTAAAAATCGCCGAATTCAGAACTCGGAGTCAACGGATATTCGTAAAACCGTTTACGTAAAGAAACTACATTTCGCGGCTAACTAGGTGAAACAAGACCTACTAGCCACGAGTTCTGAAATCAAAATCCGTAATGCCAGGATTGTAGAGCTCGAAAAGTAGTGTGAAATCAAGCTAAAAATCGCCGAATTCAGAACTCGGACTCAACGGATATTCATAAAACCGTTTACGTAAAGAAACCACATTTCGCGGCTAACTAGGTGAAACGAGACCTACTAGCCACAAGTTCTGAAATCCAAATCCGAAATGCCAGGATTGTAGAGCTCGAAAAGTAGTGTGAAATCAAGCTAAAAATCGCCGAATTCAGAACTCGGAGTCAACGGATATTCATAAAACCGTTTACGTAAAGAAACCACATTTCGCGGCTAACTAGGTGAAACGAGACCTACTAGCCACAAGTTCTGAAATCCAAATCCGAAATGCCAGGATTGTAGAGCTCGAAAAGTAGTGTGAAATCAAGCTAAAAATCGCCGAATTCAGAACTCGGAGTCAACGGATATTCATAAAACCGTTTACGTAAAGAAACCACATTTCGCGGCTAACTAGGTGAAACGAGACCTACTAGCCACCAGTTCTGAAATCAAAATCCGAAAATCCAGGATTGTAGAGCTCGAAAAGTAGTGTGAAATCAAGCTAAAAATCGCCGAATTCAGAACTCGGAGTCAACGGATATTCATAAAACCGTTTACGTAAAGAAACCACATTTCGCGGCTAAATAGGTGAAACGAGACCTACTAGCCACGAGTTCTGAAATCAAAATCCGTAATTCCAGGATTGTAGAGCTCGAAAAGTAGTCTGAAATCAAGCTAAAAATCGCCGAATTCAGAACTCGGACTCAACGGATATTCATAAAACCGTTTACGTAAAGAAACCACATTTCGCGGCTAACTAGGTGAAACGAGACCTACTAGCCACGAGTTCTGAAATCAAAATCCGTAATGCCAGGATTGTAGAGCTCGAAAAGTAGTGTGAAATCAAGCAAAAAATCCCCGAATTCAGAAATCGGAGTCAACTGATATTCATAAAACTGTTTACGCAAAGAAACCACATTTCGCGGCTAACTAGGTGAAACGATACCTATTATCCACCAGTTCTGAAATCAAAATCCGAAAAGCCAGGTTTGTAGAGCTCGAAAAATAGTGTGAAATCAAGCTAAAAATCGCCGAATACAGAACTCGCAGTCAACTGATATTCATAAAACTGTTTACGCAAAGAAACTACATTTGGCGGCTAACTACGTGAAACGAGACCTACTAGCCACGAGTTCTGAAATCAAAAACCAATATGCCAGGATTGTAGAGCTTGAAAATTAATGTGAAATCAAGCTAAAAATCGCCGAATACAGAACTCGCAGTCAACTGATATTCATAAAACCGTTTACGTAAAGAAACCACATTTCGCGGCTAACTAGGTGAAACGAGACCTACTAGCCACGAGTACTGAAATCAAAATCCGAAACGCCAAGATTGTAGAGCTCGAAAATTAGTGGGAAGTCAAGCTAAAATTCACTGAATTCAGAACTCGGAGTCAACGGATATTCATAAAACCGTTTACGTAAAGAAACCACATTTCGCGGCTAACTAGGTGAAACGAGACCTACTAGCCACGAGTTCTGAAATAAAAATCCGAAATGCCAGGATTGTAGAGCTCAAAAAGTAGTGCGAAATCAAGCTAAAAATCTCCGAATTCAGAACTCGGAGTCAACGGATATTCATAAAACCGTTTACGTAAAGAAACCACAATTCGCGGCTAACTAGGTGAAACGAGACCAACTAGCCACGAGTTTTGAAATCAAAATCCGAAACGCCAGGATTGTAGAGCTCAAAAAGTAGTACGAGATCAAGCTAAAAATCACCGAATTCAGAACTCGTAGTCAACGGATATTCATAAAACCGTTTACGTAAAGAAACCATATTTCGCGGCTAACTAGGTGAAACGGGACCTACTTGGCACGAGTTCTGAAATCAAAAACCAAAATTCTAGGATTGTAGAGCTCGAAAAGTAGTGAGAAATCAATCTAAAAATCGCAAAATTCAGAACTCGGAGTCAACGGATCTTCATAAAACCGTTTACTTAAAGAAACCACATTTCGCGGCTAACTTCGTGAAACGAGACCTACTAGCCACCAGTTCTGAAATCAAAATCCGAAAATCCAGGATTGTAGAGCTCGAAAGTTAGTGTGAAATCAATCTAAAAATCGCCGAATTCAGAACTCGCAGTCAACTGATATTCATAAAACTGTTTACGCAAAGAAACTACATTTGGCGGCTAACTACGTGAAACGAGACCTACTAGCCACGAGTTCTGAAATCAAAAACCAATATGCCAGGATTGTAGAGCTTGAAAATTAATGTGAAATCAAGCTAAAAATCGTCGAATACAGAACTCGCAGTCAACTGATATTCATAAAACCGTTTACGTAAAGAAACCACATTTCGCGGCTAACTAGGTGAAACGATACCTATTATCCACCAGTTCTGAAATCAAAATCCGAAAAGCTAGGTTTGTAGAGCTCGAAAAATAGTGTGAAATCAAGCTAAAAATCGCCGAATACAGAACTCGCAGTCAACTGATATTCATAAAACTGTTTACGCAAAGAAACTACATTTGGCGGCTAACTACGTGAAACGAGACCTACTAGCCACGAGTTCTGAAATCAAAAACCAATATGCCAGGATTGTAGAGCTTGAAAATTAATGTGAAATCAAGCTAAAAATCGCCGAATACAGAACTCGCAGTCAACTGATATTCATAAAACTGTTTACGCAAAGAAACCACATTTCGCGGCTAACTACGTGAAACGAGACCTACTAGCCACGAGTTTTGAAATCAAAAACCGATACGCCAGGATTGTAGAGCTCAAAAAGTAGTGTGAAATCAAGCTAAAAATCACCGAATTCAGAACTCGTAGTCAACGGATCTTCATAAAACCGTTTACGTAAAGAAATCACATTTCGCGGCTAACTAGGTGAAACGGGACCTACTAGGCACGAGTTCTGAAATCAAAAACCAAAATGCTAGGATTGTAGAGCTCGAAAAGTAGTGAGAAATCAATCTAAAAATCGCAAAATTCAGAACTCGGAGTCAACGGATCTTCATAAAACCGTTTACTTAAAGAAACCACATTTCGCGGCTAACTTCGTTAAACGAGACCTACTAGCCACCAGTTCTGAAATCAAAATCCGAAAATCCAGGATTGTAGAGCTCGAAAATTAGTGAGAAATCAATCTAAAAATCGCCGAATTCAGAAGTCGGAGTCAACTGATATTCATAAAACCGTTTACGTAAAAAAATCACATTTCGCGGCTAACTAGGTGAAACGAGACCTACTAGCCACCAGTTTGGAAATCAAAATTCGAAAATCCTTGATTGTAGAGCTCGAAAAGTAGTGTGAAATCAATCTAAAAATCGCCGAATTCAGAACTCGGAGTCAACTGATATTCATAAAACCGTTTACGTAAAGAAACCACATTTCGCGGCTAACTGGGCGAAACGAGACCTACAAGCCACGAGTTCTGAAATGAAAATCCGAATAGCCAGGACTGTAGAGCTCGAAAAGTAGTGTGAAATCAAGCTAAAAATCACCGAATTCAGAACTCGCAGTCAACGGATATTCAAAAAACCGTTTACGTAAAGAAACCAAATTTCGCGGCTAACTAGCTGAAACGAGACCTACTAGCCACGAGTTCGGAAATCAAAAACCGAAAAGCCAGGATTGTAGAGCTCGAAAAGTAGTGTGAAATCAAGCTAAAAATCACCGAATTCCGAACTCGGAGTCAACGGATATTCATAAAACCGTTTAATTAAAGAAACTACATTTTGCGGCTAACTAGGAGAAACGAGACCTACTAGCCACGAGTTTTGAAATAAAAATCCGAAATGCCAGGATTGTAGAGCTCGAAAAGTAGTGTGAAATCAAGCTAAAAATCACCGAATTCAGAACTCGTAGTCAACGGATATTCATAAAACCGTTTACGTAAAGGAATCACATTTCGCGGCTCACTAGGTGAAACGAAACCTACTAGCCACCAGTTCTGAAATCAAAATCCGAAAATCCGGGATTGTAGAGCTCGAAAAGTAGTGTGAAATCAATCTAAAAATCGCCGAATTCAGAACTCGCAGTCAACTTATATTCATAAAACCGTTTACGTAAAGAAACCACATTTCGCGGCTAACTAGGTGAAACGAGACCCACTAGCCATGAGTTCTGAAATCAAAATCCGAAACGCCAGGATTGTAGAGCTCGAAAAGTAGTGTGAAATCAATCTAAAAATCGCCGAATTCAGAACTCGGAGTCAACTTATATTCATAAAACCGTTTACGTAAAGAAACCACATTTCGCGGCTAACTAGGTGAAACGAGACCCACTAGCCATGAGTTCTGAAATCAAAATCCGAAACGCCAGGATTGTAGAGCTCCAAAAGTAGTGTGAAATCAATCTAAAAATCGCCGAATTCAGAACTCGGAGTCAACTGATATTCATAAAACCGTTTACGTAAAGAAACCACATTTCGCGGCTAACTAGGTGAAACGAGACCTACTAGCCACCAGTTCGGAAATCAAAATTCAAAAATACTGGATTGTAGAGCTCGAAAAGTAGTGTGAAATCAATCTAAAAATCGCTGAATTCAGAACTCGGAGTCAACTGATATTCATAAAATCGTTTACGTAAAGAAACCACATTTCGCGGCTCACTAGGTGAAACGAAACCTACTAGCCACCAGTTCTGAAATCAAAATCCAAAAATCCAGGATTGTAGAGCTCGAAAAGTAGTGTGAAATCAATCTAAAAATCGCCGAATTCAGAACTCGGAGTCAACTTATATTTATAAAACCGTTTACGTAAAGAAACCACATTTCGCGGCTAACTAGGTGAAATGAGACCCACTAGCCATGAGTTCTGAAATCAAAATCCGAAACGCCAGGATTGTAGATCTCCAAAAATAGTGTGAAATCAATCTAAAAATCGCCGAATTCAGAACTCGGAGTCAACGGATATTCATAAAACCGTTTACGTTAAGAAACCACATTACGCGGCTAACTAGGTGAAACGAGACCTACTAGCCACGAGTTCTGAAATCAAAATCCGTAATGCCAGGATTGTAGAGCTCGAAAAGTATTGTGAAATCAAGCAAAAAATCGCCGAATTCAGAACTCGGAGTCAACTGATATTCATAAAACTGTTTACGTAAAGAAACCACATTTCGCGGCTAACTAGGTGAAACGAGACCTATTATCCACCAGTTCTGAAATCAAAATCCGAAAAGCAAGGATTGTAGAGCTCGAAAAGTAGTGTGAAATCAAGCTAAAAATCGTCGAATACAGAACTCGCAGTCAACTGATATTCATAAAACTGTTTACGCAAAGAAACTACATTTTGCGGCTAACTATCCGAAACGAGACCTACTAGTCACGAGTTCTGAAATCAAAAACCAATACGCCAGGATTGTAGAGCTCGAAAATTAGTGTGAAATCAAGCTAAAAATCACCGAATTCAGAACTCACAGTCAACGGATATTCATAAAACCGTTTACGTAAAGAAACCACATTTCGCGGCTAACTAGGTGAAACGAGACCTACTAGCCACGAGTTCGGAATCAAAATCCAAAAAACCAGGATTGTAGAGCTCGAAAAGTAGTGTGAATTCAAGCTAAAAATCACCGAATTCCGAACTCGGAATCAACGGATATTCATAAAACCGTTTAATTAAAGAAACTACATTTCGCGGCTAACTAGGAGAAGCGAGACCTACTAGACACGAGTTCTGAAATCAAAATCCGAAATGCAAGGATTGTAGAGCTCAAAAGGTAGTGTGAAATCAATCTAAAAATCACCGAATTCAGAACTCGTAGTCAACGGATATTCATAAAACCGTTTACGTAAAGAAATCACATTTCGCGGCTAACTAGGTGAAACGGGACCTACTAGGCACGAGTTCTGAAATCAAAAACCAAAATGCAAGGATTGTAGAGCTCGAAAAGTAGTGTGAAATCAATCTAAAAATCGCAAAATTCAGAACTCGGAGTCAACGGATCTTCATAAAACCGTTTACGTAAAGAAACCACATTTCGCGGCTAACTAGGTGAAACGAGACCTACTAGACACCAGTTCTCAAATCAAAATCCAAAAATCCAGGATTGTAGAGCTCGAAAATTAGTGTGAAATCAATCTAAAAATCGCCAAATTCAGAACTCGGAGTCAACTGATATTCATAAAACCGTTTACGTAAAGAAACCACATTTCGCGGCTAACTAGGTGAAATGAGACCTACTAGCCACCAGTTCGGAAATCAAAATTCGAAAATCCTGGATTGTAGAGCTCGAAAAGTAGTGTGAAATCAATCTAAAAATCGCCGAATTCAGAACTCGGAGTCAACTGATATTCATAAAATTGTTTACGTACAGAAACCACATTTCGCGGCTCACTAGGTGAAACGAAACCTACTAGCCACCAGTTCTGAAATCAAAATCCGAAAATCCAGTATTGTAGAGCTCGAAAAGTAGTGTGAAATCAATCTAAAAATCGCCGTATTTAGAACTCGGAGTCAACTTATATTCATAAAACCGTTTCCGTAAAGAAACCACATTTCGCGGCTAACTAGGTGACACGAGACCCACTAGCCACGAGTTCTGAAATCAAAATCCGAAACGCCAGGATTGTAGAGCTCAAAAAGTAGTGTGAAATCAATCTAAAAATCGCCGAATTCAGAACTCGGTGTCAACGGATATTCATAAAACCGTTTACGTAAAGAAACCACATTTCGCGGATAACTAGGTGAAACGAGAACTACAAGCCACGACTTCTGAAATCAAAATCTGAAACGCCAGGATTGTAGGGCTCGAAAAGTAGTGTGAAATCAATCTAAAAATCGCCGAATTCAGAACTCGGAGTCAACGGATATTCATAAAACCGTTTACGTAAAGAAACCACATTTCGCGGCTAACTAGGTGAAACGAGACCTACTAGCCACGAGTTCTGAAATCAAAATTCGTAATGCCAGGATTGTAGAGCTCAAAAAGTAGTGTGAAATCAAGGAAAAAATCGCCGAATTCAGAACTCGGAGTCAACTGATATTCATAAAACTGTTTACGTATAGAAACCACATTTCGCGGCTAACTAGGTGAAACGAGACCTATTATCCACCAGTTCTGAAATCAAAATCCGAAAAGCAAGGATTGTAGAGCTCGAAAAGTAGTGTGAAATCAAGCTAAAAATCGTCGAATACAGAACTCGCAGTCAACTGATATTCATAAAACTGTTTACGCAAAGAAACTACATTTCGCGGCTAACTACGTGAAACGAGACCTACTAGCCACGAGTTATGAAATCAAAAACCAATATGCCAGGATTGTAGAGCTCGAAAATTAGTGTGAAATCAAGCTAAAAATCGTCGAATACAGAACTCGCAGTCAACTGATATTCATAAAACTGTTTACGCAAAGAAACTACATTTCGCGGCTAACTATCCGAAACGAGACCTACTAGTCACGAGTTCTGAAATCAAAAACCAATACGCCAGGATTGTAGAGCTCGAAAATTAGTGTGAAATCAAGCTAAAAATCACGGAATTCAAAACTCACAGTCAACGGATATTCATAAAACAGTTTACGTAAAGAAACCACATTTCGCGGCTAACTAGGTGAAACGAGACCTACTAGCCACGAGTTCGGAAATCAAAATCCAAAAAACCAGGATTGTAGAGCTCGAAAAGTAGTGTGAATTCAAGCTAAAAATCACCGAATTCCGAACTCGGAATCAACGGATATTCATAAAACCGTTTAATTAAAGAAACTACATTTCGCGGCTAGCTAGGAGAAGCGAGACCTACTAGACACGAGTTCTGAAATCAAAATCCGAAATGCAAGGATTGTAGAGCTCAAAAGGTAGTGTGAAATCAAGCTAAAAATCACCGAATTCAGAACTCGTAGTCAACGGATATTCATAAAACCGTTTACGTAAAGAAATCACATTTCGCGGCTAACTAGGTGAAACGGGACCTACTAGGCACGAGTTCTGAAATCAAAAACCAAAATGCTAGGATTGTAGAGCTCGAAAAGTAGTGTGAAATCAATCTAAAAATCGCAAAATTCAGAACTCGGAGTCAACGGATCTTCATAAAACCGTTTACGTAAAGAAACCACATTTCGCGGCTAACTAGGTGAAACGAGACCTACTAGCCACCAGTTCTCAAATCAAAATCCAAAAATCCAGGATTGTAGAGCTCGAAAATTAGTGTGAAATCAATCTAAAAATCGCCAAATTCAGAACTCGGAGTCAACTGATATTCATAAAACCGTTTACGTAAAGAAACCACATTTCGCGGCTAACTAGGTGAAATGAGACCTACTAGCCACCAGTTCGGAAATCAAAATTCGAAAATCCTGGATTGTAGAGCTCGAAAAGTAGTGTGAAATCAATCTAAAAATCGCCGAATTCAGAACTCGGAGTCAACTGATATTCATAAAATTGTTTACGTACAGAAACCACATTTCGCGGCTCACTAGGTGAAACGAAACCTACTAGCCACCAGTTCTGAAATCAAAATCCGAAAATCCAGTATTGTAGAGCTCGAAAAGTAGTGTGAAATCAATCTAAAAATCGCCGTATTCAGAACTCGGAGTCAACTTATATTCATAAAACCGTTTCCGTAAAGAAACCACATTTCGCGGCTAACTAGGTGAAACGAGACCCACTAGCCACGAGTTCTGAAATCAAAATCCGAAACGCCAGGATTGTAGAGCTCAAAAAGTAGTGTGAAATCAATCTAAAAATCGCCGAATTCAGAACTCGGTGTCAACGGATATTCATAAAACCGTTTACGTAAAGAAACCACATTTCGCGGATAACTAGGTGAAACGAGACCTACAAGCCACGACTTCTGAAATCAAAATCTGAAACGCCAGGATTGTAGGGCTCGAAAAGTAGTGTGAAATCAATCTAAAAATCGCCGAATTCAGAACTCGGAGTCAACGGATATTCATAAAACCGTTTACGTAAAGAAACCACATTTCGCGGCTAACTAGGTGAAACGAGACCTACTAGCCACGAGTTCTGAAATCAAAATCCGTAATGCCAGGATTGTAGAGCTCAAAAAGTAGTGTGAAATCAAGGAAAAAATCGCCGAATTCAGAACTCGGAGTCAACTGATATTCATAAAACTGTTTACGTATAGAAACCACATTTCGCGGCTAACTAGGTGAAACGAGACCTATTATCCACCAGTTCTGAAATCAAAATCCGAAAAGCAAGGATTGTAGAGCTCGAAAAGTAGTGTGAAATCAAGCTAAAAATCGTCGAATACAGAACTCGCAGTCAACTGATATTCATAAAACTGTTTACGCAAAGAAACCACATTTCGCGGTTAACTACGTGAAACGAGACCTACTAGCCACGAGTTCTGAAATCAAAATCCGAAATGCCAGGATTGTAGAGCTCGAAATGTAGTGTGAAATCAAGCTAAAAATCGCCGAATACATAACTCGCAGTCAACTGATATTCATAAAACTGTTTACGCAAAGAAACCACATTTCTTGGCTAACTACGTGAAACGAGACCTACTAGTCACGAGTTTTGAAATCAAAAACCAATACGCCAGGATTGTAGAGCTCGAAAATTAGTCTGAAATCAAGATAAAAATCACCGAATTCAGAACTCACAGTCAACGGATATTCATAAAACCGTTTACGTAAAGAAACCACATTTCGCGGCTAACTAGGTGAAACGAGACCTACTAACCACGAGTTCTGAAATCAAAATCCGAAACGCCTGGATTGTAGAGATCAAAATTTAGTGTGAAATCAAGCTAAAAATCACCGAATTCAGAACTCGCAGTCAACGGATATTCATAAAACCGTTTACGTAAAGAAACCACATTTCGCGGCTAACTAGGTGAAACGAGACCTACAAGCCACGAGTTCTGAAATCAAAATCCGAAAAGCCAGGACTGTAGAGCTCGAAAAGTAGTGTGAAATCAAGCTAAAAATCACCGAATTCAGAACTCGCAGTCAACGGATATTCAAAAAACCGTTTAATTAAAGAAACTACATTTCGCGGCTAACTAGGAGAAACGAGACCTACTAGACACGAGTTCTGAAATCAAAATCCGAAACGCAAGGATTGTGGAGCTCAAAAGGTAGTGTGAAATCAAGCTAAAAATCACCGAATTCAGAACTCGTAGTCAACGAATATTCATAAAACCGTTTACGTAAAGAAATCACATTTCGCGGCTAACTAGGTGAAACGGGACCTATTAGGCACGAGTTCTGAAATCAAAAACCAAAATGCTAGGATTGTAGAGCTCGAAAAGTAGTGTGAAATCAATCTAAAAATCGCAAAAATTCTGAACTCGGAGTCAACGGATTTTCATAAAACCGTTTACGTAAAGAAACCACATTTTGCGGCTAACTAGGTGAAACGAGACGTACTAGCCACCAGTTCTGAAATCAAAATCCGAAAATCCAGGATTGTAGAGCTCGAAAATTAGTGTGAAATCAATCTAAAAATCGCCGAATTCAGAACTCGGAGTCAACTGATATTCATAAAACCGTTTACGTAAAGAAACCACATTTCGCGGCTAACTAGGTGAAACGAGACCTACTAGCCACCAGTTCGGAAATCAAAATTCGAAAATCCTGGATTGTAGAGCTCGAAAAGTAGTGTGAAATCAATCTAAAAATCGCCGAATTCAGAACTCGGAGTCAACTGATATTCATAAAATTGTTTACGTAAAGAAACCACATTTCGCGGCTCACTAGGTGAAACGAAACCTACTAGCCACCAGTTCTGAAATCAAAATCTGAAAATCCAGGATTGTAGAGCTCGAAAAGTAGTGTGAAATCAATCTAAAAATCGCCGAATTCAGAACTCGGAGTCAACTTATATTTATAAAACCGTTTACGTAAAGAAACCACATTTCGCGGCTAACTAGGTGAAACGAGACCCACTAGCCATGAGTTCTGAAATCAAAATCCGAAACGCCAGGATTGTAGATCTCTAAAAGTAGTGTGAAATCAATCTAAAAATTGCCGAATTCAGAACTCGGAGTCAACGGATATTCATAAAACCGTTTACGTTAAGAAACCACATTACGCGGCTAACTAGGTGAAACGAGACCTACTAGCCACGAGTTCTGAAATCAAAATCCGTAATGCCAGGATTGTAGAGCTCGAAAAGTATTGTGAAATCAAGCAAAAAATCGCCGAATTCAGAACTCGGAGTCAACTGATATTCATAAAACTGTTTACGTAAAGAAACCACATTTCGCGGCTAACTAGGTGAAACGAGACCTATTATCCACCAGTTCTGAAATCAAAATCCGAAAAGCAAGGATTGTAGAGCTCGAAAAGTAGTGTGAAATCAAGCTAAAAATCATCGAATACAGAACTCGCAGTCAACTGATATTCATAAAACTGTTTACGCAAAGAAACTACATTTCGCGGCTAACTACGTGAAACGAGACCTACTAGCCACGAGTTAAGAAATCAAAAACCAATACGCCATGATTGTAGAGCTCGAAAATTAATGTGAAATCAAGCTAAAAATCGCCGAATACAGAACTCGCAGTCAACTGATATTCATAAAACTGTTTACGCAAAGAAACCACATTTCATGGAAAACTACGTGAAACGAGACCTACTAGCCACGAGTTCTGAAATCAAAATCTGAAATGCATGGATTGTAGAGCTCGAAATGTAGTGTGAAATCAAGCTAAAAATCGCCGAATACAGAACTCACAGTCAACTGATATTCGTAAAACTGTTTACGCAAAGAAACCACATTTCGTGGCTAACTACGTGAAACGAGACCTACTAGTCACGAGTTCTGAAATCAAAAACCAATACGCCAGGATTGTAGAGCTCGAAAATTAGTGTGAAATCAAACTAAAAATCACCGAATTCAGAACTCACAGTCAACGGATATTCATAAAACCGTTTACGTAAAGAAACCACATTTCGCGGCTAACTAGGTGAAACGAGACCTACTAACCACGAGTTCTGAAATCAAAATCCGAAACGCCTGGATTGTAGAGATCAAAATGTAGTGTGAAATCAAGCTAAAAATCACCGAATTCAGAACTCGCAGTCAATGGATATTCATAAAACCGTTTACGTAAAGAAACCACATTTCGCGGCTAACTAGGTGAAACGAGACCTCCAAGCCACGAGTTCTGAAATCAAAATCCGAAAATCCAGGACCGTAGAGCTCGAAAATTAGTGTGAAATCAAGCTAAAAATCACCGAATTCAGATCTCGCAGTCAACGGATATTCAAAAAACCGTTTACGTAAAGAAACCACATTTCGCGGCTAACTAGGTGAAACGAGACCTACTAGCCACGAGTTCGGAAATCAAAATCCAAAAAACGAGGATTGTAGAGCTCGAAAAGTAGTGTGAATTCAAGTTAAAAATCACCGAATTCCGAACTCGGAATCAACGGATATTCATAAAACCGTTTAATTAAAGAAACTACATTTCGCGGCTAACTAGGAGAAGCGAGACCTACTAGACACGAGTTCTGAAATCAAAATCCGAAATGCAAGGATTGTAGAGCTCAAAAGGTAGTGTGAAATCAAGCTAAAAATCACCGAATTCAGAACTCGTAGTCAACGGATATTCATAAAACCGTTTACGTAAAGAAATCACATTTCGCGGCTAACTAGGTGAAACGGGACCTACTAGGCACGAGTTCTGAAATCAAAAACCAAAATGCTAGGATTGTAGAGCTCGAAAAGTTGTGTGAAATCAATCTAAAAATCGCAAAATTCAGAACTCGGAGTCAACGGATCTTCATAAAACCGTTTACGTAAAGAAACCACATTTCGCGGCTAACTAGGTGAAACGAGACCTACTAGCCACCAGTTCTGAAATCAAAATCCAAAAATCCAGGATTGTAGAGCTCGAAAATTAGTGAGAAATCAATCTAAAAATCGCCAAATTCAGAACTCGGAGTCAACTGATATTCATAAAACCGTTTACGTAAGGAAACCACATTTCGCGGCTAACTAGGTGAAATGAGACCTACTAGCCACCAGTTCGGAAATCAAAATTCGAAAATCCTGGATTGTAGAGCTCGAAAAGTAGTGTGAAATCAATCTAAAAATCGCCGAATTCAGAACTCGGAGTCAACTGATATTCATAAAATTGTTTACGTACAGAAACCACATTTCGCGGCTCACTAGGTGAAACGAAACCTACTAGCCACCAGTTCTGAAATCAAAATCCGAAAATCCAGTATTGTAGAGCTCGAAAAGTAGTGTGAAATCAATCTAAAAATCGCCGTATTCAGAACTCGGAGTCAACTTATATTCATAAAACCGTTTCCGTAAAGAAACCACATTTCGCGGGTAACTAGGTGAAACGAGACCCCCTAGCCACGAGTTCTGAAATCAAAATCCGAAACTCCAGGATTGTAGAGCTCAAAAAGTAGTGTGAAATCAATCTAAAAATCGCCGAATTCAGAACTCGGTGTCAACGGATATTCATAAAACCGTTTACGTAAAGAAACCACATTTCGCGGATAACTAGGTGAAACGAGACCTACAAGCCACGACTTCTGAAATCAAAATCTGAAACGCCAAGATTGTAGGGCTTGAAAAGTAGTGTGAAATCAATCTAAAAATCGCCGAATTCAGAACTCGGAGTCAACGGATATTCATAAAACCGTTTACGTAAAGAAACCACATTTCGCGGCTAACTAGGTGAAACGAGACCTACTAGCCACGAGTTCTGAAATCAAAATCCATAATGCCAGGATTGTAGAGCTCAAAAAGTAGTGTGAAATCAAGGAAAAAATCGCCGAATTCAGAACTCGGAGTCAACTGATATTCATAAAACTGTTTACGTATAGAAACCACATTTCGCGGCTAACTAGGTGAAACGAGACCTATTATCCACCAGTTCTGAAATCAAAATCCGAAAAGCAAGGATTGTAGAGCTCGAAAAGTAGTGTGAAATCAAGCTAAAAATCGTCGAATATAGAACTCGCAGTCAACTGATATTCATAAAACTGTTTACGCAAAGAAACTACATTTCGCGGCTAACTACGTGAAACGAGACCAACTAGCCACGAGTTATGAAATCAAAAACCAATACGCCAGGATTGTAGAGCTCGAAAATTAATGTGAAATCAAGCTAAAAATCGCCGAATACAGAACTCGCAGTCAACTGATATTCATAAAACTGTTTACGCAAAGAAACCACATTTCGCGGTTAACTACGTGAAACGAGACCTACTAGCCACGAGTTCTGAAATCAAAATCCGAAATGCCAGGATTGTAGAGCTCGAAATGTAGTGTGAAATGAAGCTAAAAATCGCCGAATACATAACTCGCAGTCAACTGATATTCATAAAACTGTTTACGCAAAGAAACCACATTTCGCGGCTAACTACGTGAAACGAGACCTACTAGTCACGAGTTTTGAAATCAAAAACCAATACGCCAGGATTGTAGAGCTCGAAAATTAGTCTGAAATCAAGATAAAAATCACCGAATTCAGAACTCACAGTCAACGGATATTCATAAAACCGTTTACGTAAAGAAACCACATTTCGCGGCTAACTAGGTGAAACGAGACCTACTAACCACGAGTTCTGAAATCAAAATCCGAAACGCCTGGATTGTAGAGATCAAAATTTAGTGTGAAATCAAGCTAAAAATCACCGAATTCAGAACTCGCAGTCAACGGATATTCATAAAACCGTTTACGTAAAGAAACCACATTTCGCGGCTAACTAGGTGAAACGAGACCTACAAGCCACGAGTTCTGAAATCAAAATCCGAAAAGCCAGGACTGTAGAGCTCGAAAAGTAGTGTGAAATCAAGCTAAAAATCACCGAATTCAGAACTCGCAGTCAACGGATATTCAAAAAACCGTTTACGTAAAGAAACCACATTTCGCGGCTAACTAGGTGAAACGAGACCTACCAGCCACGAGTTCGGAAATCAAAATCCGAAAAACCAGGATTGTAGAGCTCGAAAAGTAGTGTGAAATCAAGCTAAAAATCACCGAATTCCGAACTCGCAATCAACGGATATTCATAAAACCGTTTAATTAAAGAAACTACATTTCGCGGCTAACTAGGAGAAACGAGACCTACTAGACACGAGTTCTGAAATCAAAATCCGAAACGCAAGGATTGTGGAGCTCAAAAGGTAGTGTGAAATCAAGCTAAAAATCACCGAATTCAGAACTCGTAGTCAACGAATATTCATAAAACCGTTTACGTAAAGAAATCACATTTCGCGGCTAACTAGGTGAAACGGGACCTACTAGGCACGAGTTCTGAAATCAAAAACCAAAATGCTAGGATTGTAGAGCTCGAAAAGTAGTGTGAAATCAATCTAAAAATCGCAAAAATTCTGAACTCGGGGTCAACGGATTTTCATAAAACCGTTTACGTAAAGAAACCACATTTTGCGGCTAACTAGGTGAAACGAGACGTACTAGCCACCAGTTCTGAAATCAAAATCCGAAAATCCAGGATTGTAGAGCTCGAAAATTAGTGTGAAATCAATCTAAAAATCGCCGAATTCAGAACTCGGAGTCAACTGATATTCATAAAACCGTTTACGTAAAGAAACCACATTTCGCGGCTAACTAGGTGAAACGAGACCTACTAGCCACCAGTTCGGAAATCAAAATTCGAAAATCCTGGATTGTAGAGCTCGAAAAGTAGTGTGAAATCAATCTAAAAATCGCCGAATTCAGAACTCGGAGTCAACTGATATTCATAAAATTGTTTACGTAAAGAAACCACATTTCGCGGCTCACTAGGTGAAACGAAACCTACTAGCCACCAGTTCTGAAATCAAAATCTGAAAATCCAGGATTGTAGAGCTCGAAAAGTAGTGTGAAATCAATCTAAAAATCGCCGAATTCAGAACTCGGAGTCAACTTATATTCATAAAACCGTTTCCGTAAATAAACCACATTTCGCGGCTAACTAGGTGAAACGAGACCTACTAGGCACGAGTTCTGAAATCAAAATCCGAAATGCCAGGATTGTAGAGCTCAAAAAGTAGTGTGAAATCAATCTAAAAATCGCCGAATTCAGAACTCGGAGTCAACGGATCTTCATAAAACCGTTTACGTAAAGAAACCACATTTCGCGGCTAACTAGGTGAAACGAGACCTACAAGCCACGAGTTCTGAAATCAAAATCTGAAACGCCAGGATTGTAGGGCTCGAAAATTAGTGTGAAATCAATCTAAAAATCGCCGAATTCAGAACTCGGAGTCAACTGATATTCATAAAACCGTTTACGTAAAGAAACCACATTTCGCGGCTAACTAGGTGAAACGAGACCTACTAGCCACCAGTTCGGAAATCAAAATTCGAAAATACTGGATTGTAGGGCTCGAAAAGTAGTGTGAAATTAATCTAAAAATCGCCGAATTCATAACTCGGAGTCAACTGATATTCATAAAACCGTTTACGTAAAGAAACCACATTTCGCGGCTAACTAGGTGAAACGAGACCTACTAGCCACCAGTTCGGAAATCAAAATTCGAAAATACTGGATTGTAGAGCTCGAAATGTAGTGTGAAATCAATCTAAAAATCGCTGAATTCAGAACTCGGAGTCAAATGATATTCATAAAATCGTTTACGTAAAGAAACCACATTTCGCGGCTCACTAGGTGAAACGAAACCTACTAGCCACCAGTTCTGAAATCAAAATCCGAAAATCCAGGATTGTAGAGCTCGAAAATTAGTGTGAAATCATTCTAAAAATCGCCGAATTCAGAACTCGGAGTCAACTGATATTCATAAAACTGTTTACGCAAAGAAACCACATTTCGCGGCTAACTAGGTGAAACGAGACCTACAAGCCACGAGTTCTGAAATCAAAATCCGAAAAGCCAGGACTGTAGAGCTCGAAAAGTAGTGTGAAATCAAGCTAAAAATCACCGAATTCAGAACTCGCAGTCAACGGATATTCAAAAAACCGTTTACGTAAAGAAACCACATTTCGCAGCTAACTAGGTGAAACGAGACCTACTAGCCACGAGTTCGGAAATCAAAATCCAAAAATCCAGGATTGTAGAGCTCGAAAAGTAGTGTGAAATCAAGCTAAAAATCACCGAATTCCGAACACGGAATCAACGGATATTCATAAAACCGTTTAATTAAAGAAACTACATTTCGCGGCTAACTAGGAGAAACGAGACCTAGTAGACAGGAGTTCTGAAATCAAAATCCAAAACGCAAGGATTGTGGAGCTCAAAAAGTAGTGTGAAATCAAGCTAAAAATCACCGAATTCAGAACTCGTAGTCAACGGATATTCATAAAACCGTTTACGTAAAGAAATCACATTTCGCGGCTAACTAGGTGAAACGGGACCTACTAGGCACGAGTTCTGAAATCAAAAACCAAAATGCTATGATTGTAGAGCTCGAAAAGTAGTGTGAAATCAATCTAAAAATCGCAAAATTCTGAACTCGGAGTCAACGGATCTTCATAAAACCGTTTACGTAAAGAAACCACATTTCGCGGCTAACTAGGTGAAACGAGACCTACTAGCCACCAGTTCTGAAATCAATATCCGAAAATCCAGGATTGTAGAGCTCGAAAATTAGTGTGAAATCAATCTAAAAATCACCGAATTCAGAACTCGGATTCAACTGATATTCATAAAACCGTTTACGTAAAGAAACCACATTTCGCGGCTAACTAGGTGAAACGAGACCTACTAGCCACCAGTTTGGAAATCAAAATTCGAAAATCCTGGATTGTAGAGCTCGAAAAGTAGTGTGAAATCAATCTAAAAATCGCCGAATTCAGAACTCGTAGTCAACGGATATTCATAAAACCGTTTACGTAAAGAAATCACATTTCGCGGCTAACTAGGTGAAACGGGACCTACTAGGCACGAGTTCTGAAATCAAAAACCAAAATGCTAGGATTGTAGAGCTCGAAAAGTAGTGTGAAATCAATCTAAAAATCGCAAAATTCTGAACTCGGAGTCTACGGATCTTCATAAAACCGTTTACGTAAAGAAACCACATTACGCGGCTAACTAGGTGAAACGAGACCTACTAGCCACCAGTTCTGAAATCAAAATCCGAAAATCCAGGATTGTAGAGCTCGAAAATTAGTGTGAAATCAATCTAAAAATCGCCGAATTCAGAACTCGGAGTCAACTGATATTCATAAAACAGTTTACGTAAAGAAACCACATTTCGCGGCTAACTAGGTGAAACGAGACCTACTAGCCACCAGTTTGGAAATCAAAATTCGAAAATCCTGGATTGTAGAGCTCGAAAAGTAGTGTGAAATCAATCTAAAAATCGCCGAATTCAGAACTCGGAGTCAACTGATATTCATAAAATTGTTTACGTAAAGAAACCACATTTCGCGGCTCACTAGGTGAAACGAAACCTACTAGCCACCAATTCTGAAATCAAAATCTGAAAATCCAGGATTGTAGAGCTCGAAAAGTAGTGTGAAATCAATCTAAAAATCGCCGAATTCAGAACTCGGAGTCAACTTATATTCATAAAACCGTTTCCGTAAATAAACCACATTTCGCGGCTAACTAGGTGAAACGAGACCCACTAGCCACGAGTTCTGAAATCAAAATCCAAAATGCTATGATTGTAGAGCTCGAAAAGTAGTGTGAAATCAATCTAAAAATCGCAAAATTCTGAACTCGGAGTCAACGGATCTTCATAAAACCGTTTACGTAAAGAAACCACATTTCGCGGCTAACTAGGTGAAACGAGACCTACTAGCCACCAGTTCTGAAATCAAAATCCGAAAATCCAGGATTGTAGAGCTCGAAAATTAGTGTGAAATCAATCTAAAAATCGCCGAATTCAGAACTCGGATTCAACTGATATTCATAAAACCGTTTACGTAAAGAAACCACATTTCGCGGCTAACTAGGTGAAACGAGACCTACTAGCCACCAGTTTGGAAATCAAAATTCGAAAATCCTGGATTGTAGAGCTCGAAAAGTAGTGCGAAATCAATCTAAAAATCGCCGAATTCAGAACTCGGAGTCAACTGATATTCATAAAACCGTTTACGTAAAGAAACCACATTTCGCGGCTAACTAGGTGAAACGAGACCTACTAGCCAGCAGTTTGGAAATCAAAATTCGAAAATCCTGGATTGTAGAGCTCGAAAAGTAGTGTGAAATCAATCTAAAAATCGCCGAATTCGGAACTCGGAGTCAACTGATATTCATAAAATTGTTTACGTAAAGAAACCACATTTCGCGGCTCACTAGGTGAAACGAAACCTACTAGCCACCAGTTCTGAAATCAAAATCTGAAAATCCAAGATTGTAGAGCTCGAAAAGTAGTGTGAAATCAATCTAAAAATCGCCGAATTCAGAACTCGTAGTCAACGGATATTCATAAAACCGTTTACGTAAAGAAATCACATTTCGCGGCTAACTAGGTGAAACGGGACCTACTAGGCACGAGTTCTGAAATCAAAAACCAAAATGCTAGGATTGTAGAGCTCGAAAAGTAGTGTGAAATCAATCTAAAAATCGCAAAATTCTGAACTCGGAGTCTATGGATCTTCATAAAACCGTTTACGTAAAGAAACCACATTTCGCGGCTAACTAGGTGAAACGAGACCTACTAGCCACCAGTTCTGAAATCAAAATCCGAAAATCCAGGATTGTAGAGCTCAAAAATTAGTGTGAAATCAATCTAAAAATCGCCGAATTCAGAACTCGGAGTCAACTGATATTCATAAAACAGTTTACGTAAAGAAACCACATTTCGCGGCTAACTAGGTGAAACGAGACCTACTAGCCACCAGTTTGGAAATCAAAATTCGAAAATCCTGGATTGTAGAGCTCGAAAAGTAGTGTGAAATCAATCTAAAAATCGCCGAATTCAGAACTCGGAGTCAACTGATATTCATAAAATTGTTTACGTAAAGAAACCACATTTCGCGGCTCACTAGGTGAAACGAAACCTACTAGCCACCAATTCTGAAATCAAAATCTGAAAATCCAGGATTGTAGAGCTCGAAAAGTAGTGTGAAATCAATCTAAAAATCGCCGAATTCAGAACTCGGAGTCAACTTATATTCATAAAACCGTTTCCGTAAATAAACCACATTTCGCGGCTAACTAGGTGAAACGAGACCCACTAGCCACGAGTTCTGAAATCAAAATCCGAAATGCCAGGATTGTAGAGCTCAAAAAGTAGTGTGAAATCAAGCTAAAAATCACCGAATTCAGAACTCGCAGTCAACGGATATTCAAAAAACCGTTTATGTAAAGAAACCCCATTTCGCGGCTAACTAGGTGAAATGAGACCTACTGGCCACGAGTTCGGAAATCAAAATCCGAAAAACCAGGATTGTAGAGCTCGAAAAGTAGTGTGAAATCAAGCTAAAAATCACCGAATTCCGAACTCGCAATCAACGGATATTCATAAAACCGTTTAATTAAAGAAACTACATTTCGCGGCTAACTAGGAGAAACGGGACCTACTAGACACGAGTTCTGAAATCAAAATCCGAAACGCAAGGATTGTGGAGCTCAAAAGGTAGTGTGAAATCAAGCTAAAAATCACCGAATTCAGAACTCGTAGTCAACGGATATTCATAAAACCGTTTACGTAAAGAAATAACATTTCGCGGCTAACTAGGTGAAACGGGACCTACTAGGCACGAGTTCTGAAATCAAAAACCAAAATGCTAGGATTGTAGAGCTCGAAAAGTAGTGTGAAATCAATCTAAAAATCGCAAAAATTCTGAACTCGGAGTCAACGGATTTTCATAAAACCGTTTACGTAAAGAAACCACATTTCGCGGCTAACTAGGTGAAACGAGACCTACTAGCCACCAGTTCTGAAATCAAAATCCGAAAATCCAGGATTGTAGATCTCGAAAATTAGTGTGAAATCAATCTAAAAATCGCCGAATTCAGAACTCGGAGTCAACTGATATTCATAAAACCGTTTACGTAAAGAAACCACATTTCGCGGCTAACTAGGTGAAACGAGACCTACTAGCCACCAGTTCGGAAATCAAAATTCGAAAATCCTGGATTGTAGAGCTCGAAAAGTAGTGTGAAATCAATCTAAAAATCGCCGAATTCAGAACTCGGAGTCAACTGATATTCATAAAATTGTTTACGTAAAGAAACCACATTTCGCGGCTCACTAGGTGAAACGAAACCTACCAGCCACCAGTTCTGAAATCAAAATCTGAAAATCCAGGATTGTAGAGCTCGAAAAGTAGTGTGAAATCAATCTAAAAATCGCCGAATTCAGAACTCAGAGTCAACTTATATTCATAAAACCGTTTCCGTAAAGAAACCACATTTCGCGGCTCACTAGGTGAAATGAGACCTACAAGCCACGAGTTCTGAAATCAAAATCTGAAATGCCAGGATTGTAAGGCTCGAAAAGTAGTGTGAAATCAATCTAAAAATCGCCGAATTCAGAACTCGGAGTCAACTTATATTCATAAAACCGTTTACGTAAAGAAACCACATTTCGCGGCTAACTAGGTGAAACGAGACCTACTAGACACGAGTTCTGAAATCAAAATCCGAAACGCAAGGATTGTGGAGCTCAAAAGGTAGTGTGAAATCAAGCTAAAAATCACCGAATTCGGAACTCGTAGTCAACGGATATTCATAAAACCGTTTACGTAAAGAAATAACATTTCGCGGCTAACTAGGTGAAACGGGACCTACTAGGCACGAGTTCTGAAATCAAAAACCAAAATGCTAGGATTGTAGAGCTCGAAAAGTAGTGTGAAATCAATCTAAAAATCGCAAAATTCTGAACTCGGAGTCAACGGATATTCATAAAACCGTTTACGTAAAGAAATAACATTTCGCGGCTAACTAGGTGAAACGGGACCTACTAGGCACGAGTTCTGAAATCAAAAACCAAAATGCTAGGATTGTAGAGCTCGAAAAGTAGTGTGAAATCAATCTAAAAATCGCAAAATTCTGAACTCGGAGTCAACGGATCTTCATAAAACCGTTTACGTAAAGAAACCACATTTCGCGGCTAACTAGGTGAAACGAGACCTACTGGCCACGAGTTCGGAAATCAAAATCCGAAAAACCAGGATTGTAGAGCTCGAAAAGTAGTGTGAAATCAAGCTAAAAATCACCGAATTCCGAACTCGCAATCAACGGATATTCATAAAACCGTTTAATTAAAGAAACTACATTTCGCGGCTAACTAGGAGAAACGGGACCTACTAGACACGAGTTCTGAAATCAAAATCCGAAACGCAAGGATTGTGGAGCTCAAAAGGTAGTGTGAAATCAAGCTAAAAATCACCGAATTCAGAACTCGTAGTCAACGGATATTCATAAAACCGTTTACGTAAAGAAATAACATTTCGCGGCTAACTAGGTGAAACGGGACCTACTAGGCACGAGTTCTGAAATCAAAAACCAAAATGCTAGGATTGTAGAGCTCGAAAAGTAGTGTGAAATCAATCTAAAAATCGCAAAAATTCTGAACTCGGAGTCAACGGATTTTCATAAAACCGTTTACGTAAAGAAACCACATTTCGCGGCTAACTAGGTGAAACGAGACCTACTAGCCACCAGTTCTGAAATTAAAATCCGAAAATCCAGGATTGTAGAGCTCGAAAATTAGTGTGAAATCAATCTAAAAATCGCCGAATTCAGAACTCGGAGTCAACTGATATTCATAAAACCGTTTACGTAAAGAAACCACATTTCGCGGCTAACTAGGTGAAACGAGACCTACTAGCCACCAGTTCGGAAATCAAAATCCGAAAAGCCAGGACTGTAGAGCTCGAAAAGTAGTGTGAAATCAAGCTAAAAATCGCCGAATTCAGAACTCGGAGTCAACTGATATTCATAAAATTGTTTACGTAAAGAAACCACATTTCGCGGCTCACTAGGTGAAACGAAACCTACCAGCCACCAGTTCTGAAATCAAAATCTGAAAATCCAGGATTGTAGAGCTCGAAAAGTAGTGTGAAATCAATCTAAAAATCGCCGAATTCAGAACTCGGAGTCAACTTATATTCATAAAACCGTTTCCGTAAAGAAACC
The DNA here is from genome assembly GCA_963580455.1 of Euonymus europaeus. Classification (NCBI taxonomy): domain Eukaryota; kingdom Viridiplantae; phylum Streptophyta; class Magnoliopsida; order Celastrales; family Celastraceae; genus Euonymus; species Euonymus europaeus. The sequence continues at coordinate 26,571,720 of OY756966.1, read as the reverse complement.
ACATTTCGCGGCTCACTAGGTGAAATGAGACCTACAAGCCACGAGTTCTGAAATCAAAATCTGAAATGCCAGGATTGTAAGGCTCGAAAAGTAGTGTGAAATCAATCTAAAAATCGCCGAATTCAGAACTCGGAGTCAACTTATATTCATAAAACCGTTTACGTAAAGAAACCACATTTCGCGGCTAACTAGGTGAAACGAGACCTACTAGACACGAGTTCTGAAATCAAAATCCGAAATGCAAGGATTGTGGAGCTCAAAAGGTAGTGTGAAATCAAGCTAAAAATCACCGAATTCGGAACTCGTAGTCAACGGATATTCATAAAACCGTTTACGTAAAGAAATAACATTTCGCGGCTAACTAGGTGAAACGGGACCTACTAGGCACGAGTTCTGAAATCAAAAACCAAAATGCTAGGATTGTAGAGCTCGAAAAGTAGTGTGAAATCAATCTAAAAATCGCAAAATTCTGAACTCGGAGTCAACGGATATTCATAAAACCGTTTACGTAAAGAAATAACATTTCGCGGCTAACTAGGTGAAACGGAACCTACTAGGCACGAGTTCTGAAATCAAAAACCAAAATGCTAGGATTGTAGAGCTCGAAAAGTAGTGTGAAATCAATCTAAAAATCGCAAAAATTCTGAACTCGGAGTCAACGGATTTTCATAAAACCGTTTACGTAAAGAAACCACATTTCGCGGCTAACTAGGTGAAACGAGACCTACTAGCCACCAGTTCTGAAATTAAAATCCGAAAATCCAGGATTGTAGAGCTCGAAAATTAGTGTGAAATCAATCTAAAAATCGCCGAATTCAGAACTCGGAGTCAACTGATATTCATAAAACCGTTTACGTAAAGAAACCACATTTCGCGGCTAACTAGGTGAAACGAGACCTACTAGCCACCAGTTCGGAAATCAAAATCCGAAAAGCCAGGACTGTAGAGCTCGAAAAGTAGTGTGAAATCAAGCTAAAAATCGCCGAATTCAGAACTCGGAGTCAACTGATATTCATAAAATTGTTTACGTAAAGAAACCACATTTCGCGGCTCACTAGGTGAAACGAAACCTACCAGCCACCAGTTCTGAAATCAAAATCTGAAAATCCAGGATTGTAGAGCTCGAAAAGTAGTGTGAAATCAATCTAAAAATCGCCGAATTCAGAACTCGGAGTCAACTTATATTCATAAAACCGTTTCCGTAAAGAAACCACATTTCGCGGCTCACTAGGTGAAATGAGACCTACAAGCCACGAGTTCTGAAATCAAAATCTGAAATGCCAGGATTGTAAGGCTCGAAAAGTAGTGTGAAATCAATCTAAAAATCGCCGAATTCAGAACTCGGAGTCAACTTATATTCATAAAACCGTTTACGTAAAGAAACCACATTTCGCGGCTAACTAGGTGAAACGAGACCTACTAGACACGAGTTCTGAAATCAAAATCCGAAATGCAAGGATTGTGGAGCTCAAAAGGTAGTGTGAAATCAAGCTAAAAATCACCGAATTCGGAACTCGTAGTCAACGGATATTCATAAAACCGTTTACGTAAAGAAATAACATTTCGCGGCTAACTAGGTGAAACGGGACCTACTAGGCACGAGTTCTGAAATCAAAAACCAAAATGCTAGGATTGTAGAGCTCGAAAAGTAGTGTGAAATCAATCTAAAAATCGCAAAATTCTGAACTCGGAGTCAACGGATATTCATAAAACCGTTTACGTAAAGAAATAACATTTCGCGGCTAACTAGGTGAAACGGGACCTACTAGGCACGAGTTCTGAAATCAAAAACCAAAATGCTAGGATTGTAGAGCTCGAAAAGTAGTGTGAAATCAATCTAAAAATCGCAAAATTCTGAACTCGGAGTCAACGGATCTTCATAAAACCGTTTACGTAAAGAAACCACATTTCGCGGCTAACTAGGTGAAACGAGACCTACTAGCCACCAGTTCTGAAATCAAAATCCGAAAATCTTGGATTGTAGAGCTCGAAAAGTAGTTTGAAATCAAGCTAAAAATCACTGAATTCAGAACTCGTAGTCAACGGATATTCATAAAACCGTTTACGTAAAGAAATAACATTTCGCGGCTAACTAGGTGAAACGGGACCTACTAGCCATGAGTTCTGAAATCAAAAACCAAAATGCTAGGATTGTAGGGCTCGAAAAGTAGTGTGAAATTAATCTAAAAATCGCCGAATTCAGAACTCGGAGTCAACTGATATTCATAAAACCGTTTACGTAAAGAAACCACATTTCGCGGCTAACTAGGTGAAACGAGACCTACTAGCCACCAGTTCGGAAATCAAAATTCGAAAATACTGGATTGTAGAGCTCGAAAAGTAGTGTGAAATCAATCTAAAAATCGCTGAATTCAGAATTCGGAGTCAACTGATATTCATAAAATCGTTTACGTAAAGAAACCACATTTTGCGGCTCACTAGGTGAAGCGAAACCTACTTGCCACCAGTTCTGAAATCAAAATCCGGAAATCCAGGATTGTAGAGCTCGAAAATTAGTGTGAAATCAATCTAAAAATCGCCGAATTCAGAACTCGGAGTCAACTGATATTCATAAAACCGTTTACGTAAAGAAACCACATTTCGCGGCTAACTAGGTGAAACGAGACCTACAAGCCACGAGTTCTGAAATCAAAATCCGAAAATCCAGGACTGTAGAGCTCGAAAAGTAGTGTGAAATCAAGCTAAAAATCACCGAATTCAGAACTCGCAGTCAACGGATATTCAAAAAACCGTTTACGTAAAGAAACCACATTTCGCGGCTAACTAGGTGAAACGAGACCTACTAGCCACGAGTTCGGAAATCAAAATCCGAAAAACCAGGATTGTAGAGCTCGAAGAGTAGTGTGAAATCAAGCTAAAAATCACCGAATTCCGAACTCGGAATCAACGGATATTCATAAAACCGTTTAATTAAAGAAACTACATTTCGCGGCTAACTAGGAGAAACGAGACCTACTGGACACGAGTTCTGAAATCAAAATCCGAAACGCAAGGATTGTGGAGCTCAAAAGGTAGTGTGAAATCAAGCTAAAAATCACCGAATTAAGAAATCGTAGTCAACGGATATTCATAAAACCGTTTACGTAAAGAAATCACATTTCGCGGCTAACTAGGTGAAACGGGACCTACTAGGCACGAGTTCTGAAATCAAAAACCAAAATGCTAGGATTGTAGAGCTCGAAAAGTAGTGTGAAATCAATCTAAAAATCGCAAAATTCTGAACTCGGAGTCAACGGATCTTCATAAAACCGTTTACGTAAAGAAACCACATTTCGCGGCTAACTAGGTGAAACGAGACCTACTAGCCACCAGTTCTGAAATCAAAATCCGAAAATCCAGGATTGTAGAGCTCGAAAATTAGTGTGAAATCAATCTAAAAATCGCCGAATTCAGAACTCGGAGTCAACTGATATTCATAAAACCGTTTACGTAAAGAAACCACATTTCGCGGCTAACTAGGTGAAACGAGACCTACTAGCTACCAGTTTGGAAATCAAAATTCGAAAATCCTGGATTGTAGAGCTCGAAAAGTAGTGTGAAATCAATCTAAAAATCGCCGAATTCAGAACTCGGAGTCAACTGATATTCATAAAATTGTTTACGTAAAGAAACCACATTTCGCGGCTCACTAGGTGAAACGAAACCTACTAGCCACCAGTTCTGAAATCAAAATCCGAAAATCCAGGATTGTAGAGCTCGAAAATTAGTGTGAAATCAATCTAAAAATCGCCGAATTCAGAACTCGGAGTCAACTGATATTCATAAAACCGTTTACGTAAAGAAACCACATTTCGCGGCTAACTAGGTGAAACGAGACCTACAAGCCACGAGTTCTGAAATAAAAATCCGAAAAGCCAGGACTGTAGAGCTCGAAAAGTAGTGTGAAATCAAGCTAAAAATCAACGAATTCAGAACTCGCAGTCAACGGATATTCAAAAAACCGTTTACGTAAAGAAACCACATTTCGCGGCTAACTAGGTGAAACGAGACCTACTAGCCACGAGTTCGGAAATAAAAATCCGAAAAACCAGGATTGTAGAGCTCGAAAAGTAGTGTGAAATCAAGCTAAAAATCACCGATTTCCGAACTCGGAATCAACGGATATTCATAAAACCGTTTAATTAAAGAAACTACATTTCGCGGCTAACTAGGAGAAACGAGACCTACTGGACACGAGTTCTGAAATCAAAATCCGAAACGCAAGGATTGTGGAGCTCAAAAGGTAGTGTGAAATCAAGCTAAAAATCACCGAATTAAGAAATCGTAGTCAACGGATATTCATAAAACCGTTTACGTAAAGAAATCACATTTCGCGGCTAACTAGGTGAAACGGGACCTACTAGGCACGAGTTCTGAAATCAAAAACCAAAATGCTAGGATTGTAGAGCTCGAAAAGTAGTGTGAAATCAATCTAAAAATCGCAAAATTCTGAACTCGGAGTCAACGGATCTTCATAAAACCGTTTACGTAAAGAAACCACATTTCGCGGCTAACTAGGTGAAACGAGACCTACTAGCCACCAGTTCTGAAATCAAAATCCGAAAATCCAGGATTGTAGAGCTCGAAAATTAGTGTGAAATCAATCTAAAAATCGCCGAATTCAGAACTCGGAGTCAACTGATATTCATAAAACCGTTTACGTAAAGAAACCACATTTCGCGGCTAACTAGGTGAAACGAGACCTACTAGCTACCAGTTTGGAAATCAAAATTCGAAAATCCTGGATTGTAGAGCTCGAAAAGTAGTGTGAAATCAATCTAAAAATCGCCGAATTCAGAACTCGGAGTCAACTGATATTCATAAAATTGTTTACGTAAAGAAACCACATTTCGCGGCTCACTAGGTGAAACGAAACCTACTAGCCACCAGTTCTGAAATCAAAATCCGAAAATCCAGGATTGTAGAGCTCGAAAATTAGTGTGAAATCAATCTAAAAATCGCCGAATTCAGAACTCGGAGTCAACTGATATTCATAAAACCGTTTACGTAAAGAAACCACATTTCGCGGCTAACTAGGTGAAACGAGACCTACAAGCCACGAGTTCTGAAATAAAAATCCGAAAAGCCAGGACTGTAGAGCTCGAAAAGTAGTGTGAAATCAAGCTAAAAATCAACGAATTCAGAACTCGCAGTCAACGGATATTCAAAAAACCGTTTACGTAAAGAAACCACATTTCGCGGCTAACTAGGTGAAACGAGACCTACTAGCCACGAGTTCGGAAATAAAAATCCGAAAAACCAGGATTGTAGAGCTCGAAAAGTAGTGTGAAATCAAGCTAAAAATCACCGATTTCCGAACTCGGAATCAACGGATATTCATAAAACCGTTTAATTAAAGAAACTACATTTCGCGGCTAACTAGGAGAAACGAGACCTACTAGACACGAGTTCTGAAATCAAAATCCGAAATGCAAGGATTGTGGAGCTCAAAAGGTAATGTGAAATCAAGTTAAAAATCACCGAATTCAGAACTCGTAGTCAACGGATATTCATAAAACCGTTTACGTAAATATAACACATTTCGCGGCTAACTAGGTGAAACGGGACCTACTAGGCACGAGTTCTGAAATCAAAAACCAAAATGCGAGGATTGTAGAGCTCGAAAAGTAGTGTGAAATCAATCTAAAAATCGCAAAATTCTGAACTCGGAGTCAACGGATCTTCATAAAACCGTTTACGTAAAGAAACCACATTTCGCGGCTAACTAGGTGAAACGAGACCTACTAGCCACCAGTTCTGAAATCAAAATCCGAAAATCCAGGATTGTAGAGCTCGAAAATTAGTGTGAAATCAATCTAAAAATCGCCGAATTCAGAACTCGGAGTCAACTGATATTCATAAAACCGTTTACGTAAAGAAACCACATTTCGTGGCTAACTAGGTGAAACGAGACCTACTAGCCACCAGTTCGGAAATCAAAATTCGAAAATCCTGGATTGTAGAGCTCGAAAAGTAGTGTGCAATCAATCTAAAAATCGCCGAATTCAGAACTCGGAGTCAACTGATATTCATAAAATTGTTTACGTAAAGAAACCACATTTCGCGGCTCACTAGGTGAAGCGAAACCTACTAGCCACCAGTTCTGAAATCAAAATCCGAAACGCCAGGATTGTAGAGCTCAAAAAGTAGTGTGAAATCAATCTAAAAATCGCCGAATTCAGAACTCGGTGTCAACTTATATTCATAAAACCGTTTCCGTAAAGAAACCACATTTCGCGGCTAACTACGTGAAACGAGACCTACTGGCCACGAGTTCTGAAATCAAAATCCGAAACGCCAGGATTTTAGAGCTCAAAAAGTAGTGTGAAATCAATCTAAAAATCGCCGAATTCAGAACTCGGTGTCAACGGATATTCATAAAACCGTTTACGTAAAGAAACCACATTTCGCGGCTAACTAGGTGAAACGAGACCTACAAGCCACGACTTCTGAAATCAAAATCTGAAACGCCAGGATTGTAGGGCTCGAAAAGTAGTGTGAAATCAATCTAAAATCGCCGAATTCAGAACTCGGAGTCAACTGATATTCATAAAACCGTTTACGTAAAGAAACCACATTTCGCGGCTAACTAGGTGAAACGAGACCTACTAGCAACCAGTTCGGAAATCAAAATTCAAAAATACTGGATTGTAGAGCTCGAAAAGTAGTGTGAAATCAATCTAAAAATCGCTGAATTCAGAACTCGGAGTCAACTGATATTCATAAAATCGTTTACGTAAAGAAACCACATTTCGCGGCTCACTAGGTGAAACGAAACCTACTACCCACCAGTTCTGAAATCAAAATCCGAAAATCCAGGATTGTAGAGCTCAAAAAGTAGTGTGAAATCAATCTAAAAATCGCCGAATTCAGAACTCGGAGTCAACTTATATTCATAAAACCGTTTACGTAAAGAAACCACATTTCGCGGCTAACTAGGTGAAATAAGACCCACTAGCCATGAGTTCTGAAATCAAAATCCGAAATGCCAGGATTGTAGAGCTCAAAAAGTAGTGTGAAATCAATCTAAAAATCGCCGAATTCAGAACTCGGAGTCAACGGATATTCATAAAACCGTTTACGTAAAGAAACCACATTTCGCGGCTAACTAGGTGAAACGAGACCTACTAGCCACGAGTTCTGAAATCAAAATCCGTAATGCCAGGATTGTAGAGCTCGAAAAGTAGTGTGAAATCAAGCAAAAAATCGCCGAATTCAGATCTCGGAGTCAACTGATATTCATAAAACTGTTTACGTATAGAAACCACATTTCGCGGCTAACTTGGTGAAACGAGACCTATTATCCACCAGTTCTGAAATCAAAATCCGAAAAGCAAGGATTGTAGAGCTCGAAAAGTAGTGTGAAATCAAGATAAAAATCGTCGAATACAGAACTCGCAGTCAACTGATATTCATAAAACTGTTTACGCAAAGAAACCACATTTTGCGGTTAACTACGTGAAACGAGACCTACTAGCCACGAGTTCTGAAATCAAAAACCAATATGCCAGGATTGTAGAGCTCGAAAATTAATGTGAAATCAAGCTAAAAATCGCCGAATACAGAACTCGCAGTCAACTGATATTCATAAAACTGTTTACGCAAAGAAACCACATTTTGCGGTTAACTACGTGAAACGAGACCTACTAGCCACGAGTTCTGAAATCAAAATCCGAAATTCCAGGATTGTAGAGCTCGAAATGTAGTGTGAAATCAAGCTAAAAATCGCCGAATACAGAACTCGCAGTCAACAGATATTCATAAAACTGTTTACGCAAAGAAACCACATTTCGCGGCTAACTACGTGAAACGAGACCTACTAGTCACGAGTTTTGAAATCAAAAACCAATACGCCAGGATTGTAGAGCTCGAAAATTAGTCTGAAATCAAGATAAAAATCACCGAATTCAGAACTCACAGTCAACGGATATTCATAAAACCGTTTACGTAAAGAAACCACATTTCGCGGCTAACTAGGTGAAACGAGACCTACTAACCACGACTTCTGAAATCAAAATCCGAAACGCCTGGATTGTAGAGATCAAAATTTAGTGTGAAATCAAGCTAAAAATCACCGAATTCAGAACTCGCAGTCAACGGATATTCATAAAACCGTTTACGTAAAGAAATCACATTTCGCGGCTAACTAGGTGAAACGAGACCTACAAGCCTCGAGTTCTGAAATCAAAATCCAAAAATCCAGGACTGTAGAGCTCGAAAAGTAGTGTGAAATCAAGCTAAAAATCACCGAATTCAGAACTCGCAGTCAACGGATATTCAAAAAACCGTTTACGTAAAGAAACCACATTTCGCGGCTAACTAGGTGAAACGAGACCTACTAGCCACGAGTTCGGAAATCAAAATCCGAAAAACCAGGATTGTAGAGCTCGAAAAGTAGTGTGAAATCAAGCTAAAAATCACCGAATTCCGAACTCGGAATCAACGGATATTCATAAAACCGTTTAATTAAAGAAACTACATTTCGCGGCTAACTAGGAGAAACGAGACCTACTAGACACGAGTTCTGAAATCAAAATCCGAAACGCAAGGATTGTGGAGCTCAAAAGGTAGTGTGAAATCAAGCTAAAAATCACCGAATTCAGAACTCGTAGTCAACGGATATTCATAAAACCGTTTACGTAAAGAAATCACATTTCGCGGCTAACTAGGTGAAACGGGACCTACTAGGCACGAGTTCTGAAATCAAAAACCAAAATGCTAGGATTGTAGAGCTCGAAAAGTAGTGTGAAATCAATCTAAAAATCGCAAAATTCTGAACTCGGAGTCAACGGATTTTCATAAAACCGTTTACGTAAAGAAACCACATTTCGCGGCTAACTAGGTGAAACGAGACCTACTAGCCACCAGTTCTGAAATCAAAATCCGAAAATCCAGGATTGTAGAGCTCGAAAATTAGTGTGAAATCAATCTAAAAATCGCCGAATTCAGAACTCGGAGTCAACTGATATTCATAAAACCGTTTACGTAAAGAAACCACATTTCGCGGCTAACAAGGTGAAACGAGACCTACTAGCCACCAGTTTGGAAATCAAAATTCGAAAATCCTGGATTGTAGAGCTCGAAAAGTAGTGTGAAATCAATCTAAAAATCGCCGAATTCAGAACTCGGAGTCAACTGATATTCATAAAATTGTTTACGTAAAGAAACCACATTTCGCGGCTCACTAGGTGAAACGAAACCTACTAGCCACCAGTTCTGAAATCAAAATCTGAAAATCCAGGATTGTAGAGCTCGAAAAGTAGTGTGAAATCAATCTAAAAATCGCCGAATTCAGATCTCGGAGTCAACTTATATTCATAAAACCGTTTCCGTAAATAAACCACATTTCGCGGCTAACTAGGTGAAACGAGACCCACTAGCCACGAGTTCTGAAATCAAAATCCGAAACGCCAGGATTGTAGAGCTCAAAAAGTAGTGTGAAATCAATCTAAAAATCGCCGAATTCAGAACTCGGAGTCAACTGATAATCAGAAAACCGTTTACATAAAGAAACCAGATTTCGCGGCTAACTAGGTGAAACGAGACCTACAAGCCACGAGTTCTGAAATCAAAATCTGAAACGCCAGGATTGTAGGGCTCGAAAAGTAGTGTGAAATTAATCTAAAAATCGCCGAATTCAGAACTCGGAGTCAACTGATATTCATAAAACCGTTTATGTAAAGAAACAACATTTCGCGGCTAACTAGGTGAAACGAGACCTACTAGCCACCAGTTCGGAAATCAAAATTCGAAAATACTGGATTGTAGAGCTCGAAAAGTAGTGTGAAATCAATCTAAAAATCGCTGAATTCAAAACTCGGAGTCAACTGATATTCATAAAACTGTTTACGCAAAGAAACCACATTTTGCGGTTAACTACGTGAAACGAGACCTACTAGCCACGAGTTTTGAAATCAAAATCCGAAATGCCAGGATTGTAGAGCTCGAAATGTAGTGTGAAATCAAGCTAAAAATCGCCGAATACAGAACTCGCAGTCAACAGATATTCATAAAACTGTTTACGCAAAGAAACCACATTTCGCGGCTAACTACGTGAAACGAGACCTACTAGTCACGAGTTTTGAAATCAAAAACCAATACGCCAGGATTGTAGAGCTCGAAAATTAGTCTGAAATCAAGATAAAAATCACCGAATTCAGAACTCACAGTCAACGGATATTCATAAAACCGTTTACGTAAAGAAACCACATTTCGCGGCTAACTAGGTGAAACGAGACCTACTAACCACGAGTTCTGAAATCAAAATCCGAAACGCCTGGATTGTAGAGATCAAAATTTAGTGTGAAATCAAGCTAAAAATCACCGAATTCAGAACTCGCAGTCAACGGATATTCATAAAACCGTTTACATAAAGAAATCACATTTCGCGGCTAACTAGGTGAAACGAGACCTACAAGCCACGAGTTCTGAAATCAAAATCCAAAAATCCAGGACTGTAGAGCTCGAAAAGTAGTGTGAAATCAAGCTAAAAATCACCGAATTCAGAACTCGCAGTCAACGGATATTCAAAAAACCGTTTACGTAAAGAAACCACATTTCGCGGCTAACTAGTTGAAACGAGACCTACTAGCCACGAGTTCGGAAATCAAAATCCGAAAAACCAGGATTGTAGAGCTCGAAAAGTAGTGTGAAATCAAGCTAAAAATCACCGAATTCCGAACTCGGAATCAACGGATATTCATAAAACCATTTAATTAAAGAAACTACATTTCGCGGCTAACTAGGAGAAACGAGACCTACTAGACACGAGTTCTGAAATCAAAATCCGAAACGCAAGGATTGTGGAGCTCAAAAGGTAGTGTGAAATCAAGCTAAAAATCACCGAATTCAGAACTCGTAGTCAACGGATATTCATAAAACCGTTTACGTAAAGAAATCACATTTCGCGGCTAACTAGGTGAAACGGGACCTACTAGGCACGAGTTCTGAAATCAAAAACCAAAATGCTAGGATTGTAGAGCTTGAAAAGTAGTGTGAAATCAATCTAAAAATCGCAAAATTCTGAACTCGGAGTCAACGGATTTTCATAAAACCGTTTACGTAAAGAAACCACATTTCGCGGCTAACTAGGTGAAACGAGACCTACTAGCCACCAGTTCTGAAATCAAAATCCGAAAATCCAGGATTGTAGAGCTCGAAAATTAGTGTGAAATAAATCTAAAAATCGCCGAATTCAGAACTCGGAGTCAACTGATATTCATAAAACCGTTTACGTAAAGAAACCACATTTCGCGGCTAACTAGGTGAAACGAGACCTACTAGCCACCAGTTTGGAAATCAAAATTCGAAAATCATGGATTGTAGAGCTCGAAAAGTAGTGTGAAATCAATCTAAAAATCGCCGAATTCAGAACTCGGAGTCAACTGATATTCATAAAATTGTTTACGAAAAGAAACCACATTTCGCGGCTCACTAGGTGAAACGAAACCTACTAGCCACCAGTTCTGAAATCAAAATCTGAAAATCCAGGATTGTAGAGCTCGAAAAGTAGTGTGAAATCAATCTAAAAATCGCTGAATTCAGAACTCGGAGTCAACTGATATTCATAAAATCGTTTACGTAAAGAAACCACATTTCGCCGCTCACTAGGTGAAACGAAACCTACTAGCCACCAGTTCTGAAATCAAAATCCGAAAATCCAGGATTGTAGAGCTCGAAAATTAGTGTGAAATCAATCTAAAAATCGCCGAATTCAGAACTCGGAGTCAACTGATATTCATAAAACCGTTTACGTAAAGAAACCACATTTCGCGGCTAACTAGGTGAAACGAGACCTACAAGCCACGACTAATGAAATCAAAATCCGAAAAGCCAGGACTGTAGAGCTCGAAAAGTAGTGTGAAATCAAGCTAAAAATCACCGAATTCAGAACTCGCAGTCAACGGATATTCAAAAAACCGTTTACGTAAAGAAATCACATTTCGCGGCTAACTAGGTGAAACGAGACCTACTAGCCACGAGTTCGGAAATCAAAATCCGAAAAACCAGGATTGTAGAGCTCGAAAATTAGTGTGAAATCAATCTAAAAATCGCCGAATTCAGAACTCGGAGTCAACTGATATTCATAAAACCGTTTACGTAAAGAAACCACATTTCGCGGCTAACTAGGTGAAACGAGACCTACTAGCCACCAGTTCTGAAATCAAAATCCGAAAATCCAGGATTGTAGAGCTTGAAAATTAGTGTGAAATCAAGCTAAAAATCGCCGAATTCAGAACTCGTAGTCAACTGATATTCATAAAACCGTTTACGTAAAGAAATCACATTTCGCGGCTAACTAGGTGAAACGGGACCTACTAGCCACCAGTTCTGAAATCAAAATCCGAAAATCCAGGATTGTAGAGCTCGAAAATTAGTGTGAAATCAATCTAAAAATCGTCGAATTCAGAACTCGGAGTCAACTGATATTCATAAAACCGTTTACGTAAAGAAACCACATTTGGCGGCTAACTAGGTGAAACGAGACCTACTAGCCACCAGTTCGGAAATCAAAATTCGAAAATCCTGGATTGTAGAGCTCGAAAAGTAGTGTGAAATCAATCTAAAAATCGCCGAATTCAAAACTCGGAGTCAACTGATATTCATAAAATTGTTTACGTAAAGAAACCACATTTCGCGGCTCACTAGGTGAAACGAAACCTACTAGCCACCAGTTCTGAAATCAAAATCTGAAAATCCAGGATTGTAGAGCTCGAAAAGTAGTGTGAAATCAATCTAAAAATCGCCGAATTCAGAACTCGGAGTCAACTTATATTCATAAAACCGTTTCCGTAAAGAAACCACATTTCGCGGCTAACAAGGTGAAACGAGACCCACTAGCCACGACTTCTGAAATCAAAATCCGAAACGCCAGGATTGTAGAGCTGAAAAAGTAGTGTGAAATCAATCTAAAAATTGCCGAATTCAGAACTCGGAGTCAACTGATAATCAAAAAACCGTTTACATAAAGAAACCACATTTCGCGGCTAACTAGGTGAAACGAGACCTACAAGCCACGAGTTCTGAAATCAAAATCTGAAATGCCAGGATTGTAGGGCTCGAAAAGTAGTGTGAAATTAATCTAAAAATCGCCGAATTCAGAACTCGGAGTCAACTGATATTCGTAAAACCGTTTACGTAAAGAAACCACATTTCGCGGCTAACTAGGTGAAACGAGACCTACTAGCCACCAGTTCGGAAATCAAAATTCGAAAATACTGGATTGTAGAGCTCGAAAAGTAGTGTGAAATCAATCTAAAAATCACCGAATTCAGAACTCGCAGTCAACGGATATTCATAAAACCGTTTACGTAAAGAAATCACATTTCGCGGGTAACTAGGTGAAACGAGACCTACAAGCCTCGAGTTCTGAAATCAAAATCCAAAAATCCAGGACTGTAGAGCTCGAAAAGTAGTGTGAAATCAAGCTAAAAATCACCGAATTCAGAACTCGCAGTCAACGGATATTCAAAAAACCGTTTACGTAAAGAAACCACATTTCGCGGCTAACTAGGTGAAACGAGACCTACTAGCCACGAGTTCGGAAATCAAAATCCGAAAAACCAGGATTGTAGAGCTCGAAAAGTAGTGTGAAATCAAGCTAAAAATCACCGAATTCCGAACTCGGAATCAACGGATATTCATAAAACCGTTTAATTAAAGAAACTACATTTCGCGGCTAACTAGGAGAAACGAGACCTACTAGACACGAGTTCTGAAATCAAAATCCGAAACGCAAGGATTGTGGAGCTCAAAAGGTAGTGTGAAATCAAGCTAAAAATCACCGAATTCAGAACTCGTAGTCAACGGATATTCATAAAACCGTTTACGTAAAGAAATCACATTTCGCGGCTAACTAGGTGAAACGGGACCCACTAGGCACGAGTTCTGAAATCAAAAACCAAAATGCTAGGATTGTAGAGCTCGAAAAGTAGTGTGAAATCAATCTAAAAATCGCAAAATTCTGAACTCGGAGTCAACGGATTTTCATAAAACCGTTTACGTAAAGAAACCACATTTCGCGGCTAACTAGGTGAAACGAGACCTACTAGCCACCAGTTCGGAAATCAAAATCCGAAAATCCAGGATTGTAGAGCTCGAAAATTAGTGTGAAATCAATCTAAAAATCGCCGAATTCAGAACTCGGAGTCAACTGATATTCATAAAACCGTTTACGTAAAGAAACCACATTTCGCGGCTAACAAGGTGAAACGAGACCTACTAGCCACCAGTTTGGAAATCAAAATTCGAAAATCCTGGATTGTAGAGCTCGAAAAGTAGTGTGAAATCAATCTAAAAATCGCCGAATTCAGAACTCGGAGTCAACTGATATTCATAAAATTGTTTACGTAAAGAAACCACATTTCGCGGCTCACTAGGTGAAACGAAACCTACTAGCCACCAGTTCTGAAATCAAAATCTGAAAATCCAGGATTGTAGAGCTCGAAAAGTAGTGTGAAATCAATCTAAAAATCGCCGAATTCAGATCTCGGAGTCAACTTATATTCATAAAACCGTTTCCGTAAATAAACCACATTTCGCGGCTAACTAGGTGAAACGAGACCCACTAGCCACGAGTTCTGAAATCAAAATCCGAAACGCCAGGATTGTAGAGCTCAAAAAGTAGTGTGAAATCAATCTAAAAATCGCCGAATTCAGAACTCGGAGTCAACTGATAATCAGAAAACCGTTTACATAAAGAAACCAGATTTCGCGGCTAACTAGGTGAAACGAGACCTACAAGCCACGAGTTCTGAAATCAAAATCTGAAACGCCAGGATTGTAGGGCTCGAAAAGTAGTGTGAAATTAATCTAAAAATCGCCGAATTCAGAACTCGGAGTCAACTGATATTCATAAAACCGTTTATGTAAAGAAACAACATTTCGCGGCTAACTAGGTGAAACGAGACCTACTAGCCACCAGTTCGGAAATCAAAATTCGAAAATACTGGATTGTAGAGCTCGAAAAGTAGTGTGAAATCAATCTAAAAATCGCTGAATTCAAAACTCGGAGTCAACTGATATTCATAAAACTGTTTACGCAAAGAAACCACATTTTGCGGTTAACTACGTGAAACGAGACCTACTAGCCACGAGTTTTGAAATCAAAATCCGAAATGCCAGGATTGTAGAGCTCGAAATGTAGTGTGAAATCAAGCTAAAAATCGCCGAATACAGAACTCGCAGTCAACAGATATTCATAAAACTGTTTACGCAAAGAAACCACATTTCGCGGCTAACTACGTGAAACGAGACCTACTAGTCACGAGTTTTGAAATCAAAAACCAATACGCCAGGATTGTAGAGCTCGAAAATTAGTCTGAAATCAAGATAAAAATCACCGAATTCAGAACTCACAGTCAACGGATATTCATAAAACCGTTTACGTAAAGAAACCACATTTCGCGGCTAACTAGGTGAAACGAGACCTACTAACCACGAGTTCTGAAATCAAAATCCGAAACGCCTGGATTGTAGAGATCAAAATTTAGTGTGAAATCAAGCTAAAAATCACCGAATTCAGAACTCGCAGTCAACGGATATTCATAAAACCGTTTACATAAAGAAATCACATTTCGCGGCTAACTAGGTGAAACGAGACCTACAAGCCACGAGTTCTGAAATCAAAATCCAAAAAGCCAGGACTGTAGAGCTCGAAAAGTAGTGTGAAATCAAGCTAAAAATCACCGAATTCAGAACTCGCAGTCAACGGATATTCAAAAAACCGTTTACGTAAAGAAACCACATTTCGCGGCTAACTAGGTGAAACGAGACCTACTAGCCACGAGTTCGGAAATCAAAATCCGAAAAACCAGGATTGTAGAGCTCGAAAAGTAGTGTGAAATCAAGCTAAAAATCACCGAATTCCGAACTCGGAATCAACGGATATTCATAAAACCATTTAATTAAAGAAACTACATTTCGCGGCTAACTAGGAGAAACGAGACCTACTAGACACGAGTTCTGAAATCAAAATCCGAAACGCAAGGATTGTGGAGCTCAAAAGGTAGTGTGAAATCAAGCTAAAAATCACCGAATTCAGAACTCGTAGTCAACGGATATTCATAAAACCGTTTACGTAAAGAAATCACATTTCGCGGCTAACTAGGTGAAACGGGACCTACTAGGCACGAGTTCTGAAATCAAAAACCAAAATGCTAGGATTGTAGAGCTTGAAAAGTAGTGTGAAATCAATCTAAAAATCGCAAAATTCTGAACTCGGAGTCAACGGATTTTCATAAAACCGTTTACGTAAAGAAACCACATTTCGCGGCTAACTAGGTGAAACGAGACCTACTAGCCACCAGTTCTGAAATCAAAATCCGAAAATCCAGGATTGTAGAGCTCGAAAATTAGTGTGAAATCAATCTAAAAATCGCCGAATTCAGAACTCGGAGTCAACTGATATTCATAAAACCGTTTACGTAAAGAAACCACATTTCGCGGCTAACTAGGTGAAACGAGACCTACTAGCCACCAGTTTGGAAATCAAAATTCGAAAATCATGGATTGTAGAGCTCGAAAAGTAGTGTGAAATCAATCTAAAAATCGCCGAATTCAGAACTCGGAGTCAACTGATATTCATAAAATTGTTTACGAAAAGAAACCACATTTCGCGGCTCACTAGGTGAAACGAAACCTACTAGCCACCAGTTCTGAAATCAAAATCTGAAAATCCAGGATTGTAGAGCTCGAAAAGTAGTGTGAAATCAATCTAAAAATCGCTGAATTCAGAACTCGGAGTCAACTGATATTCATAAAATCGTTTACGTAAAGAAACCACATTTCGCCGCTCACTAGGTGAAACGAAACCTACTAGCCACCAGTTCTGAAATCAAAATCCGAAAATCCAGGATTGTAGAGCTCGAAAATTAGTGTGAAATCAATCTAAAAATCGCCGAATTCAGAACTCGGAGTCAACTGATATTCATAAAACCGTTTACGTAAAGAAACCACATTTCGCGGCTAACTAGGTGAAACGAGACCTACAAGCCACGACTAATGAAATCAAAATCCGAAAAGCCAGGACTGTAGAGCTCGAAAAGTAGTGTGAAATCAAGCTAAAAATCACCGAATTCAGAACTCGCAGTCAACGGATATTCAAAAAACCGTTTACGTAAAGAAATCACATTTCGCGGCTAACTAGGTGAAACGAGACCTACTAGCCACGAGTTCGGAAATCAAAATCCGAAAAACCAGGATTGTAGAGCTCGAAAATTAGTGTGAAATCAATCTAAAAATCGCCGAATTCAGAACTCGGAGTCAACTGATATTCATAAAACCGTTTACGTAAAGAAACCACATTTCGCGGCTAACTAGGTGAAACGAGACCTACTAGCCACCAGTTCTGAAATCAAAATCCGAAAATCCAGGATTGTAGAGCTTGAAAATTAGTGTGAAATCAAGCTAAAAATCGCCGAATTCAGAACTCGTAGTCAACTGATATTCATAAAACCGTTTACGTAAAGAAATCACATTTCGCGGCTAACTAGGTGAAACGGGACCTACTAGCCACCAGTTCTGAAATCAAAATCCGAAAATCCAGGATTGTAGAGCTCGAAAATTAGTGTGAAATCAATCTAAAAATCGTCGAATTCAGAACTCGGAGTCAACTGATATTCATAAAACCGTTTACGTAAAGAAACCACATTTGGCGGCTAACTAGGTGAAACGAGACCTACTAGCCACCAGTTCGGAAATCAAAATTCGAAAATCCTGGATTGTAGAGCTCGAAAAGTAGTGTGAAATCAATCTAAAAATCGCCGAATTCAAAACTCGGAGTCAACTGATATTCATAAAATTGTTTACGTAAAGAAACCACATTTCGCGGCTCACTAGGTGAAACGAAACCTACTAGCCACCAGTTCTGAAATCAAAATCTGAAAATCCAGGATTGTAGAGCTCGAAAAGTAGTGTGAAATCAATCTAAAAATCGCCGAATTCAGAACTCGGAGTCAACTTATATTTATAAAACCGTTTCCGTAAAGAAACCACATTTCGCGGCTAACAAGGTGAAACGAGACCCACTAGCCACGACTTCTGAAATCAAAATCCGAAACGCCAGGATTGTAGAGCTCAAAAAGTAGTGTGAAATCAATCTAAAAATTGCCGAATTCAGAACTCGGAGTCAACTGATAATCAAAAAACCGTTTACATAAAGAAACCACATTTCGCGGCTAACTAGGTGAAACGAGACCTACAAGCCACGAGTTCTGAAATCAAAATCTGAAATGCCAGGATTGTAGGGCTCGAAAAGTAGTGTGAAATTAATCTAAAAATCGCCGAATTCAGAACTCGGAGTCAACTGATATTCGTAAAACCGTTTACGTAAAGAAACCACATTTCGCGGCTAACTAGGTGAAACAAGACCCACTAGCCATGAGTTCTGAAATCAAAATCCGAAATGCCAGGATTGTAGAGCTCAAAAAGTAGTGTGAAATCAATCTAAAAATCGCCGAATTCAGAACTCGGAGTCAACGGATATTCATAAAACCGTTTACGTAAAGAAACCACATTTCGCGGCTAACTAGGTGAAACGAGACCTACTAGCCACGAGTTCTGAAATCAAAATCCGTAATGCCAGGATTGTAGATCTCGAAAAGTAGTGTGAAATCAAGCAAAAAATCGCCGAATTCAGAACTCGGAGCCAACTGATATTCATAAAACTGTTTACGTAAAGAAACCACATTTCGCGGCTAACTAGGTGAAACGAGACCTATTATCCACCAGTTCTGAAATCAAAATCCGAAAAGCAAGGATTGTAGAGCTCGAAAAGTAGTGTGAAATCAAGCTAAAAATCGTCGAATACAGAACTGGCAGTCAACTGATATTCATAAAACTGTTTACGCAAAGAAACTACATTTCGCGGCTAACTACGTGAAACGAGACCTACTAGCCACGAGTTATGAAATCAAAAACCAATATGCCAGGATTGTAGAGCTCGAAAATTAATGTGAAATCAAGCTAAAAATCGCCGAATACAGAACTCGCAGTCAACTGATATTCATAAAACTGTTTACGCAAAGAAACCACATTTCACGGCTAACTACGTGAAACGAGACCTACTAGCCACGAGTTCTGAAATCAAAATCCGAAATGCCAGGATTGTAGAGCTCGAAAGGTAGTGTGAAATCAAGCTAAAAATCGCCGAATACAGAACTCGCAGTCAACTAATGTTCATAAAACTGTTTACGCAAAGAAACCACATTTCGCGGCTAACTACGTGAAACGAGACCTACTAGTCACGAGTTTTGAAATCAAAAACCAATACGCCAGGATTGTAGAGCTCAAAAATTAGTGTGAAATCAAGCTAAAAATCACAGAATTCAGAACTCACAGTCAACGGATATTCATAAAACCGTTTACGTAAAGAAACCACATTTCGCGGCTAACTAGGTGAAACGAGACCTACTAACCACGAGTTCTGAAATCAAAATCCGAAATGCCTGGATTGTAGAGATCAAAATTTAGTGTGAAATCAAGCTAAAAATCACCGAATTCAGAACTCGCAGTCAACGAATATTCATAAAACCGTTTACGTAAAGAAACCACATTTCCCGGCTAACTGGGTGAAACGAGACCTACATGCCACGAGTTCTGAAATCAAAATCCGAAAAGCCAGGACTGTAGAGCTCGAAAAGTAGTGTGAAATCAAGCTAAAAAACACCGAATTCAGAACTCGCAGTCAACGGATATTCAAAAAACCGTTTACGTAAAGAAACCACATTTCGCGGCTAACTAGATGAAACGAGACCTACTAGCCACGAGTTCGGAAATCAAAATCCGAAAAACCAGGATTGTAGAGCTCGAAAAGTAGTGTGAAATCAAGCTAAAAATCACCGAATTCCGAACTCAGAATCAACGGATATTCATAAAACCGTTTAATTAAAGAAACTACATTTCGCGGCTAACTAGGATAAACGAGACCTACTAGACACGAGTTCTGAAATCAAAATCCGAAACACAAGGATTGTAGAGCTCAAAAGGTAGTGTGAAATCATGCTAAAAATCACCGAATTCAGAACTCGTAGTCAACGGATATTCATAAAAACGTTTACGTAAAGAAATCACATTTCGCGGCTAACTAGGTGAAACGGGACCTACTGGGCACGAGTTCTGAAATCAAAAACCAAAATTCTATGATTGTAGAGCTCGAAAAGTAGTGTGAAATCAATCTAAAAATCGCAAAATTCATAACTCGGAGTAAACGGATCTTCATAAAACCGTTTAAGTAAAGAAACCACATTTCGCGGCTAACTAGGTGAAACGAGACCTACTAGCCACCAGTTCTGAAATCAAAATCTGAAAAACCAGGATTGTAGAGCTCGAAAATTAGTGTGAAATCAATCTAAAAATCGCCGAATTCAGAACTCGGAGTCAACTGATATTCATAAAACCGTTTACGTAAAGAAACCACATTTCGCGGCTAACTAGGTGAAACGAGACCTACTAGCCACCAGTTCGCAAATCAAAATTCGAAAATCCTGGATTGTAGAGCTAGAAAAGTAGTGTGAAATCAATCTAAAAATCGCCGAATTCAGAACTCGGAGTCAACTGATATTCATAAAATTGTTTACGTACAGAAACCACATTTCGCGGCTCACTAGGTGAAACGAAACCTACTAGCCACCAGTTCTGAAATCAAAATCCGAAAATCCAGGATTGTAGAGCTCGAAAAGTAGTGTGAAATCAATCTAAAAATCGCCGAATTCAGAAGTCGGAGTCAACTTATATTCATAAAACCGTTTCCGTAAAGAAACCACATTTCACGGCTAACTAGGTGAAACGAGACCCACTAGCCACGAGTTCTGAAATCAAAATCTGAAACGCCAGGATTGTAGGGCTCGAAAAGTAGTGTGAAATTAATCTACAAATCGCCGAATTCAGAACTCGGAGTCAACTGATATTCATAAAACCGTTTACGTAAAGAAACCACATTTCACGGCTAACTGGGTGAAACGAGACCTACTAACCACCAGTTCGGAAATCAAAATTCGAAAATACTGGATTGTAGAGCTCGAAAAGTAGTGTGAAATCAATCTAAAAATCGTTGAATTCAGATTTCGGAGTCAACTGATATTCATAAAAACGTTTACGTAAAGAAACCACATTTCGCGGCTCACTAGGTGAAACGAAACCTACTAGCCACCAGTTCTGAAATCAAAATCCGAAAATCCAGGATGGTAGAGCTCGAAAAGTAGTGTGAAATCAATCTAAAAATCGCAAAATTCATAACTCGGAGTCAACAGATCTTCATAAAACCGTTTAAGTAAAGAAACCACATTTCGCGGCTAACTAGGTGAAACGAGACCTACTAGCCACCAGTTCTGAAATCAAAATTTGAAAATCCAGGATTGTAGAGCTCGAAAATTAGTGTGAAATCAATCTAAAAATCGGCGAATTCAGAACTCGGAGTCAACTGATATTCATAAAACCGTTTACGTAAAGAAACAACATTTCGCGGCTAACTAGGTGAAACGAGACCTACTAGCCAGCAGTTCGCAAATCAAAATTCGAAAATCCTGGATTGTAGAGCTCAAAAAGTAGTGTGAAATCAATCTAAAAATCGCCGAATTCAGAACTCGGAGTCAACTTATATTCATAAAACCGTTTACGTAAAGAAACCACATTTCGCGGCTAACTAGGTGAAACAAGACCCACTAGCCATGAGTTCTGAAATCAAAATCCGAAACGCCAGTATTGTAGAGCTCAAAAAGTAGTGTGAAATCAATCTAAAAATCGCCGAATTCAGAACTCGGAGTCAACGGATATTCATAAAACCGTTTACGTAAAGAAACCACATTTCGCGGCTAACTAGGTGAAACGAGACCTACTAGCCACGAGTTCTGAAATCAAAATCCGTAATGCCAGGATTGTAGAGCTCGAAAAGTAGTGTGAAATCAAGCAAAAAATCGCCGAATTCAGAACTCGGAGTCAACTGATATTCATAAAACTGTTTACGTAAAGAAACCACATTTCGCGGCTAACTAGGTGAAACGAGACCTACAAGCCACGAGTTCTGAAATCAAAATCTGAAATGCCAGGACTGTAGAGCTCGAAAATTAGTGTGAAATCAAGATAAAAATCACCGAATTCAGAACTCGTAGTCAACGGATATTCATAAAACCGTTTACGTAAAGAAATCACATTTCACGGCTAACTAGGTGAAACGGGACCTACTAGGCACGAGTTCTGAAATCAAAATCCGTAATGCCAGGATTGTAGATCTCGAAAAGTAGTGTGAAATCAAGCAAAAAATCGCCGAATTCAGAACTCGGAGCCAACTGATATTCATAAAACTGTTTACGTAAAGAAACCACATTTCGCGGCTCACTAGGTGAAACGAAACCTACTAGCCACCAGTTCTGAAATCAAAATCTGAAAATCCAGGATTGTAGAGCTCGAAAAGTAGTGTGAAATCAATCTAAAAATCGCCGAATTCAGAACTCGGAGTCAACTTATATTCATAAAACCGTTTCCGTAAAGAAACCACATTTCGCGGCTAACAAGGTGAAACGAGACCCACTAGCCACGACTTCTGAAATCAAAATCCGAAACGCCAGGATTGTAGAGCTCAAAAAGTAGTGTGAAATCAATCTAAAAATTGCCGAATTCAGAACTCGGAGTCAACTGATAATCAAAAAACCGTTTACATAAAGAAACCACATTTCGCGGCTAACTAGGTGAAACGAGACCTACAAGCCACGAGTTCTGAAATCAAAATCTGAAATGCCAGGATTGTAGGGCTCGAAAAGTAGTGTGAAATTAATCTAAAAATCGCCGAATTCAGAACTCGGAGTCAACTGATATTCGTAAAACCGTTTACGTAAAGAAACCACATTTCGCGGCTAACTAGGTGAAACGAGACCTACTAGCCACCAGTTCGGAAATCAAAATTCGAAAATACTGGATTGTAGAGCTCGAAAAGTAGTGTGAAATCAATCTAAAAATCGCTGAATTCAGAACTCGGAGTCAACTGATATTCATAAAATCGTTTACGTAAAGAAACCACATTTCGCGGCTCACTAGGTGAAACGAAACCTACTAGCCACCAGTTCTGAAATCAAAATCCGAAAATCCAGGATTGTAGAGCTCGAAAAGTAGTGTGAAATCAATCTAAAAATCGCCGAATTCAGAACTCGGAGTCAACTTATATTCATAAAACCGTTTACGTAAAGAAACCACATTTCGCGGCTAACTAGGTGAAACAAGACCCACTAGCCATGAGTTCTGAAATCAAAATCCGAAATGCCAGGATTGTAGAGCTCAAAAAGTAGTGTGAAATCAATCTAAAAATCGCCGAATTCAGAACTCGGAGTCAACGGATATTCATAAAACCGTTTACGTAAAGAAACCACATTTCGCGGCTAACTAGGTGAAACGAGACCTACTAGCCACGAGTTCTGAAATCAAAATCCGTAATGCCAGGATTGTAGATCTCGAAAAGTAGTGTGAAATCAAGCAAAAAATCGCCGAATTCAGAACTCGGAGCCAACTGATATTCATAAAACTGTTTACGTAAAGAAACCACATTTCGCGGCTAACTAGGTGAAACGAGACCTATTATCCACCAGTTCTGAAATCAAAATCCGAAAAGCAAGGATTGTAGAGCTCGAAAAGTAGTGTGAAATCAAGCTAAAAATCGTCGAATACAGAACTGGCAGTCAACTGATATTCATAAAACTGTTTACGCAAAGAAACTACATTTCGCGGCTAACTACGTGAAACGAGACCTACTAGCCACGAGTTATGAAATCAAAAACCAATATGCCAGGATTGTAGAGCTCGAAAATTAATGTGAAATCAAGCTAAAAATCGCCGAATACAGAACTCGCAGTCAACTGATATTCATAAAACTGTTTACGCAAAGAAACCACATTTCACGGCTAACTACGTGAAACGAGACCTACTAGCCACGAGTTCTGAAATCAAAATCCGAAATGCCAGGATTGTAGAGCTCGAAAGGTAGTGTGAAATCAAGCTAAAAATCGCCGAATACAGAACTCGCAGTCAACTAATGTTCATAAAACTGTTTACGCAAAGAAACCACATTTCGTGGCTAACTACGTGAAACGAGACCTACTAGTCACGAGTTTTGAAATCAAAAACCAATACGCCAGGATTGTAGAGCTCAAAAATTAGTGTGAAATCAAGCTAAAAATCACAGAATTCAGAACTCACAGTCAACGGATATTCATAAAACCGTTTACGTAAAGAAACCACATTTCGCGGCTAACTAGGTGAAACGAGACCTACTAACCACGAGTTCTGAAATCAAAATCCGAAATGCCTGGATTGTAGAGATCAAAATTTAGTGTGAAATCAAGCTAAAAATCACCGAATTCAGAACTCGCAGTCAACGGATATTCATAAAACCGTTTACGTAAAGAAACCACATTTCCCGGCTAACTGGGTGAAACGAGACCTACATGCCACGAGTTCTGAAATCAAAATCCGAAAATCCAGGACTGTAGAGCTCGAAAAGTAGTGTGAAATCAAGCTAAAAAACACCGAATTCAGAACTCGCAGTCAACGGATATTCAAAAAACCGTTTACGTAAAGAAACCACATTTCGCGGCTAACTAGATGAAACGAGACCTACTAGCCACGAGTTCGGAAATCAAAATCCGAAAAACCAGGATTGTAGAGCTCGAAAAGTAGTGTGAAATCAAGCTAAAAATCACCGAATTCCGAACTCAGAATCAACGGATATTCATAAAACCGTTTAATTAAAGAAACTACATTTCGCGGCTAACTAGGATAAACGAGACCTACTAGACACGAGTTCTGAAATCAAAATCCGAAACGCAAGGATTGTAGAGCTCAAAAGGTAGTGTGAAATCATGCTAAAAATCACCGAATTCAGAACTCGTAGTCAACGGATATTCATAAAAACGTTTACGTAAAGAAATCACATTTCGCGGCTAACTAGGTGAAACGGGACCTACTGGGCACGAGTTCTGAAATCAAAAACCAAAATTCTATGATTGTAGAGCTCGAAAAGTAGTGTGAAATCAATCTAAAAATCGCAAAATTCATAACTCGGAGTCAACGGATCTTCATAAAACCGTTTAAGTAAAGAAACCACATTTCGCGGCTAACTAGGTGAAACGAGACCTACTAGCCACCAGTTCTGAAATCAAAATCTAAAAAACCAGGATTGTAGAGCTCGAAAATTAGTGTGAAATCAATCTAAAAATCGCCGAATTCAGAACTCGGAGTCAACTGATATTCATAAAACCGTTTACGTAAAGAAACCACATTTCGCGGCTAACTAGGTGAAACGAGACCTACTAGCCACCAGTTCGCAAATCAAAATTCGAAAATCCTGGATTGTAGAGCTAGAAAAGTAGTGTGAAATCAATCTAAAAATCGCCGAATTCAGAACTCGGAGTCAACTGATATTCATAAAATTGTTTACGTAAAGAAACCACATTTCGCGGCTCACTAGGTGAAACGAAACCTACTAGCCACCAGTTCTGAAATCAAAATCCGAAAATCCAGGATTGTAGAGCTCGAAAAGTAGTGTGAAATCAATCTAAAAATCGCCGAATTCAGAAGTCGGAGTCAACTTATATTCATAAAACCGTTTCCGTAAAGAAACCACATTTCGCGGCTAACTAGGTGAAACGAGACCCACTAGCCACGAGTTCTGAAATCAAAATCTGAAACGCCAGGATTGTAGGGCTCGAAAAGTAGTGTGAAATTAATCTACAAATCGCCGAATTCAGAACTCGGAGTCAACTGATATTCATAAAACCGTTTACGTAAAGAAACCACATTTCACGGCTAACTGGGTGAAACGAGACCTACTAACCACCAGTTCGGAAATCAAAATTCGAAAATACTGGATTGTAGAGCTCGAAAAGTAGTGTGAAATCAATCTAAAAATCGTTGAATTCAGATTTCGGAGTCAACTGATATTCATAAAAACGTTTACGTAAAGAAACCACATTTCGCGGCTCACTAGGTGAAACGAAACCTACTAGCCACCAGTTCTGAAATCAAAATCCGAAAATCCAGGATGGTAGAGCTCGAAAAGTAGTGTGAAATCAATCTAAAAATCGCAAAATTCATAACTCGGAGTCAACAGATCTTCATAAAACCGTTTAAGTAAAGAAACCACATTTCGCGGCTAACTAGGTGAAACGAGACCT
This sequence comes from Euonymus europaeus, assembly GCA_963580455.1. Classification (NCBI taxonomy): domain Eukaryota; kingdom Viridiplantae; phylum Streptophyta; class Magnoliopsida; order Celastrales; family Celastraceae; genus Euonymus; species Euonymus europaeus. The sequence goes on along the minus strand of OY756966.1, from coordinate 26,545,564 downwards.
ACTAGCCACCAGTTCTGAAATCAAAATTTGAAAATCCAGGATTGTAGAGCTCGAAAATTAGTGTGAAATCAATCTAAAAATCGGCGAATTCAGAACTCGGAGTCAACTGATATTCATAAAACCGTTTACGTAAAGAAACAACATTTCGCGGCTAACTAGGTGAAACGAGACCTACTAGCCAGCAGTTCGCAAATCAAAATTCGAAAATCCTGGATTGTAGAGCTCAAAAAGTAGTGTGAAATCAATCTAAAAATCGCCGAATTCAGAACTCGGAGTCAACTTATATTCATAAAACCGTTTACGTAAAGAAACCACATTTCGCGGCTAACTAGGTGAAACAAGACCCACTAGCCATGAGTTCTGAAATCAAAATCCGAAACGCCAGTATTGTAGAGCTCAAAAAGTAGTGTGAAATCAATCTAAAAATCGCCGAATTCAGAACTCGGAGTCAACGGATATTCATAAAACCGTTTACGTAAAGAAACCACATTTCGCGGCTAACTAGGTGAAACGAGACCTACAAGCCACGAGTTCTGAAATCAAAATCTGAAATGCCAGGACTGTAGAGCTCGAAAATTAGTGTGAAATCAAGATAAAAATCACCGAATTCAGAACTCGTAGTCAACGGATATTCATAAAACCGTTTACGTAAAGAAATCACATTTCACGGCTAACTAGGTGAAACGGGACCTACTAGGCACGAGTTCTGAAATCAAAAACCAAAATGCTTGGATTGTAGAGCTCGAAAAGTAGTGTGAAATCAATCTAAAAATCGCAAAATTCAGAACTCGGAGTCAACGGATCTTCATAAAACCGTTTACGTAAAGAAACCACATTTCGCGGCTAACTAGGTGAAACGAGACCTACTAGCCACAAGTTCTGAAATCAAAATCCGAAAATCCAGGATTGTAGAGCTCGAAAATTAGTGTGAAATCAATCTAAAAATCGCCAAATTCAGAACTCGGAGTCAACTGATATTCATAAAACCGTTTACGTAAAGAAACCACATTTCGCGGCTAACTAGGTGAAACGAGACCTACTAGCCACAAGTTCGGAAATCAAAATTCGAAAATCCTGGATTGTAGAGCTTGAAAAGTAGTGTGAAATCAATCTAAAAATCGCCGAATTCAGAACTCGGAGTCAACTGATATTCATAAAATTGTTTACGTAAAGAAACCACATTTCGCGGCTCACTAGGTGAAACGAAACCGACTAGCCACCAGTTCTGAAATCAAAATCCGAAAATCCAAGATTGTAGAGCTCGAAAAGTAGTGTGAAATCAATCTAAAAATCGCCGAATTCAGAACTCAGAGTCAACGGATATTCATAAAACTGTTTACGTAAAGAAACCACATTTCGCGGCTAACTAGGTGAAACGAGACCTACTAGCCACAAGTTCGGAAATCAAAATTCGAAAATCCTGGATTGTAGAGCTTGAAAAGTAGTGTGAAATCAATCTAAAAATCGCCGAATTCAGAACTCGGAGTCAACTGATATTCATAAAATTGTTTACGTAAAGAAACCACATTTCGCGGCTAACTAGGTGAAACGAGACCCACTAGCCACGAGTTCTGAAATCAAAATCCGAAACGCCAGGATTGTAGAGCACAAAAGGTAGTGTGAAATCAAGCCAAAAATCACCGAATTCAGAACTCGTAGTCAACGGATATTCATAAAACCGTTTACGTAAAGAAATCACATTTCGCGGCTAACTAGGTGAAACGGGACCTACTAGGCACGAGTTCTGAAATCAAAAACCAAAATGCTTGGATTGTAGAGCTCGAAAAGTAGTGTGAAATCAATCTAAAAATCGCAAAATTCAGAACTCGGAGTCAACGGATCTTCATAAAACCGTTTACGTAAAGAAACCACATTTCGCGGCTAACTACGTGAAACGAGACCTACTAGCCACGAGTTCTGAAATCAAAATCCGTAATGCCAGGATTGTAGAGCTCGAAAAGTAGTGTGAAATCAGGCAAAAAATCGCCGAATTCAGAACTCGGAGTCAACTGATATTCATAAAACTGTTTACGTAAAGAAACCACATTTCGCGGCTAACTAGGTGAAACGAGACCTATTATCCACCAGTTCTGAAATCAAAATCCGAAAAGCAAGGATTGTAGAGCTCGAAAAGTAATGTGAAATCAAGCTAAAAATCGTCGAATACAGAACTCGCAGTCAACTGATATTCATAAAACTGTTTACGCAAAGAAACTACATTTCGCGGCTAACTACGTGAAACGAGACCTACTAGCCACGAGTTATGAAATCAAAAACCAATACGCCAGGATTGTAGAGCTCGAAAATTAATGTGAAATCAAGCTAAAAATCGCCGAATACAGAACTCGCAGTCAACAGATATTCATAAAACTGTTTACACAAAGAAACCACATTTCGCGGCTAACTACGTGAAACGAGACCTACTAGCCACGAGTTCTGAAATCAAAATCCAAAATGCCAGGATTGTAGAGCTCGAAATGTTGTGTGAAATCAAGCTAAAAATCGCCGAATACAGAACTCGCAGTCAACTGATATTCATAATACTGTTTACGCAAAGAAACCACATTTCGCGGCTAACTACGTGAAACGAGACCTACTAGTCACGAGTTCTGAAATCAAAAACCAATACTCCAGGATTGTAGAGCTCGAAAATTAGTGTGAAATCAAGCTAAAAATCACCGAATTCAGAACTCACAGTCAACAGATATTCATAAAACCGTTTACGTAAAGAAACCACATTTCGCGGCTAACTAGGTGAAACGAGACCTACTAGCCACGAGTTCTGAAATCAAAATCCGAAATGCCTGGATTGTAGATATCAAAATGTAGTGTGAAATCAAGCTAAAAATCACCGAATTCAAAACTCGCAGTCAACGGATATTCATAAAACCGTTTACGTAAAGAAACCACATTTCGCGGCTAACTAGGTGAAACGAGACCTACAAGCCACGAGTTCTGAAATCAAAATCTGAAAAGCCAGGACTGTAGAGCTCGAAAATTAGTGTGAAATCAAGCTAAAAATCACCGAATTCAGAACTCGCAGTCAACGGATATTCAAAAAACCGTTTACGTAAAGAAACCACATTTTGCGGCTAACTAGGTGAAACGAGACCTACTAGCCACGAGTTCGAAAATCAAAATCCGAAAAACCAGGATTGTAGAGCTCGAAAGGTAGTGTGAAATCAAGCTAAAAATCACCAAATTCAGAACTCACAGTCAACGGATATTCATAAAACCGTTTACGTAAAGAAACCACATTTCGCGGCTAACTAGGAGAAACGAGACCTACTAGACACGAGTTCTGAAATCAAAATCCGAAACGCAAGGATTGTAGAGCTCAAAAGGTAGTGTGAAATCAAGCTAAAAATCGCCGAATTCAAAACTCGCTGTCAACTGATATTCATAAAACCGTTTATGTAAAGAAACCACATTTCACGGCTAACTAGGTGAAACGAGACCTACTAGCCACGAGTTTTGAAATAAAAATCCGAAATGCCAGGATTGTAGAGCTCAAAAAGTAGTGTGAAATCAAGCTAAAAATCGCCGAATACAGAACTCGCAGTCAACTGATATTCATAAAACTGTTTACGCAAAGAAACCACATTTCGCGGCTAACTACGTGAAACGAGACCTACTAGCCACGAGTTCTGAAATCAAAATCCGAAATGCCAGGATTGTAGAGCTCGAAATGTTGTGTGAAATCAAGCTAAAAATCGCCGAATACAGAACTCGCAGTCAACTGATATTCATAATACTGTTTACGCAAAAAAACCACATTTCACGGCTAACTACGTGAAACGAGACCTACTAGTCACGAGTTCTGAAATCAAAAACCAATACGCCAGGATTGTAGACCTCGAAAATTAGTGTGAAATCAAGCTAAAAATCACCGAATTCAGAACTCACAGTCAACGGATATTCAAAAAACCGTTTACGTAAAGAAACCACATTTCGCGGCTAACTAGGTGAAACGAGACTTACTAGCCACGAGTTCTGAAATCAAAATCCGAAATGCCTGGATTGTAGAGATCAAAATTTAGTGTGAAATCAAGCTAAAAATCACCGAATTCAAAACTCACAGTCAACGGATATTCATAAAACCGTTTACGTAAAGAAACCACATTTCGCGGCTAACTAGGTGAAACGAGACCTACAAGCCACGAGTTCTGAAATCAAAATCTGAAAAGCCAGGACTGTAGAGCTCGAAAATTAGTGTGAAATCAAGTTAAAAATCACCGAATTCAGAACTCGCAGTCAACGGATATTCAAAAAACCATTTACGTAAAGAAACCACATTTCGCGGCTAACTAGGTGAAACGAGACCTACTAGCCACGAGTTCGGAAATCAAAATCCGAAAAACCAGGATTGTAGAGCTCGAAAAGTAGTGTGAAATCAAGCTAAAAATCACCGAATTCAGAACTCACAGTCAACGGATATTCATAAAACCGTTTACGTAAAGAAACCACATTTCGCGGCTAACTAGGTGAAACGAGACCTACTAGACACGAGTTCTGAAATCAAAATCCGAAACGCAAGGATTGTAGAGCTCAAAAGGTAGTGTGAAATCAAGCTAAAAATCGCCGAATTCAAAACTCGGAGTCAACGGATATTCATAAAACCGTTTATGTAAAGAAACCACATTTCGCGGCTAACTAGGTGAAACGAGACCTACTAGCCACGAGTTTTGAAATAAAAATCCGAAATGCCAGGATTGTAGAGCTCAAAAAGTAGTGTGAAATCAAGCTAAAAATCGCCGAATACAGAACTCGCAGTCAACTGATATTCATAAAACTGTTTACGCAAAGAAACCACATTTCGCGGCTAACTACGTGAAACGAGACCTACTAGCCACGAGTTCTGAAATCAAAATCCGAAATGCCAGGATTGTAGAGCTCGAAATGTTGTGTGAAATCAAGCTAAAAATCGCCGAATACAGAACTCGCAGTCAACTGATATTCATAATACTGTTTACGCAAAGAAACCACATTTCGCGGCTAACTATGTGAAACGAGACCTACTAGTCACGAGTTCAGAAATCAAAAACCAATACGCCAGGATTGTAGAGCTCGAAAAGTAGTGTGAAATCAATCTAAAAATCGCTGAATTCAGAACTCGGAGTCAACTGATATTCATAAAACCGTTTCCGTAAAGAAACCACATTTCGCGGCTAACTAGGTGAAACGAGACCCACTAGCCACGAGTTCTGAAATCAAAATCCGAAACGCCAGGATTGTAGAGCTCAAAGAGTAGTGTGAAATCAATCTAAAAATCGCCGAATTCAGAACTCGGTGTCAACGAATATTCATAAAACCGTTTACGTAAAGAAACCACATTTCGCTGCTAACTAGGTGAAACTAGACCTACTAGCCACGAGTTCTGAAATCAAAATCTGAAATGCCAGGATTGTAGGGCTCGAAAAGTAGTGTGAAATTAATCTAAAAATCGCCGAATTCAGAACTCGGAGTCAACTGATATTCATAAAACCGTTTACGTAAAGAAACCACATTTCGCGGCTAACTAGGTGAAACGAGACCTACTAGCCACCAGTTCAGAAATAAAAATCCGAAAATCCAGGATTGTAGTGCTCGAAAATTAGTATGAAATCAATCTAAAAATCGCCGCATTCAGAACTCGGAGTCAACTGATATTCATAAAACCGTTTACGTAAAGAAACCACATTTCGCGGCTAACTAGGTGAAACGAGACCCACTAGCCACGAGTTCTGAAATCAAAATCCGAAATGCCAGGATTGTAGATCTCAAAAAGTAGTGTGAAATCAATCTAAAAATCGCCGAATTTCAGATCTCGGAGTCAACGGATATTCATAACACCGTTTACGTTAAAAAACTACATTTCGCGGCTAACTAGGTGAAACGAGACCTACTAGCCACCAGTTCTGAAATCAAAATCCAAAAACCCAGGATTGTAGAGCTCAAAAAGTAGTGTGAAATCATGCCAAAAATCGCCGAATTCAGAACTCGCAGTCAACTGATATTCATAAAACCGTTTAAGTAAAGAAACCACATTTCGCGGCTAACTAGGTGAAATGAGACCTACTAGCCACGAGTTCTGAAATCAAAATTCGAGATGCTAGGATTGTGGAGCTCGAAAATTAGTGTGAAATCAAGCTAAAAATCACCGAATTCAGAACTCACAGTCAACGGATATTCATAAAACCGTTTACGTAAAGAAACCACATTTCGCGGCTAACTAGGTGAAACGAGACTTACTAGCCACGAGTTCTGAAATCAAAATCCGAAACGCCTGGATTGTAGATATCAAAATGTATTGTGAAATCAAGCTAAAAATCACCGAATTCAAAACTCGCAGTCAACGGATATTCATAAAACCGTTTACGTAAAGAAACCACATTTCGCGGCTAACTAGGTGAAACGAGACCTACAAGCCACGAGTTCTGAAATCAAAATTTGAAAAGCCAGGACTGTAGAGCTCGAAAATTAGTGTGAAATCAAGCTAAAAATCACCGAATTCAGAACTCGCAGTCAACGGATATTCAAAAAACCTTTTACGTAAAGAAACCACATTTTGCGGCTAACTAGGTGAAACGAGACCTACTAGCCACGAGTTCGAAAATCAAAATCCGAAAAACCAGGATTGTAGAGCTCGAAAGGTAGTGTGAAATCAAGCTAAAAATCACCAAATTCAGAACTCACAGTCAACGGATATTCATAAAACCGTTTACGTAAAGAAACCACATTTCGCGGCTAACTAGGAGAAACGAGACCTACTAGACACGAGTTCTGAAATCAAAATCCGAAACGCAAGGATTGTAGAGCTCAAAAGGTAGTGTGAAATCAAGCTAAAAATCGCCGAATTCAAAACTCGCTGTCAACTGATATTCATAAAACCGTTTATGTAAAGAAACCACATTTCACGGCTAACTAGGTGAAACGAGACCTACTAGCCACGAGTTTTGAAATAAAAATCCGAAATGCCAGGATTGTAGAGCTCAAAAAGTAGTGTGAAATCAAGCTAAAAATCGCCGAATACAGAACTCGCAGTCAACTGATATTCATAAAACTGTTTACGCAAAGAAACCACATTTCGCGGCTAACTACGTGAAACGAGACCTACTAGCCACGAGTTCTGAAATCAAAATCCGAAATGCCAGGATTGTAGAGCTCGAAATGTTGTGTGAAATCAAGCTAAAAATCGCCGAATACAGAACTCGCAGTCAACTGATATTCATAATACTGTTTACGCAAAAAAACCACATTTCACGGCTAACTACGTGAAACGAGACCTACTAGTCACGAGTTCTGAAATCAAAAACCAATACGCCAGGATTGTAGACCTCGAAAATTAGTGTGAAATCAAGCTAAAAATCACCGAATTCAGAACTCACAGTCAACGGATATTCAAAAAACCGTTTACGTAAAGAAACCACATTTCGCGGCTAACTAGGTGAAACGAGACTTACTAGCCACGAGTTCTGAAATCAAAATCCGAAATGCCTGGATTGTAGAGATCAAAATTTAGTGTGAAATCAAGCTAAAAATCACCGAATTCAAAACTCACAGTCAACGGATATTCATAAAACCGTTTACGTAAAGAAACCACATTTCGCGGCTAACTAGGTGAAACGAGACCTACAAGCCACGAGTTCTGAAATCAAAATCTGAAAAGCCAGGACTGTAGAGCTCGAAAATTAGTGTGAAATCAAGTTAAAAATCACCGAATTCAGAACTCGCAGTCAACGGATATTCAAAAAACCATTTACGTAAAGAAACCACATTTCGCGGCTAACTAGGTGAAACGAGACCTACTAGCCACGAGTTCGGAAATCAAAATCCGAAAAACCAGGATTGTAGAGCTCGAAAAGTAGTGTGAAATCAAGCTAAAAATCACCGAATTCAGAACTCACAGTCAACGGATATTCATAAAACCGTTTACGTAAAGAAACCACATTTCGCGGCTAACTAGGTGAAACGAGACCTACTAGACACGAGTTCTGAAATCAAAATCCGAAACGCAAGGATTGTAGAGCTCAAAAGGTAGTGTGAAATCAAGCTAAAAATCGCCGAATTCAAAACTCGGAGTCAACGGATATTCATAAAACCGTTTATGTAAAGAAACCACATTTCGCGGCTAACTAGGTGAAACGAGACCTACTAGCCACGAGTTTTGAAATAAAAATCCGAAATGCCAGGATTGTAGAGCTCAAAAAGTAGTGTGAAATCAAGCTAAAAATCGCCGAATACAGAACTCGCAGTCAACTGATATTCATAAAACTGTTTACGCAAAGAAACCACATTTCGCGGCTAACTACGTGAAACGAGACCTACTAGCCACGAGTTCTGAAATCAAAATCCGAAATGCCAGGATTGTAGAGCTCGAAATGTTGTGTGAAATCAAGCTAAAAATCGCCGAATACAGAACTCGCAGTCAACTGATATTCATAATACTGTTTACGCAAAGAAACCACATTTCGCGGCTAACTATGTGAAACGAGACCTACTAGTCACGAGTTCAGAAATCAAAAACCAATACGCCAGGATTGTAGAGCTCGAAAAGTAGTGTGAAATCAATCTAAAAATCGCTGAATTCAGAACTCGGAGTCAACTGATATTCATAAAACCGTTTCCGTAAAGAAACCACATTTCGCGGCTAACTAGGTGAAACGAGACCCACTAGCCACGAGTTCTGAAATCAAAATCCGAAACGCCAGGATTGTAGAGCTCAAAGAGTAGTGTGAAATCAATCTAAAAATCGCCGAATTCAGAACTCGGTGTCAACGAATATTCATAAAACCGTTTACGTAAAGAAACCACATTTCGCTGCTAACTAGGTGAAACTAGACCTACTAGCCACGAGTTCTGAAATCAAAATCTGAAATGCCAGGATTGTAGGGCTCGAAAAGTAGTGTGAAATTAATCTAAAAATCGCCGAATTCAGAACTCGGAGTCAACTGATATTCATAAAACCGTTTACGTAAAGAAACCACATTTCGCGGCTAACTAGGTGAAACGAGACCTACTAGCCACCAGTTCAGAAATAAAAATCCGAAAATCCAGGATTGTAGTGCTCGAAAAGTAGTATGAAATCAATCTAAAAATCGCCGCATTCAGAACTCGGAGTCAACTGATATTCATAAAACCGTTTACGTAAAGAAACCACATTTCGCGGCTAACTAGGTGAAACGAGACCCACTAGCCACGAGTTCTGAAATCAAAATCCGAAATGCCAGGATTGTAGATCTCAAAAAGTAGTGTGAAATCAATCTAAAAATCGCCGAATTTCAGATCTCGGAGTCAACGGATATTCATAACACCGTTTACGTTAAAAAACTACATTTCGCGGCTAACTAGGTGAAACGAGACCTACTAGCCACCAGTTCTGAAATCAAAATCCAAAAACCCAGGATTGTAGAGCTCAAAAAGTAGTGTGAAATCATGCTAAAAATCGCCGAATTCAGAACTCGCAGTCAACTGATATTCATAAAACCGTTTAAGTAAAGAAACCACATTTCGCGGCTAACTAGGTGAAATGAGACCTACTAGCCACGAGTTCTGAAATCAAAATTCGAGATGCTAGGATTGTGGAGCTCGAAAAGTAGTGTGAAATCAAGCTAAAAATCACCGAATTCAGAACTCGCAGTAAACGGATATTCATAAAACCGTTTACGTAAAGAAAATCACATTTCGCGGCTAACTAGGTGAATCGAGACCTACTAGCCACGAGTTCTGAAATCAAAATCTGAAACTTCAGGATTGTAGAGCTCGAAAAGTAGTGTGAGATTAATCTAAAAATCGCCGAATTCAGAACTCGGGAGTCAACTGATATTCATTAAACCGTTTACGTAACGAAACCACATTTCGCGGCTAAGTAGGTGAAACGAGACCTACTAGCTACCAGTTCTGAAATAAAAATCCGAAAATCCAGGATTGTAGAGCTCGAAAAGTAGTGTGAAATCAATCTAAAAATCGCCGAATTCAGAACTCGGAGTCAACTGATATTCATAAAACCGTTTACGTAAAGAAACCACATTTCGCGGCTAACTAGGTGAAACGAGACCTACTAGCCACCAGTTCTGAAATCAAAATCCGAAAACCCAGGATTGTAGAGCTCGAAAAGTAGTGTGAAATCAAGCTAAAAATCGCCGAATTCAGAACTCGGAGTCAACTGATATTCATAAAACCGTTTACGTAAAAAAACCACATTTCGCGGCTAACTAGGTGAAACGAGACCTACTAGCCACCAGTTCTGAAATCAAAATCCGAAAACCCAGGATTGTAGAGCTCAAAAAGTAGTGTGAAATCAAGCTAAAAATCACCGAATTCAGAACTCGCAGTAAACGGATATTCATAAAACCGTTTACGTAAAGAAAATCACATTTCGCGGCTAACTAGGTGAATCGAGACCTACTAGCCACCAGTTCTGAAATCAAAATCCGAAATGCCAGGATTGTAGAGCTCGAAAAGTAGTGTGAAATAAAGCTAAAAATCGCCGAATTCAGAACTCGGAGTCAACTGATATTTAAAAAACCGTTTACGTAAAGAAACCACATTTCGCGGCTAACTAGGTGAAACGAGACCTACTAGCCACCAGTTCTGAAATAAAAATCCGAAAATCCAGGATTGTAGAGCTCAAAAAGTAGTGTGAAATCAATCTAAAAATCGCCGAATTCAGAACTCGGAGTCAACGGATATTCATAAAACCGTTTACGTAAAGAAACCACATTTCGCGGCTAACTAGGTGAAACGAGACCCACTAGCCACGAGTTCTGAAATCAAAATCCGAAATGCCAGGATTGTAGAGCTCGAAAAGTAGTGTGAAATCAATCTAAAAATCGCCGAATTTCAGAACTCGGAGTCAACGGATATTCATAACACCGTTTACGTAAAAAAACCACATTTCGCGGCTAACTAGATGAAACGAGACCTACTAGACACCAGTTCTGAAATCAAAATCCGAAAATCGAGGAATGTACAGCTCGAAAAGTAGTGTGAAATCAAGCTAAAAATCGCCGAATTCAGAACTTGGAGTCAACTGATATTCATAAAACCGTTTACGTAAAGAAACCACATTTCGCGGCCAACTAGGTGAAACGAGACCCACTAGCCACGAGTTCTGAAATCAAAATCCGAAATGCCAGGATTGTAGAGCTCAAAAAGTAGTGTGAAATCAATCTAAAAATCGCCGAATTTCAGAACTCGGAGTCAACGGATATTCATAACACCGTTTACATAAAGAAACCACATTTCGCGGCTAACAAGGTGAAACGAGACCTACTAGACACGAGTTCTGAAATCAAAATCCGAAATGCTATGATTGTAGAGCTCGAAAAGTAGTGTGAAATCAAGCTAAAAATCACCGAATTCAGAACTCGGAGTCAACGGGAATTCATAAAACCGTTTACGTAAAGAAACCACATTTCGCGGCTAACTAGGAGAAACGAGACCTACTAGACACGAGTTCCGAAATCAAAATCCGAAATGCGATGATTGTAGAGCTCGAAAAGTAGTGTGAAATCAAGCTAAAAATCACCGAATTCAGAACTCGGAGTCAACGGATATTCATAAAACCGTTTACGTAAAGAAACCACATTTTACGGCTAACTAGGTGAAACGAGACCTACTAGCCACGAGTTTTGAAATAAAAATCCGAAATACCAGGATTGAAGAGCTCGAAAAGTATTGTGAAATCAAGCTAAAAATCATCGAATTCATAACTCGGAGTCAACGAATATTCATAAAACAGTTTACGCAAAGAAACCACATTTCGCGGCTAACTAGGTGAAACGAGACCTACTAGCCATGAGTTCTGAAATCAAAATCCGAAATGCCAGGATTGTAGAGCTCAAAAAGTAGTGTGAAATCAAGCTAAAAATCACCGAATTCAGAACTCGGAGTCAACGGATATTCATAAAACCGTTTACGTAAAGAAACCACATTTCGCGGCTAACTAGGTGAAACGAGACCTACTAGCCAAGAGTTCTGAAATCAGAATCCGAAACGCCAGGATTGTAGAGCTCAAAAATTAGTGTGAAGTCAAGCTAAAAATCACCGAATTAAGAACTCGGAGTCAACGGATATTCATAAAACCGTTTACGTAAAGAAACCACATTTCGCGGCTAACTAGGTGAAACGAGACCTACTAGCCACGAGTTCAGAAATCAAAATCCGAAACGCCGGGATATTACAGCTAAAAAAGTAGTGTGAAATCAAGCGAAAAATCACCGAATTCAGAACTCTGAGTCAACGGATATTCATAAAACCGTTTACGTAAAGAAACCACATTTCGCGGCTAACTAGGTGAAACGAGACCTACTAGCCACGAGTTCTGAAATCAAAATCCGAAATGCCAGGATTGTAGAGCTCAAAAAGTAGTCTGAAATCAAGCTAAAAATCACTGAATTCAGAACTCGGAGTCAACGGATATTCATAAAACCGTTAACGTAAAGAAACCACATTTCGCGGCTAACTAGGTGAAACGAGACCTACTAGACACGAGTTCTGAAATCAAAATCCGAAATGCCATGATTGTAGAGCTCGAAAAGTAGTGTGAAATCAAGCTAAAAATCATCGAATTCAGAACTCGGAGTCAACGGATATTCATAAAACCGTTTACGTAAAGAAACCACATTTCGCGGCTAACTAGGTGAAACGAGACCTACTAGCCACGAAATCAGAAATCAAAATCCGAAACGCCAGGATATTACAGCTAAAAAAGTAGTGTGAAATCAAGCGAAAAATCATCGAATTCAGAACTCGGAGTCAACGGATATTCATAAAACCGTTTACGTAAAGAAACCACATTTCACGGCTAACTAGGTGAAACGAGACCTACTAGATACGAGTTCTGAAATCAAAATCCGAAATTCCATGATTGTAGACCTCGAAAAGTAGTGTGAAATCATGCTAAAAATCATCGAATTCAGAACTCGGAGTCAACGGATATTCATAAAACCGTTTACGTAAAGAAACCACATTTCGCGGCTAACTAGGTGAAACGAGACCTACTAGCCACGAGTTCTGAACTAAAAATCCGAAATGCCAGGATTGAAGAGCTCGAAAAGTAGTGTGAAATCAAGCTAAAAATCATCGAATTCAGAACTCGTAGTCAACGAATATTCATAAAACAGTTTACGTAAAGAAACCACATTTCGCGGCTAACTAGGTGAAATGAGACCTACTAGCCACGAGTTCTGAAATCAAAATCCGAAATGCCAGGATTGTAGAGCTCGAAAAGTAGTGTGAAATCAAGGGAAAAATCACCGAATTCAGAACTCGGAGTCAACGGATATTCATAAAACCGTTTACGTAAAGAAACCACATTTCGCGGCTAACTTGGTGAAACGAGACCTACTAGCCAGGAGTTTTGAAATAAAAATCCGAAATACCAGGATTGAAGAGCTCGAAAAGTAGTGTGAAATCAAGCTAAAAATCATCGAATTCAGAACTCGGAGTCAACGAATATTCATAAAACAGTTTACGTAAAGAAACCACATTTCGCGGCTAAATAGGTGAAACGAGACCTACTAGCCACGAGTTCTGAAATCAAAATCCGAAATACCAGGATTGAAGAGCTCGAAAAGAAGTGTGAAATCAAGCTAAAAATCATCGAATTCAGAACTCGGAGTCAACGAATATTCATAAAACAGTTTACGTAAAGAAACCACATTTCGCGGCTAACTAGGTGAAATGAGACCTACTAGCCACGAGTTCTGAAATCAAAATCCGAAATGCCAGGATTGTAGAGCTCGAAAAGTAGTGTGAAATCAAGGGAAAAATCACCGAATTCAGAACTCGGAGTCAACGGATATTCATAAAACCGTTTACGTAAAGAAACCACATTTCGCGGCTAACTTGGTGAAACGAGACCTACTAGCCAGGAGTTTTGAAATAAAAATCCGAAATACCAGGATTGAAGAGCTCGAAAAGTAGTGTGAAATCAAGCTAAAAATCATCGAATTCAGAACTCGGAGTCAACGAATATTCATAAAACAGTTTACGTAAAGAAACCACATTTCGCGGCTAACTAGGTGAAACGAGACCTACTAGCCACGAGTTCTGAAATCAAAATCCGAAATACCAGGATTGAAGAGCTCGAAAAGAAGTGTGAAATCAAGCTAAAAATCATCGAATTCAGAACTCGGAGTCAACGAATATTCATAAAACAGTTTACGTAATGAAACCACATTTCGCGGCTAACTAGGTGAAACGAGACCTAGTAGCCACGAGTTCTGAAATCAAAATCCGAAATACCAGGATTGTAGAGCTTGAAAAGTAGTGTGAAATCAAGCTAAAAATCACCGAATTCAGAAATCGGAGTCAACGGATATTCATAAAACCGTTTACGTAAAGAAACCACATTTCGCGGCTAACTAGGTGAAACGAGACCTACTAGACACGAGTTCTGAAATTAAAATCCAAAATTCCAGGATTGTAGAGCTCGAAAAGTAGTGTGAAATCATGCTAAAAATCATCGAATTCAGAACTCGGAGTCAACGGAAATTCATAAAACCGTTTACGTAAAGAAACCACATTTCGCGGCTAACTAGGTGAAACGAGACCTACTAGCCACGAGTTCTGAAATCAAAATCCGAAATGCCAGGATTGAAGAGCCCGAAAAGTAGTGAGAAATCAAGCGAAAAATCACCGAATTCAGAACTCGGAGTCAACGGAAATTCATAAAACCGTTTACGTAAAGAAACCACATTTCGCGGCTAACTAGGTGAAACGAGACCTACTAGCCACGAGTTCTGAAATCAAAATCCGAAATGCCAGGATTGAAGAGCCCGAAAAGTAGTGAGAAATCAAGCGAAAAATCACCGAATTCAGAACTCGGAGTCAACGGATATTCATAAAACCGTTTACGTAAAGAAACCACATTTCGCGGCTAACTTGGTGAAACGAGACCTACTAGCCAGGAGTTTTGAAATAAAAATCCGAAATACCTGGATTGAAGAGCTCGAAAAGTTGTGTGAAATCAAGCTAAAAATCATCGAATTCAGAAATCGGAGTCAACGGATATTCATAAAACCGTTTACGTAAAGAAACCACATTTCGCGGCTAACTAGGTGAAACGAGACCTACTAGACACGAGTTCTGAAATCAAAATCCGAAATTCCAGGATTGTAGAGCTCGAAAAGTAGTGTGAAATCATGCTAAAAATCAACGAATTCAGAACTCGGAGTCAACGGAAATTCATAAAACCGTTTACGTAAAGAAACCACATTTCGCGGCTAACTAGGTGAAACGAGACCTACTAGCCACGAGTTCTGAAATCAAAATCCGAAATGCCAGAATTGAAGAGCCCGAAAAGTAGTGAGAAATCAAGCGAAAAATCACCGAATTCAGAACTCGGAGTCAACGGATATTCATAATACCGTTTACGTAAAGAAACCACATTTCGCGGCTAACTTGGTGAAACGAGACCTACTAGCCAGGAGTTTTGAAATAAAAATCCGAAATACCTGGATTGAAGAGCTCGAAAAGTTGTGTGAAATCAAGCTAAAAATCATCGAATTCAGAACTCGGAGTCAACGAATATTCGTAAAACAGTTTACGTAAAGAAACCACATTTCGCGGCTAACTAGGTGAAACGAAAAACTACTAGCCACGAGTTCTGAAATCAAAATCCGAAACTCCAGGGTTGTAGAGCTCGAAAAGTAGTGTGAAATCAAGCTAAAAATCACCAAATGCAGAACTCGGAGTCAACGGATATTCATAAAACCGTTTACGTAAAGAAAGCACATTTCGCGGCTAACTAGGTGAAACGAGACCTACTAGACAGGAGTTCTGAAATCAAAATCCGAAATTCCAGGATTGTAGAGCTCGAAAAGTAGTGTGAAATCATGCTAAAAATCATCGAATTCAGAACTCGGAGTCAACGGATATTCATAAAACCGTTTACGTAAAGAAACCACATTTCGCGGCTAACTAGGTGAAACGAGACCTACTAGCCACGAGTTCTGAAATAAAAATCCGAAATGCCAGGATTGAAGAGCTCGAAAAGTAGTGTGAAATCAAGCTAAAAATCATCGAATTCAGAACTCGGAGTCAACGAATATTCATAAAACAGTTTACGTAAAGAAACCACATTTCGCGGCTAACTAGGTGAAATGAGACCTACTAGCCACGAGTTCTGAAATCAAAATCCGAAATGCCAGGATTGTAGAGCTCGAAAAGTAGTGTGAAATCAAGCGAAAAATCACCGAATTCAGAACTCGGAGTCAACGGATATTCATAAAACCGTTTACGTAAAGAAACCACATTTCGCGGCTAACTTGGTGAAACGAGACCTACTAGCCAGGAGTTTTGAAATAAAAATCCGAAATACCAGGATTGAAGAGCTCGAAAAGTAGTGTGAAATCAAGCTAAAAATCATCGAATTCAGAACTCGGAGTCAACGAATATTCATAAAACAGTTTACGTAAAGAAACCACATTTCGCGGCTAACTAGGTGAAACGAGACCTACTAGCCACGAGTTCTGAAATCAAAATCCGAAATACCAGGATTGAAGAGCTCGAAAAGAAGTGTGAAATCAAGCTAAAAATCATCGAATTCAGAACTCGGAGTCAACGAATATTCATAAAACAGTTTACGTAATGAAACCACATTTCGCGGCTAACTAGGTGAAACGAGACCTAGTAGCCACGAGTTCTGAAATCAAAATCCGAAATACCAGGATTGTAGAGCTTGAAAAGTAGTGTGAAATCAAGCTAAAAATCACCGAATTCAGAACTCGGAGTCAACGGATATTCATAAAACCGTTTACGTAAAGAAACCACATTTCGCGGCTAACTAGGTGAAACGAAAAACTACTAGCCACGAGTTCTGAAATCAAAATCCGAAACTCCAGTTTTGTAGAGCTCCAAAAGTAGTGTGAAATCAAGCTAAAAATCACCGAATTCAGAACTCGGAGTCAACGGATATTCATAAAACCGTTTACGTAAAGAAACCACATTTCGCGGCTAACTAGGTGAAACGAGACCTAGTAGCCACAAGTTCTGAAATCAAAATCCGAAATACCAGGATTGTAGAGCTTGAAAAGTAGTGTGAAATCAAGCTAAAAATCACCGAATTCAGAACTCGGAGTCATCGGATATTCATAAAACCGTTTACGTAAAGAAACCACATTTCGCGGCTAACTAGGTGAAACGAAAAACTACTAGCCACGAGTTCTGAAATCAAAATCCGAAACTCTAGTTTTGTAGAGCTCCAAAAGTAGTGTGAAATCAAGCTAAAAATCACCGAATTCAGAACTCGGAGTCAACGGATATTCATAAAACCGTTTACGTAAAGAAACCACATTTCGCGGCTAACTAGGTGAAACGAAAAACTACTAGCCACGAGTTCTGAAATCAAAATCCGAAACTCCAGTTTTGTAGAGCTCCAAAAGTAGTGTGAAATCAAGCTAAAAATCACCAAATTCAGAACTCGGAGTCAACGGAAATTCATAAAACCGTTTACGTAAAGAAACCACATTTCGCGGCTAACTAGGTGAAACGAGACCTACTAGCCACGAGTTCTGAAATCAAAATCCGAAATGCCAGGATTGAAGAGCCCGAAAAGTAGTGAGAAATCAAGCGAAAAATCACCGAATTCAGAACTCGGAGTCAACGGATATTCATAAAACCGTTTACGTAAAGAAACCACATTTCGCGGCTAACTTGGTGAAACGAGACCTACTAGCCAGGAGTTTTGAAATAAAAATCCGAAATACCTGGATTGAAGAGCTCGAAAAGTTGTGTGAAATCAAGCTAAAAATCATCGAATTCAGAACTCGGAGTCAACGAATATTCATAAAACAGTTTACGTAAAGAAACCACATTTCGCGGCTAACTAGGTGAAACGAGACCTACTAGCCACGAGTTCTGAAATAAAAATCCGAAATACCAGGATTGAAGAGCTCGAAAAGAAGTGTGAAATCAAGCTAAAAATCATCGAATTCAGAACTCGGAGTCAACGAATATTCATAAAACAGTTTACGTAATGAAACCACATTTCGGGGCTAACTAGGTGAAACGAGACCTAGTAGCCACGAGTTTTGAAATCAAAATCCGAAATACCAGGATTGTAGAGCTTGAAAAGTAGTGTGAAATCAAGCTAAAAATCACCGAATTCAGAACTCGGAGTCAACGGATATTCATAAAACCGTTTACGTAAAGAAACCACATTTCGCGGCTAACTAGGTGAAACGAAAAACTACTAGCCACGAGTTCTGAAATCAAAATCCGAAACTCCAGGGTTGTAGATCTCGAAAAGTAGTGTGAAATCAAGCTAAAAATCACCAAATGCAGAACTCGGAGTCAACGGATATTCATAAAACCGTTTACGTAAAGAAAGCACATTTCGCGGCTAACTAGGTGAAATGAGACCTACTAGACAGGAGTTCTGAAATCAAAATCCGAAATTCCAGGATTGTAGAGCTCGAAAAGTAGTGTGAAATCATGCTAAAAATCATCGAATTCAGAACTCGGAGTCAACGGATATTCATAAAACCGTTTACGTAAAGAAACCACATTTCGCGGCTAACTAGGTGAAACGAGACCTACTAGCCACGAGTTCTGAAATAAAAATCCGAAATGCCAGGATTGAAGAGCTCGAAAAGTAGTGTGAAATCAAGCTAAAAATCATCGAATTCAGAACTCGGAGTCAACGAATATTCATAAAACAGTTTACGTAAAGAAACCACATTTCGCGGCTAACTAGGTGAAATGAGACCTACTAGCCACGAGTTCTGAAATCAAAATCCGAAATGCCAGGATTGTAGAGCTCGAAAAGTAGTGTGAAATCAAGCGAAAAATCACCGAATTCAGAACTCGGAGTCAACGGATATTCATAAAACCGTTTACGTAAAGAAACCACATTTCGCGGCTAACTTGATGAAACGAGACCTACTAGCCAGGAGTTTTGAAATAAAAATCCGAAATACCAGGATTGAAGAGCTCGAAAAGTAGTGTGAAATCAAGCTAAAAATCATCGAATTCAGAACTCGGAGTCAACGAATATTCATAAAACAGTTTACGTAAAGAAACCACATTTCGCGGCTAACTAGGTGAAACGAGACCTACTAGCCACGAGTTCTGAAATCAAAATCCGAAATACCAGGATTGAAGAGCTCGAAAAGAAGTGTGAAATCAAGCTAAAAATCATCGAATTCAGAACTCGGAGTCAACGAATATTCATAAAACAGTTTACGTAATGAAACCACATTTCGCGGCTAACTAGGTGAAACGAGACCTAGTAGCCACAAGTTCTGAAATCAAAATCCGAAATACCAGGATTGTAGAGCTTGAAAAGTAGTGTGAAATCAAGCTAAAAATCACCGAATTCAGAACTCGGAGTCATCGGATATTCATAAAACCGTTTACGTAAAGAAACCACATTTCGCGGCTAACTAGGTGAAACGAAAAACTACTAGCCACGAGTTCTGATATCAAAATCCGAAACTCCAGTTTTGTAGAGCTCCAAAAGTAGTGTGAAATCAAGCTAAAAATCACCGAATTCAGAACTCAGAGTCAACGGATATTCATAAAACCGTTTACGTAAAGAAACCACATTTCGCGGCTAACTAGGTGAAACGAAAAACTACTAGCCACGAGTTCTGAAATCAAAATCCGAAACTCCAGTTTTGTAGAGCTCGAAAAGTAGTGTGAAATCAAGCTAAAAATCACCAAATTCAGAACTCGGAGTCAACGGAAATTCATAAAACCGTTTACGTAAAGAAACCACATTTCGCGGCTAACTAGGTGAAACGAGACCTACTAGCCACGAGTTCTGAAATCAAAATCCGAAATGCCAGGATTGAAGAGCCCGAAAAGTAGTGAGAAATCAAGCGAAAAATCACCGAATTCAGAACTCGGAGTCAACGGATATTCATAAAACCGTTTACGTAAAGAAACCACATTTCGCGGCTAACTTGGTGAAACGAGACCTACTAGCCAGGAGTTTTGAAATAAAAATCCGAAATACCTGGATTGAAGAGCTCGAAAAGTTGTGTGAAATCAAGCTAAAAATCATCGAATTCAGAACTCGGAGTCAACGAATATTCATAAAACAGTTTACGTAAAGAAACCACATTTCGCGGCTAACTAGGTGAAACGAGACCTACTAGTCACGAGTTCTGAAATAAAAATCCGAAATACCAGGATTGAAGAGCTCGAAAAGAAGTGTGAAATCAAGCTAAAAATCATCGAATTCAGAACTCGGAGTCAACGAATATTCATAAAACAGTTTACGTAATGAAACCACATTTCGGGGCTAACTAGGTGAAACGAGACCTAGTAGCCACGAGTTTTGAAATCAAAATCCGAAATACCAGGATTGTAGAGCTTGAAAAGTAGTGTGAAATCAAGCTAAAAATCACCGAATTCAGAACTCGGAGTCAACGGATATTCATAAAACCGTTTACGTAAAGAAACCACATTTCGCGGCTAACTAGGTGAAACAAAAAACTACTAGCCACGAGTTCTGAAATCAAAATCCGAAACTCCAGGGTTGTAGAGCTCGAAAAGTAGTGTGAAATCAAGCTAAAAATCACCAAATGCAGAACTCGGAGTCAACGGATATTCATAAAACCGTTTACGTAAAGAAAGCACATTTCGCGGCTAACTAGGTGAAACGAGACCTACTAGACAGGAGTTCTGAAATCAAAATCCGAAATTCCAGGATTGTAGAGCTCGAAAAGTAGTGTGAAATCATGCTAAAAATCATCGAATTCAGAACTCGGAGTCAACGGATATTCATAAAACCGTTTACGTAAAGAAACCACATTTCGCGGCTAACTAGGTGAAACGAGACCTACTAGCCACGAGTTCTGAAATAAAAATCCGAAATGCCAGGATTGAAGAGCTCGAGAAGTAGTGTGAAATCAAGCTAAAAATCATCGAATTCAGAACTCGGAGTCAACGAATATTCATAAAACAGTTTACGTAAAGAAACCACATTTCGCGGCTAACTAGGTGAAATGAGACCTACTAGCCACGAGTTCTGAAATCAAAATCCGAAATGCCAGGATTGTAGAGCTCGAAAAGTAGTGTGAAATCAAGCGAAAAATCACCGAATTCAGAACTCGGAGTCAACGGATATTCATAAAACCGTTTACGTAAAGAAACCACATTTCGCGGCTAACTTGGTGAAACGAGACCTACTAGCCAGGAGTTTTGAAATAAAAATCCGAAATACCAGGATTGAAGAGCTCGAAAAGTAGTGTGAAATCAAGCTAAAAATCATCGAATTCAGAACTCGGAGTCAACGAATATTCATAAAACAGTTTACGTAAAGAAACCACATTTCGCGGCTAACTAGGTGAAACGAGACCTACTAGCCACGAGTTCTGAAATCAAAATCCGAAATACCAGGATTGAAGAGCTCGAAAAGAAGTGTGAAATCAAGCTAAAAATCATCGAATTCAGAACTCGGAGTCAACGAATATTCATAAAACAGTTTACGTAATGAAACCACATTTCGCGGCTAACTAGGTGAAACGAGACCTAGTAGCCACGAGTTCTGAAATCAAAATCCGAAATACCAGGATTGTAGAGCTTGAAAAGTAGTGTGAAATCAAGCTAAAAATCACCGAATTCAGAACTCGGAGTCAACGGATATTCATAAAACCGTTTACGTAAAGAAACCACATTTCGCAGCTAACTAGGTGAAACGAAAAACTACTAGCCACGAGTTCTGAAATCAAAATCCGAAACTCCAGTTTTGTAGAGCTCCAAAAGTAGTGTGAAATCAAGCTAAAAATCTCCAAATTCAGAACTCGGAGTCAACGGATATTCATAAAACTGTTTACGTAAAGAAACCACATTTCGCGGCTAACTAGGTGAAACGAGACCTACTAGACACGAGTTCTGAAATCAAAATCCGAAATTCCAGGATTGTAGAGCTCGAAAAGTAGTGTGAAATCATGCTAAAAATCATCGAATTCAGAACTCGGAGTCAACGGAAATTCATAAAACCGTTTACGTAAAGAAACCACATTTTGCGGCTAACTAGGTGAAACGAGACCTACTAGCCACGAGTTCTGAAATCAAAATCCGAAATGCCAGGATTGAAGAGCCCGAAAAGTAGTGTGAAATCAAGCGAAAAATCACCGAATTCAGAACTCGGAGTCAACGGATATTCATAAAACCGTTTACGTAAAGAAACCACATTTCGCGGCTAACTTGGTGAAACGAGACCTACTAGCCAGGAGTTTTGAAATAAAAATCCGAAATACCTGGATTGAAGAGCTCGAAAAGTTGTGTGAAATCAAGCTAAAAATCATCGAATTCAGAACTCGGAGTCAACGAATATTCATAAAACAGTTTACGTAAAGAAACCACATTTCGCGGCTAACTAGGTGAAACGAGACCTACTAGCCACGAGTTCTGAAATAAAAATCCGAAATACCAGGATTGAAGAGCTCGAAAAGAAGTGTGAAATCAAGCTAAAAATCATCGAATTCAGAACTCGGAGTCAACGAATATTCATAAAACAGTTTACGTAATGAAACCACATTTCGCGGCTAACTAGGTGAAACGAGACCTAGTAGCCACGAGTTCTGAAATCAAAATCCGAAATACCAGGATTGTAGAGCTTGAAAAGTAGAGTGAAATCAAGCTAAAAATCACCGAATTCAGAACTCGGAGTCAACGGATATTCATAAAACCGTTTACGTAAAGAAACCACATTTCGCGGCTAACTAGGTGAAACGAAAAACTACTAGCCACGAGTTCTGAAATCAAAATCCGAAACTCCAGGGTTGTAGAGCTCGAAAAGTAGTGTGAAATCAAGCTAAAAATCACCAAATACAGAACTCGGAGTCAACGGATATTCATAAAACCGTTTACGTAAAGAAACCACATTTCGCGGCTAACTAGGTGAAACGAGACCTACTAGACACGAGTTCTGAAATCAAAATCCGAAATTCCAGGATTGTAGAGCTCGAAAAGTAGTGTGAAATCGTGCTAAAAATCATCGAATTCAGAACTCGGAGTCAACGGATATTCATAAAACCGTTTACGTAAAGAAACCACATTTCGCGGCTAACTAGGTGAAACGAGACCTACTAGCCACGAGTTCTGAAATAAAAATTCGAAATGCCAGGATTGAAGAGCTCGAAAAGTAGTGTGAAATCAAGCTAAAAATCATCGAATTCAGAACTCGGAGTCAACGAATATTCATAAAACAGTTTACGTAAAGAAACCACATTTCGCGGCTAACTAGGTGAAATGAGACCTACTAGCCACGAGTTCTGAAATCAAAATCCGAAATTCCAGGATTGTAGAGCTCGAAAAGTAGTGTGTAATCAAGCGAAAAATCACCGAATTCAGAACTCGGAGTCAACGGATATTCATAAAACCGTTTACGTAAAGAAACCACATTTCGCGGCTAACTTGGTGAAACGAGACCTACTAGCCAGGAGTTTTGAAATAAAAATCCGAAATACCAGGATTGAAGAGCTCGAAAAGTAGTGTGAAATCAAGCTAAAAATCATCAAATTCAGAACTCGGAGTCAACGAATATTCATAAAACAGTTTACGTAAAGAAACCACATTTCACGGCTAACTAGGTGAAACGAGACCTACTAGCCACGAGTTCTGAAATAAAAATCCGAAATACCAGGATTGAAGAGCTCGAAAAGTAGTGTGAAATCAAGCTAAAAATCATCGAATTCAGAACTCGGAGTCAACGAATATTCATAAAACAGTTTACGTAAAGAAACCACATTTCGCGGCAAAATAGGTGAAACGAGACCTACTAGCCACGAGTTCTGAAATCAAAATCTGAAATGCCGGGATTGTAGAGCCCGAAAAGTAGTGTGAAATCAAGCTAAAAATCACCGAATTCAGAACTCGGAGTCAATGGATATTCATAAAAACGATTACGTAAAGAAACCACATTTCGCGGCTAACTAGGTGAAACGAGAACTACTAGCCACGAGTTCTGAAATCAAAATCCGAAACTCCAGGGTTGTAGAGCTCGAAAAGTAGTGTGAAATCAAGCTAAAAATCATCGAATTCAGAACTCGGAGTCAACGAATATTCATAAAACAGTTTACGTAAAGAAACCACATTTCGCGGCTAACTAGGTGAAACGATACCTACTAGCCACGAGTTCTGAAATCAAAATCCGAAATGCCAGGATTGTAGAGTTCAAAAAGTAGTGTGAAATCAAGCTAAAAATCACCGAATTCAGAACTCGGAGTCAACGGATATTCATAAAACCGTTCACGTAAAGAAACCACATTTCGCGGCTAACTAGGTGAAACGAGACCTACAAGCCACGAGTTCTGAAATAAAAATCCGAAATGCCAGGATTGAAGAGCTCGAAAAGTAGTGTGAAATCAAGCTAAAAATCATCGAATTCAGAACTCGGAGTCAACGAATATTCATAAAACAGTTTACGTAAAGAAACCACATTTCGCGGTTAACTAGGTGAAACGAGACCTACTAGCCACGATTTCTGAAATCAAAATCCGAAATGCCAGGATTGTATAGCTCGAAAAGTAGTGTGAAATCAAGCTAAAAATCACCGAATTCAGAACTCGGAGTCAACGGATATTCATAAAACCGTTTACGTAAAGAAACCACATTTCGCGGCTAACTAGGTGAAACGAGAACTACTAGCCACGAGTTCTGAAATCAAAATCCGAAACTCCAGGGTTGTAGAGCTCGAAAAGAAGTGTGAAATCAAGCTAAAAATCACCAAATTCAGAACTCGGAGTCAACGGATATTCATAAAACCGTTTACGTAAAGAAACCACATTTCGCGGCTAACTAGGTGAAACGAGACCTACTAGACACGAGTTCTGAAATCAAAATCCGAAATTCCAGGATTGTAGAGCTCGAAAAGTAGTGTGAAATCATGCTAAAAATCATCGAATTCAGAACTCGGAGTCAACGGATATTCATAAAACCGTTTACGTAAAGAAACCACATTTCGCGGCTAACTAGGTGAAACGAGACCTACTAGCCACGAGTTCTGAAATAAAAATCCAAAATGCCAGGATTGAAGAGCTCGAAAAATAGTGTTAAATCAAGCTAAAAATCATCGAATTCAGAACTCGGAGTCAACGAATATTCATAAAACAGTTTACGTAAAGAAACCACATTTAGCGGCTAACTAGGTGAAATGAGACCTACTAGCCACGAGTTCTGAAATCAAAATCCGAAATGCCAGGATTGTAGAGCTCGAAAAGTAGTGTGAAATCAAGCGAAAAATCACCGAATTCAGAACTCGGAGTCAACGGATATTCGTAAAACCGTTTACGTAAAGAAACCACATTTCGCGGCTAACTAGGTGAAACGAGAACTACTAGCCACGAGTTCTGAAATCAAAATCCGAAACTCCAGGGTTGTAGACCTCGAAAAGTAGTGTGAAATCAAGCTAAAAATAACCGAATTCAGAACTCGGAGTCAACGGATATTCATAAAACCGTTTACGTAAAGAAACCACATTTTGCGGCTAACTAGGTGAAACGAGACCTACTAGACACGAGTTCTGAAATCAAAATCCGAAATGCCAGGATTGTAGAGCTCGAAAAGTAGTGTGAAATCATGCTAAAAATCATCGAATTCAGAACTCGGAGTCAACGGATATTCATAAAACCGTTTACGTAAAGAAACCACATTTCGCGGCTAACTAGGTGAAACGAGACCTACTAGCCACGAGTTCTGAAATAAAAATCCAAAATGCCAGGATTGAAGAGCTCGAAAAATAGTGTTAAATCAAGCTAAAAATCATCGAATTCAGAACTCGGAGTCAACGAATATTCATAAAACAGTTTACGTAAAGAAACCACATTTAGCGGCTAACTAGGTGAAATGAGACCTACTAGCCACGAGTTCTGAAATCAAAATCCGAAATGCCAGGATTGTAGAGCTCGAAAAGTAGTGTGAAATAAAGCGAAAAATCACCGAATTCAGAACTCGGAGTCAACGGATATTCGTAAAACCGTTTACGTAAAGAAACCACATTTCGCGGCTAACTAGGTGAAACGAGAACTACTAGCCACGAGTTCTGAAATCAAAATCCGAAACTCCAGGGTTGTAGACCTCGAAAAGTAGTGTGAAATCAAGCTAAAAATAACCGAATTCAGAACTCGGAGTCAACGGATATTCATAAAACCGTTTACGTAAAGAAACCACATTTTGCGGCTAACTAGGTGAAACGAGACCTACTAGACACGAGTTCTGAAATCAAAATCCGAAATGCCAGGATTGTAGAGCTCGAAAAGTAGTGTGAAATCATGCTAAAAATCATCGAATTCAGAACTCGGAGTCAACGGATATTCATAAAACCGTTTACGTAAAGAAACCACATTTCGCGGCTAACTAGTTGAAATGAGACCTACTAGCCACGAGTTCTGAAATAAAAATCCGAAAAGCCAGGATTGAAGAGCTCGAAAAGTAGTGTGAAATCAAGCTAAAAATCATCGAATTCAGAACTCGGAGTCAACGGATATTCATAAAACCGTTTACGTAAAGAAACCACATTTCGCGGCTAACTAGGTGAAACGAGAACTACTAGCCACGAGTTCTGAAATCAAAATCCGAAACTCCAGGGTTGTAGAGCTCAAAAAGTAGTGTGAAATCAAGCTAAAAATCACCAAATTCAGAACTCGGAGTCAACGGATATTCATAAAACAGTTTACGTAAAGAAACCACATTTCGCGGCTAACTAGGTGAAACGAGACTTACTAGCCACGAGTTCTGAAATCAAAATCCGAAACTCCAGGGTTGTAGAGCTCGAAAAGTAGTGTGAAATCAAGCTAAAAATCACCGAATTCAGAACTCGGAGTCAACGGATATTCATAAAACCGTTTACGTAAAGAAACCACATTTCGCAGCTAACTAGGTGAAACGAAAAACTACTAGC
Source organism: Euonymus europaeus (assembly GCA_963580455.1). Taxonomy (NCBI): domain Eukaryota; kingdom Viridiplantae; phylum Streptophyta; class Magnoliopsida; order Celastrales; family Celastraceae; genus Euonymus; species Euonymus europaeus. The sequence continues at coordinate 26,518,725 of OY756966.1, read as the reverse complement.
CACGAGTTCTGAAATCAAAATCCGAAACTCCAGTTTTGTAGAGCTCCAAAAGTAGTGTGAAATCAAGCTAAAAATCACCGAATTCAGAACTCGGAGTCAACGGATATTCATAAAACCGTTTACGTAAAGAAACCACATTTCGCGGCTAACTAGGTGAAACGAGACCTACTAGCCACGAGTTCTGAAATAAAAATCCGAAATGCCAGGATTGAAGAGCTCGAAAAGTAGTGTGAAATCAAGCTAAAAATCATCGAATTCAGAACTCGGAGTCAACGAATATTCATAAAACAGTTTACGTAAAGAAACCACATTTCGCGGCTAACTAGGTGAAACGAGACTTACTAGCCACGAGTTCTGAAATCAAAATCCGAAATGCCAGGATTGTAGAGCTCGAAAAGTAGTGTGAAATCAAGCTAAAAATCACCGAATTCAGAACTCGGAGTCAACGGATATTCATAAAACCGTTTACGTAAAGAAACCACATTTCGCGGCTAACTAGGTGAAACGAGAACTACTAGCAACGAGTTTTGAAATCAAAATCCGAAACTCCAGGGTTGTAGAGCTCGAAAAGTAGTGTGAAATCAAGCTAAAAATCACCAAATTCAGAACTCGGAGTCAACGGATATTCATAAAACAGTTTACATAAAGAAACCACATTTCGCGGCTAACTAGGTGAAACGAGACCTACTAGCCACGAGTACTGAAATCAAAATCCGAATCTCCAGGGTTGTAGAGCTCGAAAAGTAGTGTGTAATCAAGCTAAAAATCACCGAATTCAGAACTCGGAGTCAACGGATATTCATAAAACCGTTTACGTAAAGAAACCACATTTCGCGGCTAACTAGGTGAAACGAGAACTACTAGCAACGAGTTTTGAAATCAAAATCCGAAACTCCAGGGTTGTAGAGCTCGAAAAGTAGTGTGAAATCAATCTAAAAATCACCAAATTCAGAACTCGGAGTCAACGAATATTCATAAAACAGTTTACGTAAAGAAACCACATTTCGCGACTAACTAGGTGAAACGAGACCTACTAGCCACGAGTTCTGAAATAAAAATCCGAAATGCCAGGATTGAAGAGCTCGAAAAGTAGTGTGAAATCAAGCTAAAAATCATCGAATTCAGAACTCGGAGTCAACGAATATTCATAAAACAGTTTACGTAAAGAAACCACATTTCGCGGCTAACTAGGTGAAACGAGACCTACTAGCCACGAGTTCTGAAATCAAAATTCGAAATGCCAGGATTGTAGAGCTCGAAAAGTAGTGTGAAATCAAGCTAAAAATCACCGAATTCAGAACTCGGAGTCAACGGATATTCGTAAAACCGTTTACGTAAAGAAACCACATTTCGCAGCCAACTAGGTGAAACGGGAACTACTAGCCACGAGTTCTGAAATCAAAATCCGAAAATCCAGGGTTGTGGAGCTCGAAAAGTAGTGTGAAATCAAGCTAAAAATCACCAAAATTCAGAACTCGGAGTCAACGGATATTCATAAAACCGTTTACGTAAAGAAACCACATTTCGCGGCTAACTAGGTGAAACGAGACCTACTAGACACGAGTTCTGAAATCAAAATCCGAAATGCCAGGATTGTAGAGCTCGAAAAGTAGTGTGAAATCATGCTAAAAATCATCGAATTCAGAACTCGGAGTCAACGGATATTCATAAAATCGTTTACGTAAAGAAACCACATTTCGCGGCTAACTAGGTGAAACGAGACCTACTAGCTACGAGTTCTGAAATAAAAATCCGAAAAGGCAGGATTGAAGAGCTCGAAAAGTAGTGTGAAATCAAGCTAAAAATCATCAAATTCAGAACTCGGAGTCAACGGATATTCGTAAAACCGTTTACGTAAAGAAACCACATTTCGCAGCCAACTAGGTGAAACGGGAACTACTAGCCACGAGTTCTGAAATCAAAATCCGAAAATCCAGGGTTGTGGAGCTCGAAAAGTAGTGTGAAATCAAGCTAAAAATCACCAAAATTCAGAACTCGGAGTCAACGGATATTCATAAAACCGTTTACGTAAAGAAACCACATTTCGCGGCTAACTAGGTGAAACGAGACCTACTAGACACGAGTTCTGAAATCAAAATCCGAAATGCCAGGATTGTAGAGCTCGAAAAGTAGTGTGTAATCAAGCTAAAAATCACCGAATTCAGAACTCGGAGTCAACGGATATTCATAAAACAGTTTACGTAAAGAAACCACATTTCGCGGCTAACTAGGTGAAACGAGACCTACTAGCCACGAGTTCTGAAATCAAAATCCGAAATGCCAGGAATGTAGAGCTCGAAAAGTAGTGTGAAATCATGCTAAAAATCATCGAATTCAGAACTCGGAGTCAACGGATATTCATAAAACCGTTTACGTAAAGAAACCACATTTCGCGGCTAACTAGGTGAAACGAGACCTACTAGCCACGAGTTCTGAAATAAAAATCCGAAAAGCCAGGATTGAAGAGCTCGAAAAGTAGTGTGAAATCAAGCTAAAAATCATCGAATTCAGAACTCGGAGTCAACGAATATTCATAAAACAGTTTACGTAAAGAAACCACATTTCGCGGCTAACTAGGTGAAACGAGACCTACTAGCTACGAGTTCTGAAATAAAAATCCGAAATACCAGGATTGTAGAGCTCGAAAAGTAGTGTGAAATCAAGCTAAAAATCATCGAATTCAAAACTCGGAGTCAACGAATATTCATAAAACAGTTTACGTAAAGAAATTACATTTTGCGGCCAACTAGGTGAAACGAGACCTACTAGCCACGAGTTCTGAAATCAAAATCCGAAATGCCACGATTGTAGAGCTCGAAAATTAGTGTGAAATCAAGCTAAAAATCACCGAATTCAGAACTCGGAGTCAACGGATATTCATAAAACCGTTTACGAAAGAAACCACATTTCGCGGCTAACTAGGTGAAACGAGAACTACTAGCCACGAGTTCTGAAATCAAAATCCAAAACTCCAGGGTTGTAGAGCTCGAAAGGTAGTGTGAAATCAAGCTAAAAATCACCAAATTCAGAACTCGGAGTCAACGGATATTCATAAAACCGTTTACGTAAAGAAACCATATTTCGCGGTAACTAAGTGAAACGAGACCTACTAGACACGAGTTCTGAAATCAAAATCCGAAACTCCAGGGTTGTAGAGCTCGAAAAGTAGTGTGAAATCAAGCTAAAAATCATCGAATTCAAAACTCGGAGTCAACGAATATTCATAAAACAGTTTACGTAAAGAAATTACATTTTGCGGCCAACTAGGTGAAACGAGACCTACTAGCCACGAGTTCTGAAATAAAAATCCGAAAAGCCAGGATTGAAGAGCTCGAAAAGTAGTGTGAAATCAAGCTAAAAATCATCGAATTCAGAACTCGGAGTCAACGAATATTCATAAAACAGTTTACGTAAAGAAACCACATTTCGCGGCAAAATAGGTGAAACGAGACCTACTAGCCACGAGTTCTGAAATCAAAATCTGAAATGCCGGGATTGTAGAGCTCGAAAAGTAGTGTGAAATCAAGCTAAAAATCACCGAATTCAGAACTCGGAGTCAATGGATATTCATAAAAACGATTACGTAAAGAAACCACATTTCGCGGCTAACTAGGTGAAACGAGAACTACTAGCCACGAGTTCTGAAATCAAAATCCGAAACTCCAGGGTTGTAGAGCTCGAAAAGTAGTGTGAAATCAAGCTAAAAATCATCGAATTCAGAACTCGGAGTCAACGAATATTCAAAAAACAGTTTACGTAAAGAAACCACATTTCGCGGCTAACTAGGTGAAACGATACCTACTAGCCACGAGTTCTGAAATCAAAATCCGAAATGCCAGGATTGTAGAGTTCAAAAAGTAGTGTGAAATCAAGCTAAAAATCACCGAATTCAGAACTCGGAGTCAACGGATATTCATAAAACCGTTCACGTAAAGAAACCACATTTCGCGGCTAACTAGGTGAAACGAGACCTACAAGCCACGAGTTCTGAAATAAAAATCCGAAATGCCAGGATTGAAGAGCTCGAAAAGTAGTGTGAAATCAAGCTAAAAATCATCGAATTCAGAACTCGGAGTCAACGAATATTCATAAAACAGTTTACGTAAAGAAACCACATTTCGCGGTTAACTAGGTGAAACGAGACCTACTAGCCACGATTTCTGAAATCAAAATCCGAAATGCCAGGATTGTATAGCTCGAAAAGTAGTGTGAAATCAAGCTAAAAATCACCGAATTCAGAACTCGGAGTCAACGGATATTCATAAAACCGTTTACGTAAAGAAACCACATTTCGCGGCTAACTAGGTGAAACGAGAACTACTAGCCACGAGTTCTGAAATCAAAATCCGAAACTCCAGGGTTGTAGAGCTCGAAAAGAAGTGTGAAATCAAGCTAAAAATCACCAAATTCAGAACTCGGAGTCAACGGATATTCATAAAACCGTTTACGTAAAGAAACCACATTTCGCGGCTAACTAGGTGAAACGAGACCTACTAGACACGAGTTCTGAAATCAAAATCCGAAATTCCAGGATTGTAGAGCTCGAAAAGTAGTGTGAAATCATGCTAAAAATCACCGAATTCAGAACTCGGAGTCAACGGATATTCATAAAACCGTTTACGTAAAGAAACCACATTTCGCGGCTAACTAGGTGAAACGAGACCTACTAGCCACGAGTTCTGAAATAAAAATCCGAAATGCCAGGATTGAAGAGCTCGAAAAGTAGTGTGAAATCAAGCTAAAAATCATCGAATTCAGAACTCGGAGTCAACGAATATTCATAAAACAGTTTACGTAAAGAAACCACATTTCGCGGCTAACTAGGTGAAACGAGACTTACTAGCCACGAGTTCTGAAATCAAAATCCGAAATGCCAGGATTGTAGAGCTCGAAAAGTAGTGTGAAATCAAGCTAAAAATCACCGAATTCAGAACTCGGAGTCAACGGATATTCATAAAACCGTTTACGTAAAGAAACCACATTTCGCGGCTAACTAGGTGAAACGAGAACTACTAGCAACGAGTTTTGAAATCAAAATCCGAAACTCCAGGGTTGTAGAGCTCGAAAAGTAGTGTGAAATCAAGCTAAAAATCACCAAATTCAGAACTCGGAGTCAACGGATATTCATAAAACAGTTTACATAAAGAAACCACATTTCGCGGCTAACTAGGTGAAACGAGACCTACTAGCCACGAGTACTGAAATCAAAATCCGAAACTCCAGGGTTGTAGAGCTCGAAAAGTAGTGTGTAATCAAGCTAAAAATCACCGAATTCAGAACTCGGAGTCAACGGATATTCATAAAACAGTTTACGTAAAGAAACCACATTTCGCGGCTAACTAGGTGAAACGAGAACTACTAGCAACGAGTTTTGAAATCAAAATCCGAAACTCCAGGGTTGTAGAGCTCGAAAAGTAGTGTGAAATCAATCTAAAAATCACCAAATTCAGAACTCGGAGTCAACGAATATTCATAAAACAGTTTACGTAAAGAAACCACATTTCGCGACTAACTAGGTGAAACGAGACCTACTAGCCACGAGTTCTGAAATAAAAATCCGAAATGCCAGGATTGAAGAGCTCGAAAAGTAGTGTGAAATCAAGCTAAAAATCATCGAATTCAGAACTCGGAGTCAACGAATATTCATAAAACAGTTTACGTAAAGAAACCACATTTCGCGGCTAACTAGGTGAAACGAGACCTACTAGCCACGAGTTCTGAAATCAAAATTCGAAATGCCAGGATTGTAGAGCTCGAAAAGTAGTGTGAAATCAAGCTAAAAATCACCGAATTCAGAACTCGGAGTCAACGGATATTCGTAAAACCGTTTACGTAAAGAAACCACATTTCGCAGCCAACTAGGTGAAACGGGAACTACTAGCCACGAGTTCTGAAATCAAAATCCGAAAATCCAGGGTTTTGGAGCTCGAAAAGTAGTGTGAAATCAAGCTAAAAATCACCAAAATTCAGAACTCGGAGTCAACGGATATTCATAAAACCGTTTACGTAAAGAAACCACATTTCGCGGCTAACTAGGTGAAACGAGACCTACTAGACACGAGTTCTGAAATCAAAATCCGAAATGCCAGGATTGTAGAGCTCGAAAAGTAGTGTGAAATCATGCTAAAAATCATCGAATTCAGAACTCGGAGTCAACGGATATTCATAAAATCGTTTACGTAAAGAAACCACATTTCGCGGCTAACTAGGTGAAACGAGACCTACTAGCTACGAGTTCTGAAATAAAAATCCGAAAGGGCAGGATTGAAGAGCTCGAAAAGTAGTGTGAAATCAAGCTAAAAATCATCAAATTCAGAACTCGGAGTCAACGAATATTCATAAAACAGTTTACGTAAAGAAACCACATTTCGCGGCTAACTAGGTGAAACGAGACCTACTAGCCACGAGTTCTGAAATCAAAATCCAAAATGCCAGGAATGTAGAGCTCGAAAAGTAGTGTGAAATCATGCTAAAAATCATCGAATTCAGAACTCGGAGTCAACGGATATTCATAAAACCGTTTACGTAAAGAAACCACATTTCGCGGCTAACTAGGTGAAACGAGACCTACTAGCCACGAGTTCTGAAATAAAAATCCGAAAAGCCAGGATTGAAGAGCTCGAAAAGTAGTGTGAAATCAAGCTAAAAATCATCGAATTCAGAACTCGGAGTCAACGAATATTCATAAAACAGTTTACGTAAAGAAACCACATTTCGCGGCTAACTAGGTGAAACGAGACCTACTAGCTACGAGTTCTGAAATAAAAATCCGAAATACCAGGATTGTAGAGCTCGAAAAGTAGTGTGAAATCAAGCTAAAAATCATCGAATTCAAAACTCGGAGTCAACGAATATTCATAAAACAGTTTACGTAAAGAAATTACATTTTGCGGCCAACTAGGTGAAACGAGACCTACTAGCCACGAGTTCTGAAATCAAAATCCGAAATGCCACGATTGTAGAGCTCGAAAATTAGTGTGAAATCAAGCTAAAAATCACCGAATTCAGAACTCGGAGTCAACGGATATTCATAAAACCGTTTACGAAAGAAACCACATTTAGCGGCTAACTAGGTGAAACGAGAACTACTAGCCACGAGTTCTGAAATCAAAATCCAAAACTCCAGGGTTGTAGAGCTCGAAAGGTAGTGTGAAATCAAGCTAAAAATCACCAAATTCAGAACTCGGAGTCAACGGATATTCATAAAACCGTTTACGTAAAGAAACCATATTTCGCGGTAACTAAGTGAAACGAGACCTACTAGACACGAGTTCTGAAATCAAAATCCGAAACTTGAGGGTTGTAGAGCTCGAAAAGTAGTGTGTAATCAAGCTAAAAATCACCGAATTCAGAACTCGGAGTCAACGGATATTCATAAAACCGTTTACGTAAAGAAACCACATTTTGCGGCTAACTAGGTGAAACGAGACCTACTAGACACGAGTTCTGAAATCAAAATCCGAAATGCCAGGATTGTAGAGCTCGAAAAGTAGTGTGAAATCATGCTAAAAATCATCGAATTCAGAACTCGGAGTCAACGGATATTCATAAAACCGTTTACGTAAAGAAACCACATTTCGCGGCTAACTAGTTGAAATGAGACCTACTAGCCACGAGTTCTGAAATAAAAATCCGAAAAGCCAGGATTGAAGAGCTCGAAAAGTAGTGTGAAATCAAGCTAAAAATCATCGAATTCAGAACTCGGAGTCAACGGATATTCATAAAACCGTTTACGTAAAGAAACCACATTTCGCGGCTAACTAGGTGAAACGAGAACTACTAGCCACGAGTTCTGAAATCAAAATCCGAAACTCCAGGGTTGTAGAGCTCAAAAAGTAGTGTGAAATCAAGCTAAAAATCACCAAATTCAGAACTCGGAGTCAACGGATATTCATAAAACAGTTTACGTAAAGAAACCACATTTCGCGGCTAACTAGGTGAAACGAGACTTACTAGCCACGAGTTCTGAAATCAAAATCCGAAACTCCAGGGTTGTAGAGCTCGAAAAGTAGTGTGAAATCAAGCTAAAAATCACCGAATTCAGAACTCGGAGTCAACGGATATTCATAAAACCGTTTACGTAAAGAAACCACATTTCGCAGCTAACTAGGTGAAACGAAAAACTACTAGCCACGAGTTCTGAAATCAAAATCCGAAACTCCAGTTTTGTAGAGCTCCAAAAGTAGTGTGAAATCAAGCTAAAAATCACCGAATTCAGAACTCGGAGTCAACGGATATTCATAAAACCGTTTACGTAAAGAAACCACATTTCGCGGCTAACTAGGTGAAACGAGACCTACTAGCCACGAGTTCTGAAATAAAAATCCGAAATGCCAGGATTGAAGAGCTCGAAAAGTAGTGTGAAATCAAGCTAAAAATCATCGAATTCAGAACTCGGAGTCAACGAATATTCATAAAACAGTTTACGTAAAGAAACCACATTTCGCGGCTAACTAGGTGAAACGAGACTTACTAGCCACGAGTTCTGAAATCAAAATCCGAAATGCCAGGATTGTAGAGCTCGAAAAGTAGTGTGAAATCAAGCTAAAAATCACCGAATTCAGAACTCGGAGTCAACGGATATTCATAAAACCGTTTACGTAAAGAAACCACATTTCGCGGCTAACTAGGTGAAACGAGAACTACTAGCAACGAGTTTTGAAATCAAAATCCGAAACTCCAGGGTTGTAGAGCTCGAAAAGTAGTGTGAAATCAAGCTAAAAATCACCAAATTCAGAACTCGGAGTCAACGGATATTCATAAAACAGTTTACATAAAGAAACCACATTTCGCGGCTAACTAGGTGAAACGAGACCTACTAGCCACGAGTACTGAAATCAAAATCCGAAACTCCAGGGTTGTAGAGCTCGAAAAGTAGTGTGTAATCAAGCTAAAAATCACCGAATTCAGAACTCGGAGTCAACGGATATTCATAAAACAGTTTACGTAAAGAAACCACATTTCGCGGCTAACTAGGTGAAACGAGAACTACTAGCAACGAGTTTTGAAATCAAAATCCGAAACTCCAGGGTTGTAGAGCTCGAAAAGTAGTGTGAAATCAATCTAAAAATCACCAAATTCAGAACTCGGAGTCAACGAATATTCATAAAACAGTTTACGTAAAGAAACCACATTTCGCGACTAACTAGGTGAAACGAGACCTACTAGCCACGAGTTCTGAAATAAAAATCCGAAATGCCAGGATTGAAGAGCTCGAAAAGTAGTGTGAAATCAAGCTAAAAATCATCGAATTCAGAACTCGGAGTCAACGAATATTCATAAAACAGTTTACGTAAAGAAACCACATTTCGCGGCTAACTAGGTGAAACGAGACCTACTAGCCACGAGTTCTGAAATCAAAATTCGAAATGCCAGGATTGTAGAGCTCGAAAAGTAGTGTGAAATCAAGCTAAAAATCACCGAATTCAGAACTCGGAGTCAACGGATATTCGTAAAACCGTTTACGTAAAGAAACCACATTTCGCAGCCAACTAGGTGAAACGGGAACTACTAGCCACGAGTTCTGAAATCAAAATCCGAAAATCCGGGGTTTTGGAGCTCGAAAAGTAGTGTGAAATCAAGCTAAAAATCACCAAAATTCAGAACTCGGAGTCAACGGATATTCATAAAACCGTTTACGTAAAGAAACCACATTTCGCGGCTAACTAGGTGAAACGAGACCTACTAGACACGAGTTCTGAAATCAAAATCCGAAATGCCAGGATTGTAGAGCTCGAAAAGTAGTGTGAAATCATGCTAAAAATCATCGAATTCAGAACTCGGAGTCAACGGATATTCATAAAATCGTTTACGTAAAGAAACCACATTTCGCGGCTAACTAGGTGAAACGAGACCTACTAGCTACGAGTTCTGAAATAAAAATCCGAAAGGGCAGGATTGAAGAGCTCGAAAAGTAGTGTGAAATCAAGCTAAAAATCATCAAATTCAGAACTCGGAGTCAACGAATATTCATAAAACAGTTTACGTAAAGAAACCACATTTCGCGGCTAACTAGGTGAAATGAGACCTACTAGCCACGAGTTCTGAAATCAAAATCCGAAATGCCAGGAATGTAGAGCTCGAAAAGTAGTGTGAAATCATGCTAAAAATCATCGAATTCAGAACTCGGAGTCAACGGATATTCATAAAACCGTTTACGTAAAGAAACCACATTTCGCGGCTAACTAGGTGAAACGAGACCTACTAGCCACGAGTTCTGAAATAAAAATCCGAAAAGCCAGGATTGAAGAGCTCGAAAAGTAGTGTGAAATCAAGCTAAAAATCATCGAATTCAGAACTCGGAGTCAACGAATATTCATAAAACAGTTTACGTAAAGAAACCACATTTCGCGGCTAACTAGGTGAAACGAGACCTACTAGCTTCGAGTTCTGAAATAAAAATCCGAAATACCAGGATTGTAGAGCTCGAAAAGTAGTGTGAAATCAAGCTAAAAATCATCGAATTCAAAACTCGGAGTCAACGAATATTCATAAAACAGTTTACGTAAAGAAATTACATTTTGCGGCCAACTAGGTGAAACGAGACCTACTAGCCACGAGTTCTGAAATCAAAATCCGAAATGCCACGATTGTAGAGCTCGAAAATTAGTGTGAAATCAAGCTAAAAATCACCGAATTCAGAACTCGGAGTCAACGGATATTCATAAAACCGTTTACGAAAGAAACCACATTTCGCGGCTAACTAGGTGAAACGAGAACTACTAGCCACGAGTTCTGAAATCAAAATCCAAAACTCCAGGGTTGTAGAGCTCGAAAGGTAGTGTGAAATCAAGCTAAAAATCACCAAATTCAGAACTCGGAGTCAACGGATATTCATAAAACCGTTTACGTAAAGAAACCATATTTCGCGGTAACTAAGTGAAACGAGACCTACTAGACACGAGTTCTGAAATCAAAATCCGAAACTCGAGGGTTGTAGAGCTCGAAAAGTAGTGTGTAATCAAGCTAAAAATCACCGAATTCAGAACTCGGAGTCAACGGATATTCATAAAACCGTTTACGTAAAGAAACCACATTTTGCGGCTAACTAGGTGAAACGAGACCTACTAGACACGAGTTCTGAAATCAAAATCCGAAATGCCAGGATTGTAGAGCTCGAAAAGTAGTGTGAAATCATGCTAAAAATCATCGAATTCAGAACTCGGAGTCAACGGATATTCATAAAACCGTTTACGTAAAGAAACCACATTTCGCGGCTAACTAGTTGAAATGAGACCTACTAGCCACGAGTTCTGAAATAAAAATCCGAAAAGCCAGGATTGAAGAGCTCGAAAAGTAGTGTGAAATCAAGCTAAAAATCATCGAATTCAGAACTCGGAGTCAACGGATATTCATAAAACCGTTTACGTAAAGAAACCACATTTCGCGGCTAACTAGGTGAAACGAGAACTACTAGCCACGAGTTCTGAAATCAAAATCCGAAACTCCAGGGTTGTAGAGCTCAAAAAGTAGTGTGAAATCAAGCTAAAAATCACCAAATTCAGAACTCGGAGTCAACGGATATTCATAAAACAGTTTACGTAAAGAAACCACATTTCGCGGCTAACTAGGTGAAACGAGACCTACTAGCCACGAGTTCTGAAATCAAAATCCGAAACTCCAGGGTTGTAGAGCTCGAAAAGTAGTGTGAAATCAAGCTAAAAATCATCGAATTCAGAACTCGGAGTCAACGAATATTCATAAAACAATTTACGTAAAGAAACCACATTTCGCGGCTAACTAGGTGAAACGAGACCTACCAGCCACGAGTTCTGAAATCAAAATCCGAAATGCCAGGATTGTAGAGCTCGAAAAGTAGTGTGAAATCAAGCTAAAAATCACCGAATTCAGAACTCGGAGTCAACGGATATTCATAAAACCGTTTACGTAAAGAAACCACATTTCGCGGCTAACTAGGTGAAACGAGACCTACTAGCCACGAGTTCTGAAATAAAAATCCGAAATGCCAGGATTGAAGAGCTCGAAAAGTACTGTGAAATCAAGCTAAAAATCATCGAATTCAGAACTCGGAGTCAACGAATATTCATAAAACAGTTTACGTAAAGAAACCACATTTCGCGGCTAACTAGGTGAAACGAGACTTACTAGCCACGAGTTCTGAAATCAAAATCCGAAATGCCAGGATTGTAGAGCTCGAAAAGTAGTGTGAAATCAAGCTAAAAATCACCGAATTCAGAACTCGGAGTCAACGGATATTCATAAAACCGTTTACGTAAAGAAACCACATTTCGCGGCTAACTAGGTGAAACGAGAACTACTAGCAACGAGTTTTGAAATCAAAATCCGAAACTCCAGGGTTGTAGAGCTCGAAAAGTAGTGTGAAATCAAGCTAAAAATCACCAAATTCAGAACTCGGAGTCAACGGATATTCATAAAACAGTTTACGTAAAGAAACCACATTTCGCGGCTAACTAGGTGAAACGAGACCTACTAGCCACGAGTTCTGAAATCAAAATCTGAAACTCCAGGGTTGTAGAGCTCGAAAAGTAGTGTATAATCAAGCTAAAAATCACCGAATTCAGAACTCGGAGTCAACGGATATTCATAAAACCGTTTACGTAAAGAAACCACATTTCGCGGCTAACTAGGTGAAACGAGAACTACTAGCAACGAGTTTTGAAATCAAAATCCGAAACTCCAGGGTTGTAGAGCTCGAAAAGTAGTGTGAAATCAAGCTAAAAATCACCAAATTCAGAACTCGGAGTCAACGAATATTCATAAAACAGTTTACGTAAAGAAACCACATTTCGCGACTAACTAGGTGAAACGAGACCTACTAGCCACGAGTTCTGAAATAAAAATCCGAAATGCCAGGATTGAAGAGCTCGAAAAGTAGTGTGAAATCAAGCTAAAAATCATCGAATTCAGAACTCGGAGTCAACGAATATTCATAAAACAGTTTACGTAAAGAAACCACATTTCGCGGCTAACTAGGTGAAACGAGACCTACTAGCCACGAGTTCTGAAATCAAAATCCGAAATGCCAGGATTGTAGAGCTCGAAAAGTAGTGTGAAATCAAGCTAAAAATCACCGAATTCAGAACTCGGAGTCAACGGATATTCGTAAAACCGTTTACGTAAAGAAACCACATTTCGCGGCCAACTAGGTGAAACGAGAACTACTAGCCACGAGTTCTGAAATCAAAATCCGAAAGTCCAGGGTTGTAGAGCTCGAAAAGTAGTGTGAAATCAAGCTAAAAATCACCAAAATTCAGAACTCGGAGTCAACGGATACGCATAAAACCGTTTACGTAAAGAAACCACATTTCGCGGCTAACTAGGTGAAACGAGACCAACTAGACACGAGTTCTGAAATCAAAATCCGAAATGCCAGGATTGTAGAGCTCGAAAAGTAGTGTGAAATCATGCTAAAAATCATCGAATTCAGAACTCGGAGTCAACGGATATTCATAAAATCGTTTACGTAAAGAAACCACATTTCGCGGCTAACTAGGTGAAACGAGACCTACTAGCTACGAGTTCTGAAATAAAAATCCGAAAAGGCAGGATTGAAGAGCTCGAAAAGTAGTGTGAAATCAAGCTAAAAATCATCGAATTCAGAACTCGGAATCAACGAATATTCATAAAACAGTTTACGTAAAGAAACCACATTTCGCGGCTAACTAGGTTAAACGAGACCTACTAGCCACGAGTTCTGAAATCAAAATCCGAAATGCCAGGAATGTAGAGCTCGAAAAGTAGTGTGAAATCATGCTAAAAATCATCGAATTCAGAACTCGGAGTCAACGGATATTCATAAAACCGTTTACGTAAAGAAACCACATTTCGCGGCTAACTAGGTGAAACGAGACCTAATAGCCACGAGTTCTGAAATAAAAATCCGAAAAGCCAGGATTGAAGAGCTCGAAAAGTAGTGTGAAATCAAGCTAAAAATCATCGAATTCAGAACTCGGAGTCAACGAATATTCATAAAACAGTTTACGTAAAGAAACCACATTTCGCGGCTAACTAGGTGAAACGAGACCTACTAGCCACAAGTTCTGAAATCAAAATCCGAAAATCCTGGATTGTAGAGCTCGAAAAGTAATGTGGAATCAAGCGAAAAATCACCGAATTCAGAACTCGGAGTCAACGGATATTCATAAAACTGTTTACGTAAAGAAACCACATTTCGCGGCTAACTAGGTGAAACGAGACCTACTTTCCACGAGTTCTGAAATCAAAATCCGAAACGCCAGGATTGCAGAGCTCGAAAAGTAGTGTGAAATCAAGCAAAAAATCACCGAATTCAGAACTCGGAGTCAACGGATATTCAAATCACCGTTTACGTAAAGAAACCACATTTCGCGGCTAACTAGGTGAAACGAGACCTACTAGCCAAGAGTTCTGAAATCAAAATCCTAAAAGCCAGGATTGTAGAGCTCGAAAATTAGTGTGAAGTCAAGCTAAAAATCACCGAATTAAGAACTCGGAGTCAACGGATATTCATAAAACCGTTTACGTAAAGAAACCACATTTCGCGGCTAACTAGGTGAAACGAGACCTACTAGCCACGAGTTCTGAAATCAAAATCCGAAACCCCAGGATTGTAGAGCTCAAAAAGTAGTGTGAAATCAAGCGAAAAATCACCAAATTCAGAACTCGGAGTCAACGGATATTCAAAAAACCGTTAACGTAAAGAAACCACAATTCGCGGCTAACTAGGTGAAATGAGACCTACTAGACACGAGTTCTGAAATCAAAATCCGAAATGCGATGATTGTAGAGCTCGAAAAGTAGTGTGAAATAAAGCTAAAAATCACCGAATTCAGAACTCGGAGTCAACGGATATTCATAAAACCGTTTACGTAAAGAAACCACATTTCGCGGCTAACTAGGTGAAACGAGACCTACTAGCCACGAGTTTTGAAATAAAAATCCGAAATTCTAGGATTGAAGAGCTCGAAAAGTAATGTGAAATCAAGCTAAAAATCATCGAATTCCGAACTCGGAGTCAACGAATATTCATAAAACAGTTCATGTAAAGAAACCGCATTTCGTGGCTAACTAGATGAAACGAGACCTACTAGCTACGAGTTCTGAAATAAAAATCCGAAATACCAGGATTGTAGAGCTCGAAAAGTAGTGTGAAATCAAGCTAAAAATCATCGAATTCAAAACTCGGAGTCAACGAATATTCATAAAACAGTTTACGTAAAGAAACCACATTTTGCGGCCAACTAGGTGAAACGAGACCTACTAGCCACGAGTTCTGAAATCAAAATCCGAAATGCCACGATTGTAGAGCTCGAAAAGTAGTGTGAAATCAAGCTAAAAATTACCGAATTCAGAACTCGGAGTCAACGGATATTCATAAAACCGTTTACGAAAGAAACCACATTTCGCGGCTAACTAGGTGAAACGAGAACTACTTGCCACGAGTTCTGAAATCAAAATCCGAAACTCCAGGGTTGTAGAGCTCGAAAGGTAGTGTGAAATCAAGCTAAAAATCACCAAATTCAGAACTCGGAGTCAACGGATATTCATAAAACCGTTTACGTAAAGAAACCATATTTCGCGGTAACTAAGTGAAACGAGACCTACTAGACACGAGTTCTGAAATCAAAATCCGAAATGCCAGGATTGCAGAGCTCGAAAATTAGTGTGAAATCAAGCTAAAAATCATCGAATTCAGAACTCGGAGTCAACGAATATTCATAAAACAGTTTACGTAAAGAAACTACATTTCGCGGCTAACTAGGTGAAACGAGACCTACTAGCCACGAGTTCTGAAATCAAAATTCGAAATGCCACGATTGTAGAGCTCGAAAAGTAGTGTGAAATCAAGCTAAAAATCACCGAATTCAGAACTCGGAGTCAACGGATATTCATAAAACCGTTTACGTAAAGAAACCACATTTCGCGGCTAACTAGGTGAAACGAGAACTACTAGCCAGGAGTTCTGAAATCAAAATCCGAAACTCCAGGGTTGTAGAGCTCGAAAAGTAGTGTGAAATCAAGCTAAAAATCACCAAAATTCAGAACTCGGAGTCAACGGATATTCATAAAACCGTTTACGTAAAGAAACCACATTTCGCGGCTAACTAGGTGAAACGAGACCTACTAGCCACGAGTTCTGAAATCAAAATCCGAAACGACAGGATTGTAGAGCTCGAAAAGTAGTGTGAAATCAAGCTAAAAATCACCGAATTCAGAACTCGGAGTCAACGGATATTCATAAAACCGTTTACGTAAAGAAACCACATTTCGCGGCTAACTAGGTGAAACGAGACCTACTAGCCACGAGTTCTGAAATAAAAACCCCAAATACCAGGATTGAAGAGCTCGAAAAGTAGTGTGAAATCAAGCTAAAAATCATCGAATTCAGAACTCGGAGTCAACGAATATTCATAAAACAGTTTACGTAAAGAAACCACATTTCGCGGCTAACTAGGTGAAACGAGACCTACTATCCACGAGATCTGAAATCAAAATCCGAAATGTCAGGATTGTAGAGCTCGAAAAGTAGTGTGAAATCAAGTTAAAAATCACCGAATTCAGAACTCGGAGTCAACGGATATTCATAAAACCGTTTACGTAAAGAAACCACATTTCGCGGCTAACTAGGTGAAATGAGAACTACTAGCCACGAGTTCTGAAATCAAAATCCGAAACTCCAGGGTTGTAGAGCTCGAAAAGTAGTGTGAAATCAAGCTAAAAATAACCAAATTCAGAACCCGGAGTCAACGGATATTCATAAAACCGTTTACATAAGAAACCACATTTCGCGGCTAACTAGGTGAAACGAGACCTACTAGACACGAGTTCTGAAATCAAAATCCGAAATGCCAGGATTGTAGAGCTCGAAAAGTAGTGTGAAATCATGCTAAAAATCATCGAATTCAGAACTCGGAGTCAACGGATATTCATAAAACCGTTTACGTAAAGAAACCACATTTCGCGGCTAACTAGGTGAAACGAGACCTACTAGCCACGAGTTCTGAAATAAAAATCCGAAAGGCCAGGATTGAAGAGCTCGAAAAGTATTGTGAAATCAAGCTAAAAATCATCGAATTCAGAACTCGGAGTCAACGAATATTCATAAAACAGTTTACGTAAATAAACCACATTTCGCGGCTAACTAGGTGAAACGAGACCTACTAGCTACGAGTTCTGAAATAAAAATCCGAAATACCAGGATTGAAGAGCTCGAAAAGTAGTGTGAAATCAAGCTAAAAATCATCGAATTCAGAACTCGGAGTCAACGAATATTCATAAAACAGTTTACGTAAAGAAACCACATTTTGCGGCCAACTAGGTGAAACGAGACCTACTAGCCACGAGTTCTGAAATCAAAATCCGAAATGCCACGATTGTAGAGCTCGAAAAGTAGTGTGAAATCAAGCTAAAAATCACCGAATTCAGAACTCGGAGTCAACGGATATTCATAAAACCGTTTACGTAAAGAAACCACATTTCGCGGCTAACTAAGTGAAACGAGACCTACTAGACACGAGTTCTGAAATTAAAATCCGAAATTCCAGGATTGTAGAGCTCGAAAAGTAGTGTGAAATCAAGCTAAAAATCATCGAATTCAGAACTCGGAGTCAACGAATATTCATAAAACAGTTTACGTAAAGAAACCACATTTCGCGGCTAACTAGGTGAAACGAGACCTACTAGCCACGAGTTCTGAAATCAAAATCCGAAATGCCAGGATTGTAGAGCTCGAAAAGTAGTGTGAAATCAAGCGAAAAATCACCGAATTCAGAACTCGGAGTCAACGGATATTAAAAAACCGTTTACGTAAAAAAACCACATTTCGCGGCTAACTAGGTGAAACGAGACCTAGTAGCCACGAGTTCTAAAATCAAAATCCGAAAAGACAGGATTGTAGAGCTCGAAAAGTAGTGTGAAATCAAGCTAAAAATCACCGAATTCAGAACTCGGAGTCAACAGATATTCATAAAACCGTTTACGTAAAGAAACCACATTTCGCGGCAAACTAGGTGAAACGAGAACTACTAGCCACGAGTTTTGAAATCAAAATCCGAAACTCCAGGATTGTAGAGCTCGAAAAGTAGTGTGTAATCAAGCTAAAAATCACCGAATTCAGAACTCGGAGTCAACGGATCTTCATAAAACCGTTTACGTAAAGAAACCGCATTTCGCGGCTAACTAGGTGAAACGAGACCTACTAGACACGAGTTCTGAAATCAAAATCCGAAACGCCAGGATTGTAGAGCTCGAAAAGTAGTGTGAAATAAAGCGAAAAATCACCGAATTCAGAACTCTGAGTCAACGGATATTCATAAAACCGTTTACGTAAAGAAACCACATTTCGCGGCTAACTAGGTGAAACGAGACCTACTACCCACGAGTTCTGAAATAAAAATCCGAAACGCCAGGATTGAAGAGCTCGAAAAGTAGTGCGAAATCAAGCTAAAAATCACCGAATTCAGAACTCGGAGTCAACGGATATTCATAAAACCGTTTACGTAAAGAAACCACATTTCGCGGCTAACTAGGTGAAACGAGACCTACTAGCCACGAGTTCTGAAATGAAAATCCGAAACACTAGGATTGTAGAGCTCGAAAAGTAGTATGAAATCAAATGAAAAATCACCGAATTCAGAACTCTGAGTCAACATATATTCATCAAACCGTTTACGTAAAGAAACCACATTTCGCGGCTAACTAGGTGAAACGAGACCTACTAGCCACGAGTTCTGAAATCAAAATCCGAAATGCCAGGATTGTAGAGCTCAAAAAGTAGTGTGAAATCAAGCGAAAAATCACCGAATTCAGAACTCGGGGTTAACGGATATTCATAAAACCGTTTACGTAAAGAAATCACATTTCGCGGCTAACTAGGTGAAACGAGACCTACTAGCCATGAGTTCTGAAATCAAAATACGAAACGCCAGGATTGTAGAGCTCGAAAAGGAGTGTGAAATCAAGCCAAAAATCACCGAATTCAGAACTCGGAGTCAACGGATATTCATAAAACTGTTTACGTTAAGAAACCGCATTTCGCGGCTAACTAGGTGAAACGAGATCTACTAGCCACGAGTTCTAAAATCTAAATCGGAAACGCCAGGATTGTAGAGCTCGAAAATTAGTGTGAAGTCAAGCTAAAAATCACCAAACTAAAATCTCGGAGTCAACGGATATTCATAAAACCGTTTACGTAAAGTAACCACATTTCGCGGCTAACTAGGTGAAACGAGACCTACTAGCCACAAGTTCTGAAATCAAAATCCGAAAATCCTGGATTGTAGAGCTCGAAAAGTAATGTGGAATCAAGCGAAAAATCACCGAATTCAGAACTCGGAGTCAACGGATATTCATAAAACTGTTTACGTAAAGAAACCACATTTCGCGGCTAACTAGGTGAAACGAGACCTACTTTCCACGAGTTCTGAAATCAAAATCCGAAACGCCAGGATTGCAGAGCTCGAAAAGTAGTGTGAAATCAAGCAAAAAATCACCGAATTCAGAACTCGGAGTCAACGGATATTCAAATCACCGTTTACGTAAAGAAACCACATTTCGCGGCTAACTAGGTGAAACGAGACCTACTAGCCAAGAGTTCTGAAATCAAAATCCGAAAAGCCAGGATTGTAGAGCTCGAAAATTAGTGTGAAGTCAAGCTAAAAATCACCGAATTAAGAACTCGGAGTCAACGGATATTCATAAAACCGTTTACGTAAAGAAACCACATTTCGCGGCTAACTAGGTGAAACGAGACCTACTAGCCACGAGTTCTGAAATCAAAATCCGAAACCCCAGGATTGTAGAGCTCAAAAAGTAGTGTGAAATCAAGCGAAAAATCACCAAATTCAGAACTCGGAGTCAACGGATATTCAAAAAACCGTTAACGTAAAGAAACCACAATTCGCGGCTAACTAGATGAAATGAGACCTACTAGACACGAGTTCTGAAATCAAAATCCGAAATGCGATGATTGTAGAGCTCGAAAAGTAGTGTGAAATAAAGCTAAAAATCACCGAATTCAGAACTCGGAGTCAACGGATATTCATAAAACCGTTTACGTAAAGAAACCACATTTCGCGGCTAACTAGGTGAAACGAGACCTACTAGCCACGAGTTTTGAAATAAAAATCCGAAATTCCAGGATTGAAGAGCTCGAAAAGTAATGTGAAATCAAGCTAAAAATCATCGAATTCCGAACTCGGAGTCAACGAATATTCATAAAACAGTTCATGTAAAGAAACCGCATTTCGTGGCTAACTAGATGAAACGAGACCTACTAGCTACGAGTTCTGAAATAAAAATCCGAAATACCAGGATTGTAGAGCTCGAAAAGTAGTGTGAAATCAAGCTAAAAATCATCGAATTCAAAACTCGGAGTCAACGAATATTCATAAAACAGTTTACGTAAAGAAACCACATTTTGCGGCCAACTAGGTGAAACGAGACCTACTAGCCACGAGTTCTGAAATCAAAATCCGAAATGCCACGATTGTAGAGCTCGAAAAGTAGTGTGAAATCAAGCTAAAAATTACCGAATTCAGAACTCGGAGTCAACGGATATTCATAAAACCGTTTACGAAAGAAACCACATTTCGCGGCTAACTAGGTGAAACGAGAACTACTTGCCACGAGTTCTGAAATCAAAATCCGAAACTCCAGGGTTGTAGAGCTCGAAAGGTAGTGTGAAATCAAGCTAAAAATCACCAAATTCAGAACTCGGAGTCAACGGATATTCATAAAACCGTTTACGTAAAGAAACCATATTTCGCGGTAACTAAGTGAAACGAGACCTACTAGACACGAGTTCTGAAATCAAAATCCGAAATGCCAGGATTGCAGAGCTCGAAAAGTAGTGTGAAATCAAGCTAAAAATCATCGAATTCAGAACTCGGAGTCAACGAATATTCATAAAACAGTTTACGTAAAGAAACTACATTTCGCGGCTAACTAGGTGAAACGAGACCTACTAGCCACGAGTTCTGAAATCAAAATTCGAAATGCCACGATTGTAGAGCTCGAAAAGTAGTGTGAAATCAAGCTAAAAATCACCGAATTCAGAACTCGGAGTCAACGGATATTCATAAAACCGTTTACGTAAAGAAACCACATTTCGCGGCTAACTAGGTGAAACGAGAACTACTAGCCACGAGTTCTGAAATCAAAATCCGAAACTCCAGGGTTGTAGAGCTCGAAAAGTAGTGTGAAATCAAGCTAAAAATCACCAAAATTCAGAACTCGGAGTCAACGGATATTCATAAAACCGTTTACGTAAAGAAACCACATTTCGCGGCTAACTAGGTGAAACGAGACCTACTAGCCACGAGTTCTGAAATCAAAATCCGAAATGACAGGATTGTAGAGCTCGAAAAGTAGTGTGAAATCAAGCTAAAAATCACCGAATTCAGAACTCGGAGTCAACGGATATTCATAAAACCGTTTACGTAAAGAAACCACATTTCGCGGCTAACTAGGTGAAACGAGACCTACTAGCCACGAGTTCTGAAATAAAAATCCCAAATACCAGGATTGAAGAGCTCGAAAAGTAGTGTGAAATCAAGCTAAAAATCATCGAATTCAGAACTCGGAGTCAACGAATATTCATAAAACAGTTTACGTAAAGAAACCACATTTCGCGGCTAACTAGGTGAAACGAGACCTACTATCCACGAGATCTGAAATCAAAATCCGAAATGTCAGGATTGTAGAGCTCGAAAAGTAGTGTGAAATCAAGTTAAAAATCACCGAATTCAGAACTCGGAGTCAACGGATATTCATAAAACCGTTTACGTAAAGAAACCACATTTCGCGGCTAACTAGGTGAAACGAGAACTACTAGCCACGAGTTCTGAAATCAAAATCCGAAACTCCAGGGTTGTAGAGCTCGAAAAGTAGTGTGAAATCAAGCTAAAAATAACCAAATTCAGAACTCGGAGTCAACGGATATTCATAAAACCGTTTACATAAGAAACCACATTTCGCGGCTAACTAGGTGAAACGAGACCTACTAGACACGAGTTCTGAAATCAAAATCCGAAATGCCAGGATTGTAGAGCTCGAAAAGTAGTGTGAAATCATGCTAAAAATCATCGAATTCAGAACTCGGAGTCAACGGATATTCATAAAACCGTTTACGTAAAGAAACCACATTTCGCGGCTAACTAGGTGAAACGAGACCTACTAGCCACGAGTTCTGAAATAAAAATCCGAAAGGCCAGGATTGAAGAGCTCGAAAAGTATTGTGAAATCAAGCTAAAAATCATCGAATTCAGAACTCGGAGTCAACGAATATTCATAAAACAGTTTACGTAAATAAACCACATTTCGCGGCTAACTAGGTGAAACGAGACCTACTAGCTACGAGTTCTGAAATAAAAATCCGAAATACCAGGATTGAAGAGCTCGAAAAGTAGTGTGAAATCAAGCTAAAAATCATCGAATTCAGAACTCGGAGTCAACGAATATTCATAAAACAGTTTACGTAAAGAAACCACATTTTGCGGCCAACTAGGTGAAACGAGACCTACTAGCCACGAGTTCTGAAATCAAAATCCGAAATGCCACGATTGTAGAGCTCAAAAAGTAGTGTGAAATCAAGCTAAAAATCACCGAATTCAGAACTCGGAGTCAACGGATATTCATAAAACCGTTTACGTAAAGAAACCACATTTCGCGGCTAACTAGGTGAAACGAGAACTACTAGCCACGAGTTCTGAAATCAAAATCCGAAACTCCAGGGTTGTAGAGCTCGAAACGTAGTGTGAAATCAAGCTAAAAATCACCAAATTCAGAACTCGGAGTCAACGGATATTCATAAAACCGTTTACGTAAAGAAACCACATTTCGCGGCTAACTAAGTGAAACGAGACCTACTAGACACGAGTTCTGAAATCAAAATCCGAAATGCCAGGATTGCAGAGCTCGAAAATTAGTGTGAAATCAAGCTAAAAATCATCGAATTCAGAACTCGGAGTCAACGAATATTCATAAAACAGTTTACGTAAAGAAACTACATTTCGCGGCTAACTAGGTGAAACGAGACCTACTAGCCACGAGTTCTGAAATCAAAATTCGAAATTCCACGATTGTAGAGCTCGAAAAGTAGTGTGAAATCAAGCTAAAAATCACCGAATTCAGAACTCGGAGTCAACGGATATTCATAAAACCGTTTACGTAAAGAAACCACATTTCGCGGCTAACTAGGTGAAACGAGAACTACTAGCCACGAGTTCTGAAATCAAAATCCGAAACTCCAGGGTTGTAGAGCTCGAAAAGTAGTGTGAAATCAAGCTAAAAATCACCAAAATTCAGAACTCGGAGTCAACGGATATTCATAAAACCGTTTACGTAAAGAAACCACATTTCGCGGCTAACTAGGTGAAACGAGACCTACTAGCCACGAGTTCTGAAATCAAAATCCGAAACGACAGGATTGTAGAGCTCGAAAAGTAGTGTGAAATCAAGCTAAAAATCACCGAATTCAGAACTCGGAGTCAACGGATATTCATAAAACCGTTTACGTAAAGAAACCACATTTCGCGGCTAACTAGGTGAAACGAGACCTACTAGCCACGAGTTCTGAAATAAAAATCCCAAATACCAGGATTGAAGAGCTCGAAAAGTAGTGTGAAATCAAGCTAAAAATCATCGAATTCAGAACTCGGAGTCAACGAATATTCATAAAACAGTTTACGTAAAGAAACCACATTTCGCGGCTAACTAGGTGAAACGAGACCTACTATCCACGAGATCTGAAATCAAAATCCGAAATGTCAGGATTGTAGAGCTCGAAAAGTAGTGTGAAATCAAGTTAAAAATCACCGAATTCAGAACTCGGAGTCAACGGATATTCATAAAACCGTTTACGTAAAGAAACCACATTTCGTGGCTAACTAGGTGAAACGAGAACTACTAGCCACGAGTTCTGAAATCAAAATCCGAAACTCCAGGGTTGTAGAGCTCGAAAAGTAGTGTGAAATCAAGCTAAAAATAACCAAATTCAGAACTCGGAGTCAACGGATATTCATAAAACCGTTTACATAAGAAACCACATTTCGCGGCTAACTAGGTGAAACGAGACCTACTAGACACGAGTTCTGAAATCAAAATCCGAAATGCCAGGATTGTAGAGCTCGAAAAGTAGTGTGAAATCATGCTAAAAATCATCGAATTCAGAACTCGGAGTCAACGGATATTCATAAAACCGTTTACGTAAAGAAACCACATTTCGCGGCTAACTAGGTGAAACGAGACCTACTAGCCACGAGTTCTGAAATAAAAATCCGAAAGGCCAGGATTGAAGAGCTCGAAAAGTATTGTGAAATCAAGCTAAAAATCATCGAATTCAGAACTCGGAGTCAACGAATATTCATAAAACAGTTTACGTAAATAAACCACATTTCGCGGCTAACTAGGTGAAACGAGACCTACTAGCTACGAGTTCTGAAATAAAAATCCGAAATACCAGGATTGAAGAGCTCGAAAAGTAGTGTGAAATCAAGCTAAAAATCATCGAATTCAGAACTCGGAGTCAACGAATATTCATAAAACAGTTTACGTAAAGAAACCACATTTTGCGGCCAACTAGGTGAAACGAGACCTACTAGCCACGAGTTCTGAAATCAAAATCCGAAATGCCACGATTGTAGAGCTCAAAAAGTAGTGTGAAATCAAGCTAAAAATCACCGAATTCAGAACTCGGAGTCAACGGATATTCATAAAACCGTTTACGTAAAGAAACCACATTTCGCGGCTAACTAGGTGAAACGAGAACTACTAGCCACGAGTTCTGAAATCAAAATCCGAAACTCCAGGGTTGTAGAGCTCGAAAAGTAGTGTGAAATCAAGCTAAAAATCACCAAATTCAGAACTCGGAGTCAACGGATATTCATAAAACCGTTTACGTAAAGAAACCACATTTCGCGGCTAACTAAGTGAAACGAGACCTACTAGACACGAGTTCTGAAATCAAAATCCGAAATTCCAGGATTGTAGAGCTCGAAAAGTAGTGTGAAATCAAGCTAAAAATCATCGAATTCAGAACTCGGAGTCAACGAATATTCATAAAACAGTTTACGTAAAGAAACCACATTTCGCGGCTAACTAGGTGAAACGAGACCTACTAGCCACGAGTTCTGAAATCAAAATCCGAAATGCCAGGATTGTAGAGCTCGAAAAGTAGTGTGAAATCAAGCGAAAAATCACCGAATTCAGAACTCGGAGTCAACGGATATTAAAAAACCGTTTACGTAAAAAAACCACATTTTGCGGCTAACTAGGTGAAACGAGACCTAGTAGCCACGAGTTCTAAAATCAAAATCCGAAAAGACAGGATTGTAGAGCTCGAAAAGTAGTGTGAAATCAAGCTAAAAATCACCGAATTCAGAACTCGGAGTCAACAGATATTCATAAAACCGTTTACGTAAAGAAACCACATTTCGCGGCAAACTAGGTGAAACGAGAACTACTAGCCACGAGTTTTGAAATCAAAATCCGAAACTCCAGGATTGTAGAGCTCGAAAAGTAGTGTGTAATCAAGCTAAAAATCACCGAATTCAGAACTCGGAGTCAACGGATCTTCATAAAACCGTTTACGCAAAGAAACCGCATTTCGCGGCTAACTAGGTGAAACGAGACCTACTAGACACGAGTTCTGAAATCAAAATCCGAAACGCCAGGATTGTAGAGCTCGAAAAGTAGTGTGAAATAAAGCGAAAAATCACCGAATTCAGAACTCTGAGTCAACGGATATTCATAAAACCGTTTACGTAAAGAAACCACATTTCGCGGCTAACTAGGTGAAACGAGACCTACTACCCACGAGTTCTGAAATAAAAATCCGAAACGCCAGGATTGAAGAGCTCGAAAAGTAGTGCGAAATCAAGCTAAAAATCACCGAATTCAGAACTCGGAGTCAACGGATATTCATAAAACCGTTTACGTAAAGAAACCACATTTCGCGGCTAACTAGGTGAAACGAGACCTACTAGCCACGAGTTCTGAAATGAAAATCCGAAACACTAGGATTGTAGAGCTCGAAAAGTAGTATGAAATCAAATGAAAAATCACCGAATTCAGAACTCTGAGTCAACATATATTCATCAAACCGTTTACGTAAAGAAACCACATTTCGCGGCTAACTAGGTGAAACGAGACCTACTAGCCACGAGTTCTGAAATCAAAATCCGAAATGCCAGGATTGTAGAGCTCAAAAAGTAGTGTGAAATCAAGCGAAAAATCACCGAATTCAGAACTCGGGGTTAACGGATATTCATAAAACCGTTTACGTAAAGAAATCACATTTCGCGGCTAACTAGGTGAAACGAGACCTACTAGCCATGAGTTCTGAAATCAAAATACGAAACGCCAGGATTGTAGAGCTCGAAAAGGAGTGTGAAATCAAGCCAAAAATCACCGAATTCAGAACTCGGAGTCAACGGATATTCATAAAACTGTTTACGTTAAGAAACCGCATTTCGCGGCTAACTAGGTGAAACGAGATCTACTAGCCACGAGTTCTAAAATCTAAATCGGAAACGCCAGGATTGTAGAGCTCGAAAATTAGTGTGAAGTCAAGCTAAAAATCACCAAACTAAAATCTCGGAGTCAACGGATATTCATAAAACCGTTTACGTAAAGTAACCACATTTCGCGGCTAACTAGGTGAAACGAGACCTACTAGCCACAAGTTCTGAAATCAAAATCCGAAAATCCTGGATTGTAGAGCTCGAAAAGTAATGTGGAATCAAGCGAAAAATCACCGAATTCAGAACTCGGAGTCAACGGATATTCATAAAACTGTTTACGTAAAGAAACCACATTTCGCGGCTAACTAGGTGAAACGAGACCTACTTTCCACGAGTTCTGAAATCAAAATCCGAAACGCCAGGATTGCAGAGCTCGAAAAGTAGTGTGAAATCAAGCAAAAAATCACCGAATTCAGAACTCGGAGTCAACGGATATTCAAATCACCGTTTACGTAAAGAAACCACATTTCGCGGCTAACTAGGTGAAACGAGACCTACTAGCCAAGAGTTCTGAAATCAAAATCCGAAAAGCCAGGATTGTAGAGCTCGAAAATTAGTGTGAAGTCAAGCTAAAAATCACCGAATTAAGAACTCGGAGTCAACGGATATTCATAAAACCGTTTACGTAAAGAAACCACATTTCGCGGCTAACTAGGTGAAACGAGACCTACTAGCCACGAGTTCTGAAATCAAAATCCGAAACCCCAGGATTGTAGAGCTCAAAAAGTAGTGTGAAATCAAGCAAAAAATCACCAAATTCAGAACTCGGAGTCAACGGATATTCAAAAAACCGTTAACGTAAAGAAACCACAATTCGCGGCTAACTAGGTGAAATGAGACCTACTAGACACGAGTTCTGAAATCAAAATCCGAAATGCGATGATTGTAGAGCTCGAAAAGTAGTGTGAAATAAAGCTAAAAATCACCGAATTCAGAACTCGGAGTCAACGGATATTCATAAAACCGTTTACATAAAGAAACCACATTTCGCGGCTAACTAGGTGAAACGAGACCTACTAGCCACGAGTTTTGAAATAAAAATCCGAAATTCCAGGATTGAAGAGCTCGAAAAGTAATGTGAAATCAAGCTAAAAATCATCGAATTCCGAACTCGGAGTCAACGAATATTCATAAAACAGTTCATGTAAAGAAACCGCATTTCGTGGCTAACTAGATGAAACGAGACCTACTAGCCCCGAGTTCTGAAATCAAAATCCGAAATGCCAGGATTGTAGAGCTCAAAAAGTAGTGTGAAATCAAGCTAAAAATCACCGAATTCAGAACTCGGAGTTAACGGATATTCATAAAACCGTTTACGTAAAGAAACCACATTTCGCGGCTAACTTGGTGAAACGAGAACTACTAGCCACAAGTTCTGAAATCAAAATCCGAAACTCCAGGATTGTAGAGCTCGAAAAGTAGTGTGAAATCAAGCTAAAAATCACCGAATTCAGAACTCGGAGTCAACGGATATTCATAAAACCGTTTACGTAAAGAAACCACATTTCGCGGCTAACTAGGTGAAACGAGACCTACTAGCCACGAGTTCTGAAATCAAAATCCGAAACCCCAGGATTGTAGAGCTCAAAAAGTAGTGTGAAATCAAGCGAAAAATCACCAAATTCAGAACTCGGAGTCAACGGATATTCAAAAAACCGTTAACGTAAAGAAACCACAATTCGCGGCTAACTAGGTGAAATGAGACCTACTAGACACGAGTTCTGAAATCAAAATCCGAAATGCGATGATTGTAGAGCTCGAAAAGTAGTGTGAAATAAAGTTAAAAATCACCGAATTCAGAACTCGGAGTCAACGGATATTCATAAAACCGTTTACGTAAAGAAACCACATTTCGCGGCTAACTAGGTGAAACGAGACCTACTAGCCACGAGTTTTGAAATGAAAATCCGAAATTCCAGGATTGAAGAGCTCGAAAAGTAATGTGAAATCAAGCTAAAAATCATCGAATTCCGAACTCGGAGTCAACGAATATTCATAAAACAGTTCACGTAAAGAAACCGCATTTCGTGGCTAACTAGATGAAACGAGACCTACAAGCCCCGAGTTCTGAAATCAAAATCCGAAATGCCAGGATTGTAGAGCTCAAAAAGTAGTGTGAAATCAAGCTAAAAATCACCGAATTCAGAACTCGGAGTTAACGGATATTCATAAAACCGTTTACGTAAAGAAACCACATTTCGCGGCTAACTTGGTGAAACGAGAACTACTAGCCACAAGTTCTGAAATCAAAATCCGAAACTCCAGGATTGTAGAGCTCGAAAAGTAGTGTGAAATCAAGCTAAAAATCACCGAATTCAGAAGTCGGAGTCAACGGATATTCATAATACCGTTTACGTAAAGAAACCACATTTCGCGGCTAACTAGGTGAAACGAGACCTACTAGACACGAGTTCTGAAATCAAAATCCGAAATGCCATGATTGTAGAGCTCGAAAAGTAGTGTGAAATCAAGCTAAAAATCACCGAATTCAGAACTCGGAGTCAACGGATATTCATAAAACCGTTTACGTAAAGAAACCACATTTCGCGGCTAACTAGGTGAAACGAGACCTACTAGCCAAGAGTTCTGAAATCAAAATCCGAAAAGCCAGGATTGTAGAGCTCGAAAATTAGTGTGAAGTCAAGCTAAAAATCACCGAATTAAGAACTCGGAGTCAACGGATATTCATAAAACCGTTTACGTAAAGAAACCACATTTCGCGGCTAACTAGGTGAAACGAGACCTACTAGCCACGAGTTCTGAAATCAAAATCCGAAACCCCAGGATTGTAGAGCTCGAAAAGTAGTGTGAAATCAAGCGAAAAATCACCGAATTCAGAACTCGGAGTCAACGCATATTCATAAAACCGTTTACGTAAAGAAACCACATTTCGCGGCTAACTAGGTGAAACGAGACCTACTAGACACGAGTTCTGAAATCAAAATCCGAAATGCCATGATTGTAGAGCTCGAAAAGTAGTGTGAAATCAAGCTAAAAATCACCGAATTCAGAACTCGGAGTCAACGGATATTCATAAAACCGTTTACGTAAAGAAACCACATTTCGCGGCTAACTAGGTGAAACGAGACCTACTAGCCACGAGTTTTGAAATAAAAATCCGAAATGCCATGATTGTAGAGCTCGAAAAGTAGTGTGAAATCAAGCTAAAAATTATCGAATTCAGAACTCGGAGTCAACGAATATTCATAAAACAGTTTACGTAAAGAAACCACATTTCGCGGCTAACTAGGTGAAACGAGACCTACTAGCCACGAGTTCTGAAATCAAAATCCGAAATGCCAGGATTGTAGAGCTCAAAAAGTAGTGTGAAATCAAGCTAAAAATCACTGAATTCAAAACTCGGAGTCAACGGATATTCATAAAACCGTTTACGTAAAGAAACCACATTTCACGGCTAACTAGGTGAAACGAGACCTACTAGCCAAGAGTTCTGAAATCAAAATCCGAAACGTCAGGATTGTAGAACTCAAAAATTAGTGTGAAGTCAAGCTAAAAATCACCGAATTAAGAACTCGGAGTCAACGGATATTCATAAAACCGTTTACGTAAAGAAACCACATTTCGCGGCTAAATAGGTGAAACGAGACCTACTAGCCACGAGTTCTGAAATCAAAATCCGAAACACCAGGATATTACAGCTAAAAAAGTAGTGTGAAATCAAGCGAAAAATCACCGAATTTAGAACTCCGAGTCAACGGATATTCATAAAACCGTTTACGTAAAGAAACCACATTTCGCTGCTAACTAGGTGAAACGAGACCTACTAGCCACGAGTTCTGAAATCAAAATCCGAAACGCCAGGATTGTAGAGCTCAAAAAGTAGTGTGAAATCAAGAGAAAAATCACCAAATTCAGAACTCGGAGTCAACGGATATTCATAAAACCGTTAACGTAAAGAAACCACATTTCGCGGCTAACTAGGTGAAACGAGACCTACTAGACACGAGTTCTGAAATCAAAATCCGAAATGCCATGATTGTAGAGCTCGAAAAGTAGTGTGAAATGAAGCTAAAAATCACCGAATTCAGAACTAGTAGTCAACGGATATTCATAAAACCGTTTACGTAAAGAAACCACATTTCGCGGCTAACTAGGTGAAAGGAGACCTACTAGCCACGAGTTCTGAAATCAAAATCCGAAATTCCAGGATTGTAGAGCTCGAGCGAAAAATCACCGAATTCAGAACTCAGAGTCAACGGATATTCATAAAACCGATGACGTAAAAAAACCACATTTCGCGGCTAACTAGGTGAAACGAGACCTGCTAGCCACGAGTTCTGAAATCAAAATCCGAAATGCCAGGATTGTAGAGCTCAAAAAGTAGTGTGAAATCAAGCTAAAAATCACCGAATTCAGAACTCGGAGTCAACGGATATTCATAAAACCGTTTACGTAAAGAAACCACATTTCGCGGCTAACTTGGTGAAACGAGAACTACTAGCCACGAGTTCTGAAATCAAAATCCAAAACTCCAGGATTGTAGAGCTCGAAAAGTAGTGTGAAATCAAGCTAAAAATCACCGAATTCAGAACTCGGAGTCAACGGATATTCGTAAAAGCGTTTACGTAAAGAAACCACATTTCGCGGCTAACTAGGTGAAACGAGACCTACTAGACACGAGTTCTGAAATCAAAATCCGAAATTCCATGATTGTAGAGCTCGAAAAGTAGTGCGAAATCAAGCTAAAAATCACCGAATTCAGAACTCGGAGTCAACGGATATTCATAAAACCGTTTACGTAAAGAAACCACATTTCGCGGCTACCTAGGTGAAACGAGACCTACTAGCCACGAGTTCTGAAATAAAAATCCGAAATGCCAGGATTGAAGAGCTCAAAAAGTAGTGTGAAATCAAGCTAAAAGTCATCGAATTCAGTACTCGGAGTCAACGAATATTTATAAAACAATTTACGTAAAGAAACCACATTTCGCGGCTAACTAGGTGAAACGAGACCTACTAGCCACGGTTTCTGAAATCAAAATCCGAAATGCCCGGATTGTATAGCTCAAAAAGTAGTGTGAAATCAAGCGAAAAATCACCGAATTCAGAACTCGGAGTCAACGGGTATTCGTAAAACCGTTTACGTAAAAAAACTACATTTCGCGGCTAACTAGGTGAAACGAGACCTACTAGCCACGAGTTCTGATATCAAAATCCCAAACGAGAGGATTGTAGAGCTCGAAAAGTAGTGTGAAATCAAGCGAAAAATCACCGAATTCAGAAATCGGAGTCAACGGATATTCATAAAACCGTTTACGTAAAGAAACAACATTTCGCGGCTAACTAGGTGAAACGAGACCTACTAGCCACGAGTTCTGAAATCAAAATCCGAAATGCCAGGATTGTAGAGCTCGAAAAGTAGTGTGAAATAAATCGAAAAATTACCGAATTTAGAACTCTTAGTCAATGGATATTCATAAAACCGTTTACGTAAAGAAACCCCATTTTGCGGCTAACTAGGTGAAACGAGACCTACTAGACACGAGTTCTGAAATCAAAATCCCAAACAAGAGGATTGTAGAGCTCGAAAAGTAGTGTGAAATCAAGCGAAAAATCACCGAATTCAGAACTCGGAGTCAACGGATATTCATAAAACCGTTTACGTAAAGAAACCACATTTCGCGGCTAACTAGGTGAAACGAGACCTACTAGCCACGAGTTCTGATATCAAAATCCCAAACGAGAGGATTGTAGAGCTCGAAAAGTAGTGTGAAATCTAGCGAAAAATCACCGAATTCAGAACTCGGAGTCAACGGATATTCATAAAACCGTTTACGTAAAGAAACCACATTTCGCGGCTAACTAGGTGAAACGAGACCTACTAGCCACGAGTTCTGAAATCAAAATCCGAAACGCCAGGATTGTAGAGCTCGAAAAGTAGTGTGAAATAAATCGAAAAATTACCGAATTTAGAACTCCTAGTCAACGGATATTCATAAAACCGTTTACGTAAAGAAACCACATTTCGCGGCTACCTAGGTGAAACGAGACCTACTAGCCACGAGTTCTGAAATAAAAATCCGAAATGCCAGGATTGTAGAGCTCAAAAAGTAGTGTGAAATCAAGCTAAAAATCACCGAATTCAAAACTCGGAGTCAACGGATATTCATAAAACCGTTTACGTAAAGAAACCACATTTCACGGCTAACTAGGTGAAACGAGACCTACTAGCCAAGAGTTCTGAAATCAAAATCCGAAACGTTAGGATTGTAGAACTCGAAAATTAGTGTGAAGTCAAGCTAAAAATCACCGAATTAAGAACTCGGAGTCAACGGATATTCATAAAACCGTTTACGTAAAGAAACCACATTTCGCGGCTAAATAGGTGAAACGAGACCTACTAGCCACGAGTTCTGAAATCAAAATCCGAACCACCAGGATATTACAGCTAAAAAAGTAGTGTGAAATCAAGCGAAAAATCACCGAATTCAGAACTCCGAGTCAACGGATATTCATAAAACCGTTTACGTAAAGAAACCACATTTCGCGGCTAACTAGGTGAAACGAGACCTACTAGCCACGAGTTCTGAAATCAAAATCCGAAACGCCAGGATTGTAGAGCTCAAAAAGTAGAATGAAATCAAGAGAAAAATCACCAAATTCAGAACTCGGAGTCAACGGATATTCATAAAACCGTTAACGTAAAGAAACCACATTTCGCGGCTAACTAGGTGAAACGAGACCTACTAGACACGAGTTCTGAAATCAAAATCCGAAATGCCATGATTGTAGAGCTCGAAAAGTAGTGTGAAATGAAGCTAAAAATCACCGAATTCAGAACTCGTAGTCAACGGATATTCATAAAACCGTTTACGTAAAGAAACCACATTTCACGGCTAACTAGGTGAAACGAGACCTACTAGCCAAGAGTTCTGAAATCAAAATTCGAAACGTCAGGATTGTAGAACTCGAAAATTAGTGTGAAGTCAAGCTAAAAATCACCGAATTAAGAACTCGGAGTCAACGGATATTCATAAAACCGTTTACGTAAAGAAACCACATTTCGCGGCTAAATAGGTGAAACGAGACCTACTAGCCACGAGTTCTGAAATCAAAATCCGAAACACCAGGATATTACAGCTAAAAAAGTAGTGTGAAATCAAGCGAAAAATCACCGAATTCAGAACTCCGAGTCAACGGATATTCATAAAACCGTTTACGTAAAGAAACCACATTTCGCGGCTAACTAGGTGAAACGAGACCTACTAGCCACGAGTTCTGAAATCAAAATCCGAAACGCCAGGATTGTAGAGCTCAAAAAGTAGCGTGAAATCAAGAGAAAAATCACCAAATTCAGAACTCGGAGTCAACGGATATTCTTAAAACCGTTAACGTAAAGAAACCACATTTCGCGGCTAACTAGGTGAAACGAGACCTACTAGACACGAGTTCTGAAATCAAAATCCGAAATGCCATGATTGTAGAGCTCGAAAAGTAGTGTGAAATGAAGCTAAAAATCACCGAATTCAGAACTCGTAGTCAACGGATATTCATAAAACCGTTTACGTAAAGAAACCACATTTCGCGGCTAACTAGGTGAAAGGAGACCTACTAGCCACGAGTTCTGAAATCAAAATCCGAAATTCCAGGATTGTAGAGCTCGAGCGAAAAATCACCGAATTCAGAACTCAGAGTCAACGGATATTCATAAAACCGATGACGTAAAAAAACCACATTTCGCGGCTAACTAGGTGAAACGAGACCTGCTAGCCACGAGTTTTGAAATCAAAATCCGAAATGCCAGGATTGTAGAGCTCAAAAAGTAGTGTGAAATCAAGCTAAAAATCACCGAATTCAGAACTCGGAGTCAACGGATATTCATAAAACCGTTTACGTAAAGAAACCACATTTCGCGGCTAACTTGGTGAAACGAGAACTACTAGCCACGAGTTCTGAAATCAAAATCCAAAACTCCAGGATTGTAGAGCTCGAAAAGTAGTGTGAAATCAAGCTAAAAATCACCGAATTCAGAACTCGGAGTCAACGGATATTCATAAAAGCGTTTACGTAAAGAAACCACATTTCGCGGCTAACTAGGTGAAACGAGACCTACTAGACACGAGTTCTGAAATCAAAATCCGAAATGCCATGATTGTAGAGCTCGAAAAGTAGTGCGAAATCAAGCTAAAAATCACCGAATTCAGAACTCGGAGTCAACGGATATTCATAAAACCGTTTACGTAAAGAAACCACATTTCGCGGCTACCTAGGTGAAACAAGACCTACTAGCCACGAGTTCTGAAATAAAAATCCGAAATGCCAGGATTGAAGAGCTCAAAAAGTAGTGTGAAATCAAGCTAAAAGTCATCGAATTCAGTACTCGGAGTCAACGAATATTTATAAAACAATTTACGTAAAGAAACCACATTTCGCGGCTAACTAGGTGAAACGAGACCTACTAGCCACGGTTTCTGAAATCAAAATCCGAAATGCCCGGATTGTAGAGCTCAAAAAGTAGTGTGAAATCAAGCGAAAAATCACCGAATTCAGAACTCGGAGTCAACGGGTATTCGTAAAACCGTTTACGTAAAAAAACTACATTTCGCGGCTAACTAGGTGAAACGAGACCTACTAGCCACGAGTTCTGATATCAAAATCCCAAACGAGAGGATTGTAGAGCTCGAAAAGTAGTGTGAAATCAAGCGAAAAATCACCGAATTCAGAAATCGGAGTCAACGGATATTCATAAAACCGTTTACGTAAAGAAACCACATTTCGCGGCTAACTAGGTGAAACGAGACCAACTAGCCACGAGTTCTGAAATCAAAATCCGAAACGCCAGGATTGTAGAGCTCGAAAAGTAGTGTGAAATAAATCGAAAAATTACCGAATTTAGAACTCTTAGTCAATGGATATTCATAAAACCGTTTACGTAAAGAAACCCCATTTTGCGGCTAACTAGGTGAAACGAGACCTACTAGCCACGAGTTCTGAAATAAAAATCCGAAATGCCAGGATTGTAGAGCTCAAAAAGTAGTGTGAAATCAAGCTAAAAATCACCGAATTCAAAACTCGGAGTCAACGGATATTCATAAAACCGTTTACGTAAAGAAACCACATTTCACGGCTAACTAGGTGAAACGAGACCTACTAGCCAAGAGTTCTGAAATCAAAATCCGAAACGTCAGGATTGTAGAACTCGAAAATTAGTGTGAAGTCAAGCTAAAAATCACCGAATTAAGAACTCGGAGTCAACGGATATTCATAAAACCGTTTACGTAAAGAAACCACATTTCGCGGCTAAATAGGTGAAACGAGACCTACTAGCCACGAGTTCTGAAATCAAAATCCGAAACACCAGGATATTACAGCTAAAAAAGTAGTGTGAAATCAAGCGAAAAATCACCGAATTCAGAACTCCGAGTCAACGGATATTCATAAAACCGTTTACGTAAAGAAACCACATTTCGCGGCTAACTAGGTGAAACGAGACCTACTAGCCACGAGTTCTGAAATCAAAATCCGAAACGCCAGGATTGTAGAGCTCAAAAAGTAGCGTGAAATCAAGAGAAAAATCACCAAATTCAGAACTCGGAGTCAACGGATATTCATAAAACCGTTAACGTAAAGAAACCACATTTCGCGGCTAACTAGGTGAAACGAGACCTACTAGACACGAGTTCTGAAATCAAAATCCGAAATGCCATGATTGTAGAGCTCGAAAAGTAGTGTGAAATGAAGCTAAAAATCACCGAATTCAGAACTCGTAGTCAACGGATATTCATAAAACCGTTTACGTAAAGAAACCACATTTCGCGGCTAACTTGGTGAAACGAGAACTACTAGCCACGAGTTCTGAAATCAAAATCCAAAACTCCAGGATTGTAGAGCTCGAAAAGTAGTGTGAAATCAAGCTAAAAATCACCGAATTCAGAACTCGGAGTCAACGGATATTCATAAAAGCGTTTACGTAAAGAAACCACATTTCGCGGCTAACTAGGTGAAACGAGACCTACTAGACACGAGTTCTGAAATCAAAATCCGAAATGCCATGATTGTAGAGCTCGAAAAGTAGTGCGAAATCAAGCTAAAAATCACCGAATTCAGAACTCGGAGTCAACGGATATTCATAAAACCGTTTACGTAAAGAAACCACATTTCGCGGCTACCTAGGTGAAACGAGACCTACTAGCCACGAGTTCTGAAATAAAAATCCGAAATGCCAGGATTGAAGAGCTCAAAAAGTAGTGTGAAATCAAGCTAAAAGTCATCGAATTCAGTACTCGGAGTCAACGAATATTTATAAAACAATTTACGTAAAGAAACCACATTTCGCGGCTAACTAGGTGAAACGAGACCTACTAGCCACGGTTTCTGAAATCAAAATCCGAAATGCCCGGATTGTAGAGCTCAAAAAGTAGTGTGAAATCAAGCGAAAAATCACCGAATTCAGAACTCGGAGTCAACGGGTATTCGTAAAACCGTTTACGTAAAAAAACTACATTTCGCGGCTAACTAGGTGAAACGAGACCTACTAGCCACGAGTTCTGATATCAAAATCCCAAACGAGAGGATTGTAGAGCTCGAAAAGTAGTGTGAAATCAAGCGAAAAATCACCGAATTCAGAACTCGGAGTCAACGGATATTCATAAAACCGTTTACGTAAAGAAACCACATTTCGCGGCTAACTAGGTGAAGCGAGACCTACTAGCCACGAGTTCTGAAATCAAAATCCGAAATGCCAGGATTGTAGAGCTCGAAAAGTAGTGTGAAATAAATCGAAAAATTACCGAATTTAGAACTCTTAGTCAACGGATATTCATAAAACCGTTTACGTAAAGAAACCCCATTTTGCGGCTAACTAGGTGAAACGAGACCTACTAGACACGAGTTCTGAAATCAAAATCCCAAACAAGAGGATTGTAGAGCTCGAAAAGTAGTGTGAAATCAAGCGAAAAATCACCGAATTCAGAACTCGGAGTCAACGGATATTCATAAAACCGTTTACGTAAAGAAACCACATTTCGCGGCTAACTAGGTGAAACGAGACCTACTAGCCACGAGTTCTGAAATCAAAATCCGAAACGCCAGGATTGTAGAGATCGAAAAGTAGTGTGAAATAAATCGAAAAATTACCGAATTTAGAACTCTTAGTCAACGGATATTCATAAAACCGTTTACGTAAAGAAACCACATTTCGCGGCTACCTAGGTGAAACGAGACCTACTAGCCACGAGTTCTGAAATAAAAATCCGAAATGCCAGGATTGAAGAGCTCAAAAAGTAGTGTGAAATCAAGCGAAAAATCACCGAATTCAGAACTCGGAGTCAACGGATATTCACAAAACCGTTTACGTAAAGAAACCACATTTCGCGGCTAACTAGGTGAAACGAGACCTACAAGCCATGAGTTCTGAAATCAAAATATGAAACGCCAGGATTGTAGAGCTCGAAAATTAGTGTGAAATCAAGCAAAAAATCACCGAATTCAGAACTCGGAGTCAACGGATATTCATAAAGCCGTTTACGTAAAGAAACCACATTTCGCGGCTAACTAGGTGAAACGAGACCTACTAGCCACGAGTTCTAAAATCAAAATCCGAAATGCCAGGATTGTAAAGCTCGAAAATTAGTGTGAAATCAAGCAAAAAATCACCGAATTCAGAACTCGGAGTCAACGGATATTCATAAAACCGTTTACGTAAGGAAACCGCATTTCGCGGCTAACTAGGTGAAACGAGACCTACTAGCCACGAGTTCTGAAATAAAAATCCGAAATCCCAGGATTGTAGAGCTCGAAAAGTAGTGTGAAATCAAGCGAAAAATCACCGAATTCAGAACTCAGAGTCAACGGATATTCATAAAACCGTTTACGTAAAGAAACCACATTTCGCGGCTAACTAGGTGAAACAAGACCTACTAGCCACGAGTTCTGAAATCAAAATCCGAAACGCCAGGATTGTAGAGCTCGAAAACTAGTGTGAAATAAATCGAAAAATTACCGAATTTAGAACTCTTAGTCAACGGATATTCATAAAACAGTTTACGTAAAGAAACCACATTTCGCGGCTAACTAGGTGAAACGAGACCTACTAGCCACGAGTTCTGAAATCAAAATCCGAAATGCCAGGATTGTAGAGCTCAAAATGTAGTGTGAAATCAAGCGAAAAATCACCGAATTCAGAACTCAGAGTCAACGGATATTCATAAAACCGTTTACGTAAAGAAACCACATTTCGCGGCTAACTAGGTGAAACGAGACCTACAAGCCATGAGTTCTGAAATCAAAATATGAAACGCCAGGATTGTAGAGCTCGAAAAGTAGTGTGAAATCAAGCTAAAAATCACCGAATTCAGAACTCGGAGTCAACGGATATTCACAAAACCGTTTACGTAAAGAAACCACATTTCGCGGCTAACTAGGTGAAACGAGACCTACTAGCCACGAGTTCTGAAATCAAAATCCGAAACGCCAGGATTGTAGAGCTCGAAAATTAGTGTGAAATCAAGCAAAAAATCACCAAATTCAGAACTCGGAGTCAACGGATAACATAAAACCGTTAACGTAAAGAAACCGCATTTCGCGGCTAACTAGGTGAAACGAGACCTACTAGAAACGAGTTCTGAAATCAAAATCCGAAATGCCATGATTGTAGAGCTCGAAAAGTAGTGTGAAATCAAGCTAAAAATCACCGAATTCAGAACTCGGAGTCAACGGATATTCATAAAACCGTTTACGTAAAGAACCACATTTCGCGGCTAACTAGGTGAAACGAGACCTACTAGCCACGAGTTCTGAAATCAAAATCCGAAAAGACAGGATTGTAGAGCTCGAAAAGTAGTGTGAAATCAAGCTAAAAATCACCGAATTCAGAACTCGGAGTCAACGGATATTCGTAAAACCGTTTACGTAAAGAAACAACATTTCGCGGCTAACTAGGTGAAACGAGACCTACTAGCCACGAGTTCTGAAATCAAAATCCAAAATGCCAGGATTGTAGAACTCGAAAAGTAGTGTGAAATCAACCTAAAAATCACCGAATTCAGAACTCGGAATCAACGGATATTCATAAAACCGTTTACATAAAGAAACCGCATTTCGCGGCTAACTAGGTGAAACGAGACCTACTAGCCACGAGTTCTGAAATCAAAATCCGAAACTCCAGGATTGTAGAGCTCAAAATGTAGTGTGAAATCAAGCGAAAAATCACCGAATTCAGAACTCGAAATCAACGGATATTCATAAAACCGTTTACATAAAGAAACCGCATTTCGCGGCTAACTAGGTGAAACGAGACCTACAAGCTATGAGTTCTGAAATCAAAATATGAAATGCCAGGATTGTAGAGCTCGAAAAGTAGTGTGAAATCAAGCTAAAAATCACCGAATTCAGAACTCGGAGTCAACGGATATTCACAAAACCGTTTACCTAAAGAAACCACATTTCGCGGCTAACTGGGTGAAACAAGACCTACTAGCCACGAGTTCTGAAATCAAAATCCGAAACGCCAGGATTGTAGAGCTCGAAAATTAGTGTGAAATCAAGCAAAAAATCACCGAATTCAGAACTCGGAGTCAACGGATATTCAAAAAACCGTTTACATAAAGAAACCGCATTTCGCGGCTAACTAGATGAAACGAGACCTACTAGCCACGAGTTCTAAAATCAAAATCCGAAATGCCAGGATTGTAGAGCTCGGCGAAAAATCACCAAATTCAGAACTCGGAGTCAACGGATAACATAAAACCGTTAACGTAAAGAAACCACATTTCGCGGCTAACTAGGTGAAACGAGACCTACTAGACACGAGTTCTGAAATCAAAATCCGAAATGCCATGATTGTATAGCTCGAAAAGTAGTGTGAAATCAAGCTAAAAATCACCGAATTCAGAACTCGGAGTCAATGGATATTCATAAAACCGTTTACGTAAAGAACCACATTTCGCGGCTAACTAGGTGAAACGAGACCTACTAGCCACGAGTTCTGAAATCAAAATCCGAAAAGACAGGATTGTAGAGCTCGAAAAGTAGTGTGAAATCAAGCTAAAAATCACCGAATTCAGAACTCGGAGTCAACGGATATTCGTAAAACCGTTTACGTAAAGAAACAACATTTCGCGGCTAACTAGGTGAAACGAGACCTACTAGCCACGAGTTCTGAAATCAAAATCCAAAATGCCAGGATTGTAGAACTCGAAAAGTAGTGTGAAATCAACCTAAAAATCACCGAATTCAGAACTCGGAATCAACGGATATTCATAAAACCGTTTACATAAAGAAACCGCATTTCGCGGCTAACTAGGTGAAACGAGACCTACTAGCCACGAGTTCTGAAATCAAAATCCGAAACGCCAGGATTGTAGAGCTCGAAAAGTAGTGTGAAATAAAGCGAAAAATCACCGAATTCAGAACTCTGAGTCAACGGATATTCATAAAACCGTTTACGTAAAGAAACCACATTTCGCGGCTAACTAGGTGAAACGAGACCTACTAGCCACGAGTTCTGAAATAAAAATCCAAAATGCCAGGATTGTAGAGCTCAAAAAGTAGTGTGAAATCAAGCGAAAAATCACCAAATTCAGAACTCGGAGTCAACGGATATTCATAAAACCGTTTACGTAAAGAAACCACATTTCGCGGCTAATTAGGTGAAACGAGACCTACTAGCCAGGAGTTCTCAAATAAAAATCCGAAACTCCAGGATTGTAGAGCTCGAAAAATAGTGTTAAATCAAGCTAAAAATCACCGAATTCAGAACTGGGAGTCAATGGATATTCATAAAACCGTTTACGTAAAGAAACCGCATTTCGCGGCTAACTAGGTGAAACGAGACCTACTAGCCACGAGTTCTGAAATCAAAATCCGAAACACCAGGATTGTAGAGCTCGAAAAGTAGTGTGAAATCAAGCTAAAAATCACCGAATTCAGAACTCGGAGTCAACGGATATTAATAAAACCGTTTACGTAAAGAACCACATTTCGCGGCTAACTAGGTGAAACGAGACCTACTAGCCACGAGTTCTGAAATCAAAATCCGAAAAGACAGGATTGTAGAGCTCGAAAAGTAGTGTGAAATCAAGCTAAAAATCACCGAATTCAGAACTCGGAGTCAACGGATATTCGTAAAACCGTTTACGTAAAGAAACAACATTTCGCGGCTAACTAGGTGAAACGAGACCTACTAGCCACGAGTTCTGAAATCAAAATCCAAAATGCCAGGATTGTAGAACTCGAAAAGTAGTGTGAAATCAACCTAAAAATCACCGAATTCAGAACTCGGAATCAACGGATATTCATAAAACCGTTTACATAAAGAAACCGCATTTCGCGGCTAACTAGGTGAAACGAGACCTACTAGCCACGAGTTCTGAAATCAAAATCCGAAACGCCAGGATTGTAGAGCTCGAAAAGTAGTGTGAAATAAAGCGAAAAATCACCGAATTCAGAACTCTGAGTCAACGGATATTCATAAAACCGTTTACGTAAAGAAACCAGATTTCGCGGCTAACTAGGTGAAACGAGACCGACTAGCCACGAGTTTTGAAATAAAAATCCGAAATGCCAGGATTGTAGAGCTCAAAAAGTAGTGTGAAATCAAGCGAAAAATCACCAAATTCAGAACTCGGAGTCAACGGATATTCATAAAACCGTTTACGAAAAGAAACCACATTTCGCGGCTAACTAGGTGAAACAAGACCTACTAGCCATGAGTTCTCAAATAAAAATCCGAAACTCCATGATTGTAGAGCTCGAAAAATAGTGTGAAATCAAGCTAAAAATCACCGAATTCAGAACTCAGAGTCAATGGATATTCATAAAACCGTTTACGTAAAGAAACCGCATTTCGCGGCTAACTAGGTGAAACGAGACCTACTAGCCACGAGTTCTGAAATCAAAATCCGAAACACCAGGATTGTAGAGATCGAAAATTAGTGTGAAGTCAAGCTAAAAATCACCGAATTAAGAACTCGGAGTCAACGGATATTCATAAAACCGTTTACGTAAAGAAACCGCATTTCGCGGCTAACTAGGTGAAACGAGACCTACTAGCCACGAGTTCTGAAATCAAAATCCGAAACGCCAGGATATTACAGCTAAAAAAGTAGTGTGAAATCAAGCTAAAAATTACCGAATTCAGAACTCGGAGTCAACGGATATTCATAAAACCGTTTACGTAAAGAAACCACATTTCGCGGATAACTAGGTGAAACGAGACCTACTAGCCACGAGTTTTGAAATCAAAATCCGAAATTCTAGGATTCTAGAGCTCAAAAACTAGTGTGAAATCAAGCGAAAAATCACCGAATTCAGAACTCGGAGTCAACGGATATTCACAAAACCGTTTACGTAAAGAAACCACATTTCGCGGCTTATTAGGTGAAACGAGACCTACTAGCCAGGAGTTCTAAAATCAAAATCCGAAACGCCAGGATTGTAGAGCTCGAAAAGTAGTGTGAAATCAAGCTAAAATTCACCGAATTCAGAACTCGGAGTCAACGGATATTCATAAAACCGTTTACGTAAAGAAACCGCATTTCGCGGCTAACTAGGTGAAACGAGACCTACTAGCCACGAGTTCTGAAATCAAAATCCGAAACGCCAGGATTGTAGAGCTCGAAAAGTAGTGTGAAATCAAGCGAAAAATCACCGAATTCAGAACTCGGAGTCAACGGATATTCATAAAACCGTTTACGTAAAGAAACCACATTTCGCGGCTAACTAGGTAAAACGAGACCTACTAGCCACGAGTTCTGAAATCAAAATCCGAAACGCCAGGATTGTAGAGCTCGAAAAGTAGTGTGAAATAAATCGAAAAATCACCGAATTTAGAACTCTTAGTCAACGGATATTCATAAAACAGTTTACGTAAAGAAACCACATTTCGCGGCTAACTAGGTGAAACGAGACCTACTAGCCACGAGTTCTGAAATCAAAATCCAAAACGCCAGGATTGTCGAGCTCAAAATGTAGTGTGAAATCAACCGAAAAATCACCGAATTCAGAACTCAGAGTCAACGGATATTCATAAAACCGTTTACGTAAAGAAACCACATTTCGCGGCTAACTAGGTGAAACGAGACCTACATGCCATGAGTTCTGAAATCAAAATATGAAACGCCAGGATTGTAGAGCTCGAAAAGTAGTGTGAAATCAAGCTAAAAATCACCGAATTCAGAACTCGGAGTCAACGGATATTCACAAAACCGTTTACGTAAAGAAACCACATTTCGCGGCTAACTAGGTGAAACGAGACCTGCTAGCCACGAGTTCTGAAATCAAAATCCGAAACGCCAGGATTGTAGAGCTCGAAAATTAGTGTGAAATCAAGCAAAAAATCACCGAATTCAGAACTCGGAGTCAACGGATATTCAAAAAACCGTTTACGAAAAGAAACCGCATTTCACGGCTAACTAGATGAAACGAGACCTACTTGCCACGAGTTCTGAAATCAAAATCCGAAACCCCAGGATTGTAGAGATCGAAAAGTAGTGTGAAATCAAGCGAAAAATCACCGAATTCAGAACTCTGAGTCAACGGATATTCATAAAACTGTTTACGTAAAGAAACCACATTTCGCGGCTAACTAGGTGAAACGAGACCTACTAGCCACGAGTTCTGAAATCAAA
This sequence comes from Euonymus europaeus, assembly GCA_963580455.1. Taxonomy (NCBI): domain Eukaryota; kingdom Viridiplantae; phylum Streptophyta; class Magnoliopsida; order Celastrales; family Celastraceae; genus Euonymus; species Euonymus europaeus. Next base: position 26,474,657 of record OY756966.1, on the reverse strand, counting down.
ATCCGAAAAGCTAGGATTGTAGAGCTCGAAAAGTAGTGTGGAATCAAGCGAAAAATCACCGAATTCAGAACTCGGAGTCAACGGATATTCATAAAACCGTTTACGTAAAGAAACCACATTTCGCGGCTAACTAGGTGAAATGAGACCTACTAGCCACGAGTTCTGAAATAAAAATCCGAAATGCCAGGATTGTAGAGCTCAAAAAGTAGTGTGAAATCAAGCGAAAAATCACCAAATTCAGAACTCGGATTCAACGGATATTCATAAAACCGTTTACGAAAAGAAACCACATTTCGCGGCTAACTAGGTGAAACAAGACCTACTAGCCATGAGTTCTCAAATAAAAATCCGAAACTCCAGGATTGTAGAGCTCGAAAAATAGTGTGAAATCAAGCTAAAAATCACCGAATTCAGAACTCGGAGTCAATGGATATTCATAAAACCGTTTACGTAAAGAAACCGCATTTCGCGGCTAACTAGGTGAAACGAGACCTACTAGCCACGAGTTCTGAAATCAAAATCCGAAACTCCAGGATTGTAGAGCTCGAAAATTAGTGTGAAGTCAAGCTAAAAATCACCGAATTAAGAACTCGGAGTCAACGGATATTCATAAAACCGTTTACGTAAAGAAACCCCATTTCGCGGCTAACTAGGTGAAACGAGACCTACTAGCCACGAGTTCTGAAATCAAAATCCGAAGCGCGAGGATATTACAGCTAAAAAAGTAGTGTGAAATCAAGCTAAAAATTACCGAATTCAGAACTCGGAGTCAACGGATATTCATAAAACCGTTTACGTAAAGAAACCACATTTCGCGGATAACTAGGTGAGACGACACCTACTAGCCACGAGTTCTGAAATCAAAATCCGAAATTCTAGGATTGTAGAGCTCAAAAACTAGTGTGAAATCAAGCGAAAAATCACCGAATTCAGAACTCGGAGTCAACGGATATTCACAAAACCGTTTACGTAAAGAAACCACATTTCGCGGCTAATTAGGTGAAACGAGACCTACTAGCCACGAGTTCTGAAATCAAAATCCGAAACACCAGGATTGTAGAGCTCGAAAAGTAGTGTGAAATCAAGCTAAAATTCACCGAATTCAGAACTCGGAGTCAACGGATATTCATAAAACCGTTTACGTAAAGAAACCGCATTTCGCGGTAACTAGGTGAAACGAGACCTACTAGCCACGAGTTCTGAAATCAAAATCCGAAACGCCAGGATTGTAGAGCTCGAAAAGTAGTTTGAAATCAAGCGAAAAATCACCGAATTCAGAACTCGGAGTCAACGGATATTCATAAAACCGTTTACGTAAAGAAACCACATTTCGCGGCTAACTAGGTGAAACGAGACCTACTAGCCACGAGTTCTGAAATCAAAATCCGAAACGCCAGGATTGTAGAGCTCGAAAAGTAGTGTGAAATAAATCGAAAAATCACCGAATTTAGAACTCTTAGTCAACGGATATTCATAAAACAGTTTACGTAAAGAAACCACATTTCGCGGCTAACTAGGTGAAACGAGACCTACTAGCCACGAGTTCTGAAATCAAAATCCAAAACGCCAGGATTGTAGAGCTCAAAATGTAGTGTGAAATCAACCGAAAAATCACCGAATTCAGAACTCAGAGTCAACGGATATTCATAAAACCGTTTACGTAAAGAAACCACATTGCGCGGCTAACTAGGTGAAACGAGACCTACAAGCCATGAGTTCTGAAATCAAAATATGAAACGCCAGGATTGTAGAGCTCGAAAAGTAGTGTGAAATCAAGCTAAAAATCACCGAATTCAGAACTCGGAGTCAACGGATATTCACAAAACCGTTTACGTAAAGAAACCACATTTCGCGGCTAACTAGGTGAAACGAGACCTGCTAGCCACGAGTTCTGAAATCAAAATCCGAAATGCCAGGATTGTAGAGCTCGAAAATTAGTGTGAAATCAAGCAAAAAATCACCGAATTCAGAACTCGGAGTCAACGGATAATCAAAAAACCGTTTACGAAAAGAAACCGCATTTCGCGGCTAACTAGATGAAACGAGACCTACTAGCCACGAGTTCTGAAATCAAAATCCGAAACCCCAGGATTGTAGAGATCGAAAAGTAGTGTGAAATCAAGCGAAAAATCACCGAATTCAGAACTCTGAGTCAACGGATATTCATAAAACTGTTTACGTAAAGAAACCACATTTCGCGGCTAACTAGGTGAAAAGAGACCTACTAGCCACGAGTTCTGAAATCAAAATCCGAAAAGCTAGGATTGTAGAGCTCGAAAAGTAGTGTGGAATCAAGCGAAAAATCACCGAATTCAGAACTCGGAGTCAACAGATATTCATAAAACCGTTTACGTAAAGAAACCACATTTCGCGGCTAACTAGGTGAAACGAGACCTACTAGCCACGAGTTCTGAAATAAAAATCCGAAACGCCAGGATTGTAGAGCTCAAAAAGTAGTGTGAAATCAAGCGAAAAATCACCGAATTCAGAACTCAGAGTCAACGGATATTCATAAAACCGTTTACGTAAAGAAACCACATTTCACGGCTAACTAGGTGAAACGAGACCTACAAGCCATGAGTTCTGAAATCAAAATATGAAACGCCAGGATTGTAGAGCTCGAAAAGTAGTGTGAAATCAAGCTAAAAATCACCGAATTCAGAACTTGGAGTCAACGGATATTCACAAAACCGTTTACGTAAAGAAACCACATTTCGCGGCTAACTAGGTGAAACGAGACCTACTAGCCATGAGTTCTGAAATCAAAATCCGAAACGCCAGGATTGTAGAGCTCGAAAATTAGTGTGAAATAAATCTAAAAATCACTGAATTCAGAACTCTGAGTCAACGGATATTCACAAAACCCTTTACGTAAAGAAACCACATTTCGCGGCTAACTAGGTGAAACGAGACCTACTAGCCACGAGTTCTGAAATCAAAATCCGAAAAGCTAGGATTGTAGAGCTCGAAAAGTAGTGTGGAATCAAGCAAAAAATCACCGAATTCAGAACTCGGAGTCAACAGATATTCATAAAACCGTTTACGTAAAGAAACCACATTTCGCGGCTAACTAGGTGAAACGAGACCTACTAGCCACGAGTTCTGAAATCAAAATCCGAAATGCCAGGATTGTTGAGCTCGAAAATTAGTGTGAAATCAAGCAAAAAATCACCGAATTCAGAACTCGGAGTCAACGGATATTCACAAAACCGTTTACGTAAAGAAACCACATTTCGCGGCTAACTAGGTGAAACGAGACCTACTAGCCACGAGTTCTGAAATCAAAATATGAAACGCCAGGACTGTAGAGCTCGAAAAGTAGTGTGAAATCAAGCGAAAAATCACCGTATTCAGAACTCTGAGTCAACGGATATTCATAAAACTGTTTACGTAAAGAAACCACATTTCGCGGCTAACTAGGTGAAACGAGACCTACTAGCCACGAGTTCTGAAATCAAAATCCGAAAAGCTAGGATTGTAGAGCTCGAAAAGTAGTGTGGAATCAAGCGAAAAATCACCGAATTCAGAACTCCGAGTCAACAGATATTCATAAAACCGTTTACGTAAAGAAACCACATTTCGCGGCTAACTAGGTGAAACGAGACCTACTAGCCACGAGTTCTGAAATCAAAATCCGAAAAGCTAGGATTGTAGAGCTCGAAAAGTAGTGTGGAATCAAGCGAAAAATCACCGAATTCAGAACTCGGAGTCAACGGATATTCATAAAACCGTTTACGTAAAGAAACCACATTTCGCGGCTAACTAGGTGAAATGAGACCTACTAGCCACGAGTTCTGAAATAAAAATCCGAAATGCCAGGATTGTAGAGCTCAAAAAGTAGTGTGAAATCAAGCGAAAAATCACCAAATTCAGAACTCGGATTCAACGGATATTCATAAAACCGTTTACGAAAAGAAACCACATTTCGCGGCTAACTAGGTGAAACAAGACCTACTAGCCATGAGTTCTCAAATAAAAATCCGAAACTCCAGGATTGTAGAGCTCGAAAAATAGTGTGAAATCAAGCTAAAAATCACCGAATTCAGAACTCGGAGTCAATGGATATTCATAAAACCGTTTACGTAAAGAAACCGCATTTCGCGGCTAACTAGGTGAAACGAGACCTACTAGCCACGAGTTCTGAAATCAAAATCCGAAACTCCAGGATTGTAGAGCTCGAAAATTAGTGTGAAGTCAAGCTAAAAATCACCGAATTAAGAACTCGGAGTCAACGGATATTCATAAAACCGTTTACGTAAAGAAACCCCATTTCGCGGCTAACTAGGTGAAACGAGACCTACTAGCCACGAGTTCTGAAATCAAAATCCGAAGCGCGAGGATATTACAGCTAAAAAAGTAGTGTGAAATCAAGCTAAAAATTACCGAATTCAGAACTCGGAGTCAACGGATATTCATAAAACCGTTTACGTAAAGAAACCACATTTCGCGGATAACTAGGTGAGACGACACCTACTAGCCACGAGTTCTGAAATCAAAATCCGAAATTCTAGGATTGTAGAGCTCAAAAACTAGTGTGAAATCAAGCGAAAAATCACCGAATTCAGAACTCGGAGTCAACGGATATTCACAAAACCGTTTACGTAAAGAAACCACATTTCGCGGCTAATTAGGTGAAACGAGACCTACTAGCCACGAGTTCTGAAATCAAAATCCGAAACGCCAGGATTGTAGAGCTCGAAAAGTAGTGTGAAATCAAGCTAAAATTCACCGAATTCAGAACTCGGAGTCAACGGATATTCATAAAACCGTTTACGTAAAGAAACCGCATTTCGCGGTAACTAGGTGAAACGAGACCTACTAGCCACGAGTTCTGAAACCAAAATCCGAAACGCCAGGATTGTAGAGCTCGAAAAGTAGTTTGAAATCAAGCGAAAAATCACCGAATTCAGAACTCGGAGTCAACGGATATTCATAAAACCGTTTACGTAAAGAAACCACATTTCGCGGCTAACTAGGTGAAACGAGACCTACTAGCCACGAGTTCTGAAATCAAAATCCGAAACGCCAGGATTGTAGAGCTCGAAAAGTAGTGTGAAATAAATCGAAAAATCACCGAATTTAGAACTCTTAGTCAACGGATATTCATAAAACAGTTTACGTAAAGAAACCACATTTCGCGGCTAACTAGGTGAAACGAGACCTACTAGCCACGAGTTCTGAAATCAAAATCCAAAACGCCAGGATTGTAGAGCTCAAAATGTAGTGTGAAATCAACCGAAAAATCACCGAATTCAGAACTCAGAGTCAACGGATATTCATAAAACCGTTTACGTAAAGAAACCACATTGCGCGGCTAACTAGGTGAAACGAGACCTACAAGCCATGAGTTCTGAAATCAAAATATGAAACGCCAGGATTGTAGAGCTCGAAAAGTAGTGTGAAATCAAGCTAAAAATCACCGAATTCAGAACTCGGAGTCAACGGATATTCACAAAACCGTTTACGTAAAGAAACCACATTTCGCGGCTAACTAGGTGAAACGAGACCTGCTAGCCACGAGTTCTGAAATCAAAATCCGAAACGCCAGGATTGTAGAGCTCGAAAATTAGTGTGAAATCAAGCAAAAAATCACCGAATTCAGAACTCGGAGTCAACGGATAATCAAAAAACCGTTTACGAAAAGAAACCGCATTTCGCGGCTAACTAGATGAAACGAGACCTACTAGCCACGAGTTCTGAAATCAAAATCCGAAACCCCAGGATTGTAGAGATCGAAAAGTAGTGTGAAATCAAGCGAAAAATCACCGAATTCAGAACTCTGAGTCAACGGATATTCATAAAACTGTTTACGTAAAGAAACCACATTTCGCGGCTAACTAGGTGAAAAGAGACCTACTAGCCACGAGTTCTGAAATCAAAATCCGAAAAGCTACGATTGTAGAGCTCGAAAAGTAGTGTGGAATCAAGCGAAAAATCACCGAATTCAGAACTCGGAGTCAACAGATATTCATAAAACCGTTTACGTAAAGAAACCACATTTCGCGGCTAACTAGGTGAAACGAGACCTACTAGCCACGAGTTCTGAAATAAAAATCCGAAACGCCAGGATTGTAGAGCTCAAAAAGTAGTGTGAAATCAAGCGAAAAATCACCGAATTCAGAACTCAGAGTCAACGGATATTCATAAAACCGTTTACGTAAAGAAACCACATTTCGCGGCTAACTAGGTGAAACGAGACCTACAAGCCATGAGTTCTGAAATCAAAATATGAAACGCCAGGATTGTAGAGCTCGAAAAGTAGTGTGAAATCAAGCTAAAAATCACCGAATTCAGAACTTGGAGTCAACGGATATTCACAAAACCGTTTACGTAAAGAAACCACATTTCGCGGCTAACTAGGTGAAACGAGACCTACTAGCCATGAGTTCTGAAATCAAAATCCGAAACGCCAGGATTGTAGAGCTCGAAAATTAGTGTGAAATAAATCTAAAAATCACTGAATTCAGAACTCTGAGTCAACGGATATTCACAAAACCCTTTACGTAAAGAAACCACATTTCGCGGCTAACTAGGTGAAACGAGACCTACTAGCCACGAGTTCTGAAATCAAAATCCGAAAAGCTAGGATTGTAGAGCTCGAAAAGTAGTGTGGAATCAAGCGAAAAATCACCGAATTCAGAACTCGGAGTCAACAGATATTCATAAAACCGTTTACGTAAAGAAACCACATTTCGCGGCTAACTAGGTGAAACGAGACCTACTAGCCACGAGTTCTGAAATCAAAATCCGAAATGCCAGGATTGTTGAGCTCGAAAATTAGTGTGAAATCAAGCAAAAAATCACCGAATTCAGAACTCGGAGTCAACGGATATTCACAAAACCGTTTACGTAAAGAAACCACATTTCGCGGCTAACTAGGTGAAACGAGACCTACTAGCCACGAGTTCTGAAATCAAAATATGAAACGCCAGGACTGTAGAGCTCGAAAAGTAGTGTGAAATCAAGCGAAAAATCACCGTATTCAGAACTCTGAGTCAACGGATATTCATAAAACTGTTTACGTAAAGAAACCACATTTCGCGGCTAACTAGGTGAAACGAGACCTACTAGCCACGAGTTCTGAAATCAAAATCCGAAAAGCTAGGATTGTAGAGCTCGAAAAGTAGTGTGGAATCAAGCGAAAAATCACCGAATTCAGAACTCCGAGTCAACAGATATTCATAAAACCGTTTACGTAAAGAAACCACATTTCGCGGCTAACTAGGTGAAACGAGACCTACTAGCCACGAGTTTTGAAATCAAAATCCGAAACGCCAGGATTGTAGAGCTCGAAAAGTAGTGTGAAATAAATCGAAAAATCACCGAATTCAGAACTCAGAGTCAACGGATATTCATAAAACCGTTTACGTAAAGAAACCACATTTCGCGGCTAACTAGGTGAAACGAGACCTACATGCCATGAGTTCTGAAATCAAAATCCGAAACGCCAGGATTGTAGAGCTCGAAAAGTAGTGTGAAATCAAGCGAAAAATCACCGAATTCAGAACTCTGAGTCAACGAATATTCATAAAACTGTTTACGTAAAGAAACCACATTTTGCGGCTAACTAGGTGAAACAAGACCTACTAGTCACGATTTCTGAAATCAAAATCCTTAAAGCTAGGATTGTAGAGCTCGAAAAGTAGTGTGAAATCAAGCTAAAAATCATCGAATTCAGAACTCGGAGTCAACGGATATTCACAAAACCGTTTACGTAAAGAAACCACATTTCGCGGCTAACTAGGTGAAACGAGACCTACTAGCCACGAGTTCTGAAATCAAAATCCGAAATGCCAGGATTGTAGAGCTCGAAAATTAGTGTGAAATCAAGCGAAAAATCACCGAATTCAGAACTCTGAGTCAACGGATATTCACAAAACCGTTTACGTAAAGAAACCACATTTCGCGGCTAACTAGGTGAAACGAGACCTACTAGCCACGAGTTCTGAAATCAAAATCCGAAACGCCAGGATTGTAGAGCTCGAAAAGTAGTGTGAAATCAAGCGAAAAATCACCGAATTCAGAACTCAGAGTCAACGGATATTCATAAAACTGTTTACGTAAAGAAACCACATTTCGCGGCTAACTAGGTGAAACGAGACCTACTAGCCACGAGTTCTGAAATCAAAATCCGAAACGCCAGGATTGTAGAGCTCAAAAAGTAGTGTGAAATCAAGCGAAAAATCACCGAATTCAGAACTCGGAGTCAACGGATATTCATAAAACCGTTTAGGTAAAGAAACCACATTTCACGGCTAACTTGGTGAAACGAGACCTACAAGCCATGAGTTCTGAAATCAAAATATGAAACGCCAGGATTGTAGAGCTCGAAAAGTAGTGTGAAATTAAGCTAAAAATCACCGAATTCAGAACTCGGAGTCAACGGATATTCACAAAATCGTTTACGTAAAGACACCACATTTCGCGGCTAACTAGGTGAAACGAGACCTACTAGCCACGAGTTCTGAAATCAAAATCCGAAACGCCAGGATTGTAGAACTCGAAAATTAGTGTGAAATAAATCGAAAAATCACCGAATTTAGAACTCTGAGTCAACGGATATTCATAAAACAGTTTACGTAAAGAAACCACATTTCGCGGCTAACTAGGTGAAACGAGACCTACTAGCCACGAGTTCTGAAATCAAAATCCGAAACGCCAGGATTGTAGAGCTCAAAAGGTAGTGTGAAATCAAGCGAAAAATCACCGAATTCAGAACTCAGAGTCAACGGATATTCATAAAACCGTTTACGTAAAGAAACCACATTTCGCGGCTAACTAGGTGGAACGAGACCTACAAGCCATGAGTTCTGAAATCAAAATATGAAATGCCAGGATTGTAGAGCTCGAAAATTAGTGTGAAATCAAGCTAAAAATCACCGAATTCAGAACTCGGAGTCAACGGATATTCACAAAACCGTTTACGTAAAGAAACCACATTTCGCGGCTAACTAGGTGAAACGAGACCTACTAGCCACGAGTTCTGAAATCAAAATCCGAAATGCCAGGATTGTAGAGCTCGAAAATTAGTGTGAAATCAAGCAAAAAATCACCGATTTCAGAAGTCGGAGTCAACGGATATTCACAAAACCGTTTACGTAAAGAAACCACATTTCGCGGCTAACTAGGTGAAACGAGACCTACTAGCCACGAGTTCTGAAATCAAAATCCGAAACGCCAGAATTGTAGAGCTCAAAAAGTAGGGTGAAATCAAGCGAAAAATCACCGAATTCAGAACTCTGAGTCAACGGATATTCATAAAACTGTTTACGTAAAGAAACCACATTTCGCGGCTAACTAGGTGAAACGAGACCTACTAGCCAAGAGTTCCGAAATCAAAATCCGAAAAGCTAGGATTGTAGAGCTCGAAAAGTAGTGTGGAATCAAGCGAAAAATCACCGAATTCAGAACTCGGAGTCAACAGATATTCATAAAACCGTTTACGTAAAGAAACCACATTTCGCGGCTAACTAGGTGAAACGAGACCTACTAGCCACGAGTTCTGAAATCAAAATCCGAAACGCCAGGATTGTAGAGCTCAAAAAGTAGTGTGAAATCAAGCGAAAAATCACCGAATTCAGAACTCAGAGTCAACGGATATTCATAAAACCGTTTACGTAAAGAAACCACATTTCGCGGCTAACTAGGTGAAACGAGACCTACAAGCCATGAGTTCTGAAATCAAAATATGAAACGCCAGGATTGTAGAGCTCGAAAATTAGTGTGAAATAAATCGAAAAATCACCGAATTCAGAACTCAGAGTCAAAGGATATTCATAAAACAGTTTACGTAAAGAAACCACATTTCGCGGCTAACTAGGTGAAACGAGACCTACTAGCCACGAGTTCTGAAATCAAAATCCGAAACGCCAGGATTGTAGAGCTCAAAAATTAGTGTGAAATCAATCGAAAAATCACCGAATTCAGAACTCAGAGTCAACGGATATTCATAAAACCGTTTAGGTAAAGAAACCACATTTCACGGCTAACTAGGTGAAGCGAGACCTACAAGCCATGAGTTCTGAAATCAAAATATGAAACGCCAGGATTGTAGAGCTCGAAAAGTAGTGTGAAATTAAGCTAAAAATCACCGAATTCAGAACTCGGAGTCAACGGATATTCACAAAATCGTTTACGTAAAGACACCACATTTCGCGGCTAACTAGGTGAAACGAGACCTACTAGCCACGAGTTCTGAAATCAAAATCCGAAAATCTAGGATTGTAGAGCTCGAAAAGTAGTGTGGAATCAAGCGAAAAATCACCGAATTCAGAACTCGGAGTCAACGGATATTCACAAAACCGTTTACGTAAAGAAACCACATTTCGCGGCTAACTAGGTGAAACGAGACCTACTAGCCACGAGTTCTGAAATCAAAATCCGAAACGCCAGGATTGTAGAGCTCGAAAATTAGTGTGAAATCAAGCAAAAAATCACCGAATTCAGAACTCGGAGTCAACGGATATTCACAAAACCGTTTACGTAAAGAAACCGGATTTCGCGGCTAACTAGGTGAAACGAGACCTACTAGCCACGAGTTCTGAAATCAAAATCCGAAACACCAGGATTGTAGAGCTCGAAAAGTAGTGTGAAATCAAGCGAAAAATCACCGAATTCAGAACTCGGAGTCAACGGATATTCATAAAACTGTTTACGTAAAGAAACCACATTTCGCGGCTAACTAGGTGAAACGAGACCTACTAGCCACGAGTTCTGAAATAAAAATCCGAAAAGCTAGGATTGTAGAGCTCGAAAAGTAGTGTGGAATCAAGCGAAAAATCACCGAATTCAGAACTCGGAGTCAACAGATATTCATAAAACCGTTTACGTAAAGAAACCATATTTCGCGGCTAACTAGGTGAAACGAGACCTACTAGCCACGAGTTCTGAAATCAAAATCCAAAACGCCAGGATTGTAGAGCTCGAAAAGTAGTGTGAAATCAAGCGAAAAATCACCGAATTCAGAACTCGGAGTCAACGGATATTCATAAAACAGTTTACGTAAAGAAACCACATTTCGCGGCTAACTAGGTGAAACGAGACCTACTAGGCACGAGTTCTGAAATCAAAATACTAAACGCCAGAATTGTAGAGCTCAAAAAGTAGTGTGAAATCAAGCGAAAAATCACCGAATTCAGAACTCAGAGTCAACGGATATTCATAAAACCGTTTACGTAAAGAAACCACATTTCGCGGCAAACTAGGTGAAACGAGACCTACAAGCCATGAGTTCTGAAATCAAAATATGAAACGCCAGGATTGTAGAGCTCGAAAATTAGTGTGAAATAAATCGAAAAATCACCGAATTCAGAACTCAGAGTCAAAGGATATTCATAAAACAGTTTACGTAAAGAAACCACATTTCGCGGCTAACTAGGTGAAACGAGACCTACTAGCCACGAGTTCTGAAATCAAAATCCGAAACGCCAGCATTGTAGAGCTCAAAAAGTAGTGTGAAATCAATCGAAAAATCACCGAATTCAGAACTCAGAGTCAACGGATATTCATAAAACCGTTTAGGTAAAGAAACCACATTTCACGGCTAACTAGGTGAAGCGAGACCTACAAGCCATGAGTTCTGAAATCAAAATCCTTAAAGCCAGGATTGTAGAGCTCGAAAAGTAGTGTGAAATCAAGCTAAAAATCACCGAATTCAGAACTCGGAGTCAACGGATATTCACAAAACCGTTTACGTAAAGAAACCACATTTCGCGGCTAACTAGGTGAAACGAGACCTACTAGCCACGAGTTCCGAAATCAAAATCCGGAACGCCAAGATTGTAGAGCTCAAAAATTAGTGTGAAATCAAGAAAAAAATCACCGAATTCAGAACTCGGAGTCAACGGATATTCACAAAACCGTTTACGTAAAGAAACCGCATTTCGCGGCTAACTAGGTGAAACGAGACCTACTAGCCACGAGTTCTGAAATCAAAATCCGAAACGCCAGGATTGTAGAGCTTGAAAGTAGTGTGAAATCAAGCGAAAAATCACCGAATTCAGAACTCTGAGTCAACGGATATTCATAAAACCGTTTACGTAAAGAAATCACATTTCGCGGCTAACTAGGTGAAACGAGACCTACTAGCCACGAGTTCTAAAATCAAAATCCAAAAGGGCAGGATTGTAGAGCTCGAAAAGTAGTATGAAATCAAGCTAAAAATCACCGAATTCAGAACTCATAGTCAACGGATATTTATAAAACCGTTTACGTAAAGAAATCACATTTCGCGGCTAACTAGGTGAAACGAGATCTACTAGCCACGAGTTCTGAAATCAAAATCCGAAATGCCAGGATTGTATAGCTCGAAAAGTAGTGTGAAATCAAGCGAAAAATCACCGAATTTAGAACTCTGAGTCAACGGATATTCATAAAACCGTTTACGTAAAGAAACCACATTTCGCGGCTAACTAGGTGAAACGAGACCTACTAGCCACGAGTTCTGAAATAAAAATCCGAAACCCCAGGATTGTAGAGCTCGAAAAGTAGTGTGAAATCAAGCGAAAAATCACCGAATTTAGAACTCTGAGTCAACGGATATTCATAAAACCGTTTACGTAAAGAAACCACATTTCGCGGCAAACTAGGTGAAACGAGACCTACTAGCCACGAGTTCTTAAATCAAAATCCGAAACTCCAGGATTGTAGAGCTCAAAAAGTAGTGTGAAATCAAGCTAAAAATCACCAAATTCAGAACTCTGAGTCAACGGATATTCATAAAACCGTTTACGTAAAGAAGCCACATTTCGCGGCTAACTAGGTGAAACGAGACCTACTAGCCACGAGTTCTGAAATCAAAATCCAAAAGGGCAGGATTGTAGAGCTCGAAAAGTAGTGTGAAATCAAGCGAAAAATCACCGAGTTCAGAACTCTGAGTCAACGGATATTCATAAAACTGTTTACGTAAAGAAACCACATTTCGCGGCTAACTAGGTGAAACGAGACCTACTAGCCACGAGTTCTGAAATCAAAATCCGAAAAGCTAGGATTGTAGCGCTCGAAAATTAGTGTGGAATCAAGCGAAAAATCACCGAATTCAGAACTCGGAGTCAGCAGATATTCATAAAACCGTTTACGTAAAGAAACAACATTTCGCGGCTAACTATGTGAAATGAGACCTACTAGCCACGAGTTCTGAAATCAAAATCCGAAATGCCAGGATTGTAGATCTCAAAAAGTAGTGTGAAATCAAGCGAAAAATCACCGAATTTAGAACTCTGAGACAACGGATATTCATAAAACCGTTTACGTAAAGAAACCACATTTCGCGGCTAACTAGGTGAAACGAGACCTACTAGCCACGAGTTCTGAAATCAAAATATGAAACGCCAGGATTGTAGAGCTCGAAAATTAGTGTGAAATCAAGCTAAAAATCACCGAATTCAGAACTCGGAGTCAACGGATATTCACAAAACCGTTTACGTAAAGAAACCACATTTCGCGGCTAACTAGGTGAAACGAGACCTACTAGCCACGAGTTCTGAAATCAAAATCCGAAATGCCAGGATTGTAGAGCTCGAAAATTAGTGTGAAATGAAGCAAAAAATCACCGATTTCAGAAGTCGGAGTCAACGGATATTCACAAAACCGTTTACGTAAAGAAACCACATTTCGCGGCTAACTAGGTGAAACGAGACCTACTAGCCACGAGTTCTGAAATCAAAATCCGAAACGCCAGAATTGTAGAGCTCAAAAAGTAGGGTGAAATCAAGCGAAAAATCACCGAATTCAGAACTCTGAGTCAACGGATATTCATAAAATTGTTTACGTAAAGAAACCACATTTCGCGGCTAACTAGGTGAAACGAGACCTACTAGCCACGAGTTCCGAAATCAAAATCCGAAAAGCTAGGATTGTAGAGCTCGAAAAGTAGTGTGGAATCAAGCGAAAAATCACCGAATTCAGAACTCGGAGTCAACAGATATTCATAAAACCGTTTACGTAAAGAAACCACATTTCGCGGCTAACTAGGTGAAACGAGACCTACTAGCCACGAGTTCTGAAATCAAAATCCGAAACGCCAGGATTGTAGAGCTCAAAAAGTAGTGTGAAATCAAGCGAAAAATCACCGAATTCAGAACTCAGAGTCAACGGATATTCATAAAACCGTTTACGTAAAGAAACCACATTTCGCGGCTAACTAGGTGAAACGAGACCTACAAGCCATGAGTTCTGAAATCAAAATATGAAACGCCAGGATTGTAGAGCTCGAAAATTAGTGTGAAATAAATCGAAAAATCACCGAATTCAGAACTCAGAGTCAAAGGATATTCATAAAACAGTTTACGTAAAGAAACCACATTTCGCGGCTAACTAGGTGAAACGAGACCTACTAGCCACGAGTTCTGAAATCAAAATCCGAAACGCCAGGATTGTAGAGCTCAAAAATTAGTGTGAAATCAATCGAAAAATCACCGAATTCAGAACTCAGAGTCAACGGATATTCATAAAACCGTTTAGGTAAAGAAACCACATTTCACGGCTAACTAGGTGAAGCGAGACCTACAAGCCATGAGTTCTGAAATCAAAATATGAAACGCCAGGATTGTAGAGCTCGAAAAGTAGTGTGAAATTAAGCTAAAAATCACCGAATTCAGAACTCGGAGTCAACGGATATTCACAAAATCGTTTACGTAAAGACACCACATTTCGCGGCTAACTAGGTGAAATGAGACCTACTAGCCACGAGTTCTGAAATCAAAATCTGAAAATCTAGGATTGTAGAGCTCGAAAAGTAGTGTGGAATCAAGCGAAAAATCACCGAATTCAGAACTCGGAGTCAACGGATATTCACAAAACCGTTTACGTAAAGAAACCACATTTCGCGGCTAACTAGGTGTAACGAGACCTACTAGCCACGAGTTCTGAAATCAAAATCCGAAACGCCAGGATTGTAGAGCTCCAAAATTAGTGTGAAATCAAGCAAAAAATCACCGAATTCAGAACTCGGAGTCAACGGATATTCACAAAACCGTTTACGTAAAGAAACCGGATTTCGCGGCTAACTAGGTGAAACGAGACCTACTAGCCACGAGTTCTGAAATCAAAATCCGAAACACCAGGATTGTAGAGCTCGAAAAGTAGTGTGAAATCAAGCGAAAAATCACCGAATTCAGAACTCGGAGTCAACGGATATTCATAAAACTGTTTACGTAAAGAAACCACATTTCGCGGCTAACTAGGTGAAACGAGACCTACTAGCCACGAGTTCCGAAATAAAAATCCGAAAAGCTAGGATTGTAGAGCTCGAAAAGTAGTGTGGAATCAAGCGAAAAATCACCGAATTCAGAACTCGGAGTCAACAGATATTCATAAAACCGTTTACGTAAAGAAACCACATTTCGCGGCTAACTAGGTGAAACGAGACCTACTAGCCACGAGTTCTGAAATCAAAATCCAAAACGCCAGGATTGTAGAGCTCGAAAAGTAGTGTGAAATCAAGCGAAAAATCACCGAATTCAGAACTCGGAGTCAACGGATATTCATAAAACAGTTTACGTAAAGAAACCACATTTCGCGGCTAACTAGGTGAAACGAGACCTACTAGCCACGAGTTCCGAAATAAAAATCCGAAAAGCTAGGATTGTAGAGCTCGAAAAGTAGTGTGGAATCAAGCGAAAAATCACCGAATTCAGAACTCGGAGTCAACAGATATTCATAAAACCGTTTACGTAAAGAAACCACATTTCGCGGCTAACTAGGTGAAACGAGACCTACTAGCCACGAGTTCTGAAATCAAAATCCAAAACGCCAGGATTGTAGAGCTCGAAAAGTAGTGTGAAATCAAGCGAAAAATCACCGAATTCAGAACTCGGAGTCAACGGATATTCATAAAACAGTTTACGTAAAGAAACCACATTTCGCGGCTAACTAGGTGAAACGAGACCTACTAGCCACGAGTTCTGAAATCAAAATCCGAAACGCCAGAATTGTAGAGCTCAAAAAGTAGTGTGAAATCAAGCGAAAAATCACCGAATTCAGAACTCAGAGTCAACGGATATTCATAAAACCGTTTACGTAAAGAAACCACATTTCGCGGCTAACTAGGTGAAACGAGACCTACAAGCCATGAGTTCTGAAATCAAAATATGAAACGCCAGGATTGTAGAGCTCGAAAATTAGTGTGAAATAAATCGAAAAATCACCGAATTTAGAACTCAGAGTCAAAGGATATTCATAAAACAGTTTACGTAAAGAAACCACATTTCGCGGCTAACTAGGTGAAACGAGACCTACTAGCCACGAGTTCTGAAATCAAAATCCGAAACGCCAGGATTGTAGAGCTCAAAAAGTAGTGTGAAATCAATCGAAAAATCACCGAATTCAGAACTCAGAGTCAACGGATATTCATAAAACCGTTTAGGTAAAGAAACCACATTTCACGGCTAACTGGGTGAAGCGAGACCTACAAGCCATGAGTTCTGAAATCAAAATCCTTAAAGCCAGGATTGTAGAGCTCGAAAAGTAGTGTGAAATCAAGCTAAAAATCACCGAATTCAGAACTCGAAGTCAACGGATATTCACAAAACCATTTACGTAAAGAAACCACATTTCGCGGCTAACTAGGTGAAACGAGACCTACTAGCCACGAGTTCCGAAATCAAAATCCGGAATGCCAAGATTGTAGAGCTCAAAAATTAGTGTGAAATCAAGAAAAAAATCACCGAATTCAGAACTCGGAGTCAACGGATATTCACAAAACCGTTTACGTAAAGAAACCGCATTTCGCGGCTAACTAGGTGAAACGAGACCTACTAGCCACGAGTTCTGAAATCAAAATCCGAAACGCCAGGATTGTAGAGCTTGAAAGTAGTGTGAAATCAAGCGAAAAATCACCGAATTCAGAACTCTGAGTCAACGGATATTCATAAAACCGTTTACGTAAAGAAACCACATTTCGCGGCTAACTAGGTGAAACGAGACCTACTAGCCACGAGTTCTGAAATCAAAATCCAAAAGGGCAGGATTGTAGAGCTCGAAAAGTAGTATGAAATCAAGCTAAAAATCACCGAATTCAGAACTCATAGTCAACGGATATTTATAAAACCGTTTACGTAAAGAAATCACATTTCGCGGCTAACTAGGTGAAACGAGATCTACTAGCCACGAGTTCTGAAATCAAAATCCGAAATGCCATGATTGTATAGCTCGAAAAGTAGTGTGAAATCAAGCGAAAAATCACCGAATTTAGAACTCTGAGTCAACGGATATTCATAAAACCGTTTACGTAAAGAAACCACATTTCGCGGCTAACTAGGTGAAACGAGACCTACTAGCCACGAGTTCTGAAATAAAAATCCGAAACGCCAGGATTGTAGAGCTCGAAAAGTAGTGTGAAATCAAGCGAAAAATCACCGAATTTAGAACTCTGAGTCAACGGATATTCATAAAACCGTTTACGTAAAGAAACCACATTTCGCGGCAAACTAGGTGAAACGAGACCTACTAGCCACGAGTTCTTAAATCAAAATCCGAAACTCCAGGATTGTAGAGCTCAAAAAGTAGTGTGAAATCAAGCTAAAAATCACCAAATTCAGAACTCTGAGTCAACGGATATTCATAAAACCGTTTACGTAAAGAAACCACATTTCGCGGCTAACTAGGTGAAACGAGACCTACTAGCCACGAGTTCTGAAATCAAAATCCAAAAGGCAGGATTGTAGAGCTCGAAAAGTAGTGTGAAATCAAGCGAAAAATCACCGAGTTCAGAACTCTGAGTCAACGGATATTCATAAAACTGTTTACGTAAAGAAACCACATTTCGCGGCTAACTAGGTGAAACGAGACCTACTAGCCACGAGTTCTGAAATCAAAATCCGAAAAGCTAGGATTGTAGCGCTCAAAAATTAGTGTGGAATCAAGCGAAAAATCACCGAATTCAGAACTCGGAGTCAACAGATATTCATAAAACCGTTTACGTAAAGAAACCACATTTCGCGGCTAACTATGTGAAATGAGACCTACTAGCCACGAGTTCTGAAATCAAAATCCGAAATGCCAGGATTGTAGATCTCAAAAAGTAGTGTGAAATCAAGCGAAAAATCACCGAATTTAGAACTCTGAGACAACGGATATTCATAAAACCGTTTACGTAAAGAAACCACATTTCGCGGCTAACTAGGTGAAACGAGACCTACTAGCCACGAGTTCTGAAATCAAAATCCGAAATGCCAGGATTGTAGAGCTCCAAAATTAGTGTGAAATCAAGCAAAAAATCACCGAATTCAGAACTCGGAGTCAACGGATATTCGTAAAACCGTTTACGTAAACAAACTACATTTCGCGGCTAACTAGGTGAAATGAGACCTACTAGCCATGAGTTCTGAAATCAAAATATGAAACGCCAGGATTGTAGAGCTCGAAAAGTAGTGTGAAATCAAGCTAAAAATCACCGAATTCAGAACTCGGAGTCAACGGATATTCACAAAACCGTTTACGTAAAGAAACCACATTTCGCGGCTAATTAGGTGAAAAGAGACCTACTAGCCACGAGTTCTGAAATCAAAATCCGAAATGCCGGGATTGTATAGCTCGAAAAGTAGTGTGAAATCAAGCTAAAAATCACCGAATTCAGAACTCGGAGTCAACGGATATTCATAAAACCGTTTACGTAAAGAAACCGCATTTCGCGGCTAACTAGGTGAAACGAGACCTACTAGCCACGAGTTCTGAAATCAAAATCCGAAACGCCTGGATTGTAGAGCTTGAAAGTAGTGTGAAATCAAGCGAAAAATCACCGAATTCAGAACTCTGAGTCAACGGATATTCATAAAACCGTTTAAGTAAAGAAACCACATTTCGCGGCTAACTAGGTGAAACGAGACCTACTAGCCACGAGTTCTGAAATCAAAATCCAAAAGGGCAGGATTGTAGAGCTCGAAAAGTAGTATGAAATCAAGCTAAAAATCATCGAATTCAGAACTCGGAGTCAACGGATATTTATAAAACCGTTTACGTAAAGAAACCACATTTCTTGGCTAACTAGGTGAAACGAGACCTACTAGCCACGAGTTCTGAAATCAAAATCCGAAACGCCAAGATTGTATAGCTCGAAAAGTAGTGTGAAATCAATCGAAAAATCACCGAATTTAGAACTCTGAGTCAACGGATATTCATAAAACCGTTTACGTAAAGAAACCACATTTCGCGGCTAACTAGGTGAAACGAGACCTACTAGCCACGAGTTCTTAAATCAAAATCCGAAACGCCAGGATTGTAGAGCTCAAAAAGTAGTGTGAAATCAAGCTAAAAATCACCAAATTCAGAACTCGGAGTCATCGGATATTAATAAAACCGTTTACGTAAAGAAACCGCATTTCGCGGCTAACTAGGTGAAACGAGACCTACTAGCCACGAGTTCTGAAATCAAAATCCGAAACACCAGGATTGTAGAGCTCGAAAGTAGTGTGAAATCAAGCGAAAAATCACCGAATTCAGAACTCTGAGTCAACGGATATTCATAAAACTGTTTACGTAAAGAAACCACATTTCGCGGCTAACTAGGTGAAACGAGACCTACTAGCCACGAGTTCTGAAATCAAAATCCGAAAAGCTAGGATTGTAGAGCTCAAAAAGTAGTGTGGAATCAAGCGAAAAATCACCGAATTCAGAACTCGGAGTCAACAGATATTCATAAAACCGTTTACGTAAAGAAACCACATTTCGCGGCTAACTAGGTGAAACGAGACCTACTAGCCACGAGTTCTGAAATCAAAATCCGAAACGCCAGGATTGTAGATCTCGAAAAGTAGTGTGAAATCAAGCGAAAAATCACCGAATTTAGAACTCTGAGTCAACGGATATTCATAAAACCGTTTACGTAAAGAAACCACATTTCGCGGCTAACTAGATGAAACGAGACCAACTAGCCACGAGTTCTGAAATCAAAATCCAAAATGCCAGGATTGTAGAGCTCCAAAAGTAGTGTGAAATCAAGCGAAAAATCACCGAATTGAGAACTCGGAGTCAACGGATATTCATAAAACCGTTTACGTAAAGAAACTACATTTCGCGGCTAACTAGGTGAAACGAGACCTACAAGCCATGAGTTCTGAAATCAAAATATGAAAGGCCAGGATTGTAGAGCTCGAAAAGTAGTGTGAAATCAAGCTAAAAATCACCGAATTCAGAACTCGCAGTCAACGGATATTCACAAAACCGTTTACGTAAAGAAACCACATTTCGCGGCTAATTAGGTGAAACGAGACCTACTAGCCACGAGTTCTGAAATCAAAATCCGAAACGCCGGGATTGTAGAGCTCGAAAAGTAGTGTGAAATCAAGCTAAAAATCACCGAATTCAGAACTCGGAGTCAACGGATATTCATAAAACCGTTTACGTAAAGAAACCGCATTTCGCGGCTAATTAGGTGAAACGAGACCTACTAGCCACGAGTTCTGAAATCAAAATCTGAAACGCCGGGATTGTAGAGCTCGAAAATAGTGTGAAATCTAGCGAAAAATCATCGAATTCAGAACTCGGAGTCAACGGATATTTATAAAACCCTTTACGTAAAGAAACCACATTTCGCGGCTAACTAGGTGAAACGAGACCTACTAGCCACGAGTTCTGAAATCAAAATCCGAAACGCCAAGATTGTATAGCTCGAAAAGTAGTGTGAAATCAAGCGAAAAATCACCGAATTTAGAACTCTGAGTCAACGGATATTCATAAAACCGTTTACGTAAAGAAACCACATTTCGCGGCTAACTAGGTGAAACGAGACCTACTAGCCACGAGTTATGAAATCAAAATCCGAAACACCAGGATAGTAGAGTTCGAAAATAGTGTGAAATCAAGCGAAAAATCACCGAATTCAGAACTCGAAGTCAACGGATATTCATAAAACCGTTTACGTAAAGAAATCACATTTCGCTGCTAACTAGGTGAAACGAGACCTACTAGCCACGAGTTCTGAAATCAAAATCCAAAAGGGCAGGATTGTAGAGCTCGAAAAGTAGGGTGAAATCAAGCGAAAAATCACCGAATTCAGAACTCTGAGTCAACGGATATTCATAAAACCGTTTACGTAAAGAAACCACATTTCGCGGCTAACTAGGTGAAACGAGACCTACTAGCCACGAGTTCTGAAATCAAAATCCAAAAGGGCAGGATTGTAGAGCTCGAAAAGTAGTATGAAATCAAGCTAAAAATCACCGAATTCAGAACTCGGAGTCATCGGATATTCATAAAACCGTTTACGTAAAGAAACCGCATTTCGCGGCTAACTAGGTGAAACGAGACCTACTAGCCACGAGTTCTGAAATCAAAATCCGAAACGCCAGGATTATAGAGCTTGAAAGTAGTGTGAAATCAAGCGAAAAATCACCGAATTCAGAACTCGGAGTCAACGGATATTTATAAAACCGTTTACGTAAAGAAACCACATTTCGCGGCTAACTAGGTGAAACGAGACCTACTAGCCACGAGTTCTGAAATCCAAATCCGAAACGCCAAGATTGTATAGCTCGAAAAGTAGTGTGAAATCAAGCGAAAAATCACCGAATTTAGAACTCTGAGTCAACGGATATTCATAAAACCGTTTACGTAAAGAAACCACATTTCGCGGCTAACTAGGTGAAATGAGACCTACTAGCCACGAGTTCTGAAATAAAAATCCGAAACGCCAGGATTGTAGAGCTCGAAAAGTAGTGTGAAATCAAGCGAAAAATCACCGAATTTAGAACTCTGAGTCAACGGATATTCATAAAACCGTTTACGTAAAGAAACCACATTTCACGGCTAACTAGGTGAAACGAGACCTACTAGCCACGAGTTCTTAAATCAAAATCCGAAACGCCAGGATTGTAGAGCTCAAAAAGTAGTGTGAAATCAAGCTAAAAATCACCAAATTCAGAACTCGGAGTCATCGGATATTAATAAAACCGTTTACGTAAAGAAACCGCATTTCGCGGCTAACTAGGTGAAACGAGACCTACTAGCCACGAGTTCTGAAATCAAAATTCGAAACACCAGGATTGTAGAGCTCGAAAGTAGTGTGAAATCAAGCAAAAAATCACCGAATTCAGAACTCTGAGTCAACGGATATTCATAAAACCGTTTACGTAAAGAAACCACATTTCGCGGTTAACTAGGTGAAACGAGACCTACTAGCCACGAGTTCTGAAATCAAAATCCAAAAGGGCAGGATTGTAGAGCTCAAAAAGTAGTGTGAAATCAAGCGAAAAATCACCGAATTCAGAACTCTGAGTCAACGGATATTCATAAAACTGTTTACGTAAAGAAACCACATTTCGCGGCTAACTGGTGAAACGAGACCTACTAGCCACGAGTTCTTAAATCAAAATCCGAAAAGCTAGGATTGTAGAGCTCGAAAAGTAGTGTGGAATCAAGCGAAAAATCACCGAATTCAGAACTCGGAGTCAACAGATATTCATAAAACCGTTTACGTAAAGAAACCACATTTCGCGGCTAACTAGGTGAAACGAGACCTACTAGCCACGAGTTCTGAAATCAAAATCCGAAACGCCAGGATTGTAGATCTCGAAAAGTAGTGTGAAATCAAGCGAAAAATCACCGAATTTAGAACTCTGAGTCAACGGATATTCATAAAACCGTTTACGTAAAGAAACCACATTTCGCGGCTAACTAGATGAAACGAGACCAACTAGCCACGAGTTCTGAAATCAAAATCCGAAATGTCAGGATTGTAGAGCTCCAAAAGTAGTGTGAGATCAAGCGAAAAATCACCGAATTCAGAACTCGGAGTCAACGGATATTCATAAAACCGTTTACGTAAAGAAACTACATTTCGCGGCTAACTAGGTGAAACGAGACCTACAAGCCATGAGTTCTGAAATCAAAATATGAAAGGCCAGGATTGTAGAGTTCGAAAATAGTGTGAAATCAAGCGAAAAATCACCGAATTCAGAACTCGAAGTCAACGGATATTCATAAAACCGTTTACGTAAAGAAATCACATTTCGCTGCTAACTAGGTGAAACGAGACCTACTAGCCACGAGTTCTGAAATCAAAATCCAAAAGGGCAGGATTGTAGAGCTCGAAAAGTAGGGTGAAATCAAGCGAAAAATCACCGAATTCAGAACTCTGAGTCAACGGATATTCATAAAACCGTTTACGTAAAGAAACCACATTTCGCGGCTAACTAGGTGAAACGAGACCTACTAGCCACGAGTTCTGAAATCAAAATCCAAAAGGGCAGGATTGTAGAGCTCGAAAAGTAGTATGAAATCAAGCTAAAAATCACCGAATTCAGAACTCGGAGTCATCGGATATTCATAAAACCGTTTATGTAAAGAAACCGCATTTCGCGGCTAACTAGGTGAAACGAGACCTACTAGCCACGAGTTCTGAAATCAAAATCCGAAACGCCAGGATTATAGAGCTTGAAAGTAGTGTGAAATCAAGCGAAAAATCACCGAATTCAGAACTCTGAGTCAACGGATATTCATAAAACCGTTTACGTAAAGAAACCACATTTCGCGGTAACTAGGTGAAATGAGACCTACTTGCCACGAGTTCTGAAATCAAAATCCAAAAGGGCAGGATTGTAGAGCTCGAAAAGTAGTATGAAATCAAGCTAAAAATCACCGAATTCAGAACTCGGAGTCAACGGATATTTATAAAACCGTTTACGTAAAGAAACCAAATTTCGCGGCTAACTAGGTGAAACGAGACCTACTAGCCACGAGTTCTGAAATCAAAATCCGAAACGCCAAGATTGTATAGCTCGAAAAGTAGTGTGAAATCAAGCGAAAAATCACCGAATTTAGAACTCTGAGTCAACGGATATTCATAAAACCGTTTACGTAAAGAAACCACATTTCGCGGCTAACTAGGTGAAACGAGACCTACTAGCCACGAGTTCTGAAATAAAAATCCGAAACGCCAGGATTGTAGAGCTCGAAAAGTAGTGTGAAATCAAGCGAAAAATCACCGAATTTAGAACTCTGAGTCAACGGATATTCATAAAACCGTTTACGTAAAGAAACCACATTTCACGGCTAACTAGGTGAAACGAGACCTACTAGCCACGAGTTCTTAAATAAAAATCCGAAACGCCAGGATTGTAGAGCTCAAAAAGTAGTGTGAAATCAAGCTAAAAATCACCAAATTCAGAACTCGGAGTCATCGGATATTAATAAAACCGTTTACGTAAAGAAACCGCATTTCGCGGCTAACTAGGTGAAACGAGACCTACTAGCCACGAGTTCTGAAATCAAAATTCGAAACACCAAGATTGTAGAGCTCGAAAGTAGTGTGAAATCAAGCAAAAAATCACCGAATTCAGAACTCTGAGTCAACGGATATTCATAAAACCGTTTACGTAAAGAAACCACATTTCACGGCTAACTAGGTGAAACGAGACCTACTAGCCACGAGTTCTGAAATCAAAATCCAAAAGGGCAGGATTGTAGAGCTCAAAAAGTAGTGTGAAATCAAGCGAAAAATCACCGAATTCAGAACTCTGAGTCAACGGATATTCATAAAACTGTTTACGTAAAGAAACCACATTTCGCGGCTAACTGGTGAAACGAGACCTACTAGCCACGAGTTCTGAAATCAAAATCCGAAAAGCTAGGATTGTAGAGCTCGAAAAGTAGCGTGGAATCAAGCGAAAAATCACCGAATTCAGAACTCGGAGTCAACAGATATTCATAAAACCGTTTACGTAAAGAAACCACATTTCGCGGCTAACTAGGTGAAACGAGACCTACTAGCCACGAGTTCTTAAATCAAAATCCGAAACGCCAGGATTGTAGATCTCGAAAAGTAGTGTGAAATGAAGCGAGAAATCACCGAATTTAGAACTCTGAGTCAACGGATATTCATAAAACCGTTTACGTAAAGAAACCACATTTCGCGGCTAACTAGGTGAAACGAGACCTACTAGCCACGAGTTCTGAAATAAAAATCCGAAACGCCAGGATTGTAGAGCTCGAAAAGTAGTATGAAATCAAGCGAAAAATCACCGAATTTAGAACTCTGAGTCAACGGATATTCATAAAACCGTTTACGTAAAGAAACCACATTTCACGGCTAACTAGGTGAAACGAGACCTACTAGCCACGAGTTCTTAAATCAAAATCCGAAATGCCAGGATTGTAGAGCTCAAAAAGTAGTGTGAAATCAAGCTAAAAATCACCAAATTCAGAACTCGGAGTCATCGGATATTAATAAAACCGTTTACGTAAAGAAACCGCATTTCGCGGCTAACTAGATGAAACGAGACCTACTAGCCACGAGTTCTGAAATCAAAATTCGAAACACCAGGATTGTAGAGCTCGAAAGTAGTGTGAAATCAAGCAAAAAATCACCGAATTCAGAACTCTGAGTCAACGGATATTCATAAAACCGTTTACGTAAAGAAACCACATTTCGCGGCTAACTAGGTGAAACGAGACCTACTAGCCACGAGTTCTGAAATCAAAATCCAAAAGGGCAGGATTGTAGAGCTCAAAAAGTAGTGTGAAATCAAGCGAAAAATCACCGAATTCAGAACTCTGAGTCAACGGATATTCATAAAACTGTTTACGTAAAGAAACCACATTTCGCGGCTAACTGGTGAAACGAGACCTACTAGCCACGAGTTCTGAAATCAAAATCCGAAAAGCTAGGATTGTAGAGCTCGAAAAGTAGTGTGGAATCAAGCGAAAAATCACCGAATTCAGAACTCGGAGTCAACAGATATTCATAAAACCGTTTATGTAAAGAAACCACATTTCGCGGCTAACTAGGTGAAACGAGACCTACTAGCCACGAGTTCTGAAATCAAAATCCGAAACGCCAGGATTGTAGATCTCGAAAAGTAGTCTGAAATCAAGCGAAAAATCACCGAATTTAGAACTCTGAGTCAACGGATATTCATAAAACCGTTTACGTAAAGAAACCACATTTCGCGGCTAACTAGATGAAACGAGACCAACTAGCCACGAGTTCTGAAATCAAAATCCGAAATGCCAGGATTGTAGAGCTCCAAAAGTAGTGTGAAATCAAGCGAAAAATCACCGAATTCAGAACTTGGAGTCAACGGATATTCATAAAACCGTTTACGTAAAGAAACTACATTTCGCGGCTAACTAGGTGAAACGAGACCTACAAGCCATGAGTTCTGAAATCAAAATATGAAAGGCCAGGATTGTAGAGCTCGAAAAGTAGTGTGAAATCAAGCTAAAAATCACCGAATTCAGAACTCTGAGTCAACGGATATTCACAAAACCGTTTACGTAAAGAAACCACATTTCGCGGCTAATTAGGTGAAACGAGACCTACTAGCCACGAGTTCTGAAATCAAAATCCGAAACGACAGGATTGTAGAGCTCGAAAAGTAGTATGAAATCAAGCTAAAAATCACCGAATTCAGAACTCGGAGTCATCGGGTATTCATAAAACCGTTTACGTAAAGAAACCGCATTTTGCGGCTAACTAGGTGAAACGAGACCTACTAGCCACGAGTTCTGAAATCAAAATCCGAAACGCCAGGATTGTAGAGCTTGAAAGTAGTGTGAAATCAAGCGAAAAATCACCGAATTTAGAACTCTGAGTCAACGGATATTCATAAAACCGTTTACGTAAAGGAACCACATTTCGCGGCTAACTAGATGAAACGAGACCAACTAGCCACGAGTTCTGAAATCAAAATCCGAAATGCCAGGATTGTAGAGCTCCAAAAGTAGTGTGAAATCAAGCGAAAAATCACCGAATTCAGAACTCGGAGTCAACGGATATTCATAAAACCGTTTACGTAAAGAAACTACATTTCGCGGCTAACTAGGTGAAACGAGACCTACAAGCCATGAGTTCTGAAATCAAAATATGAAAGGCCAGGATTGTAGAGCTCGAAAAGTAGTGTGAAATCAAGCTAAAAATCACCGAATTCAGAACTCGGAGTCAACGGATATTCACAAAACCGTTTACGTAAAGAAACCACATTTCGCGGCTAACTAGGTGAAACGGGACCTACTAGCCACGAGTTCTGAAATCAAAATCCGAAACGACAGGATTGTAGAGCTCAAAAAGTAGTATGAAATCAAGCTAAAAATCACCGAATTCAGAACTCGGAGTCATCGGATATTCATAAAACCGTTTACGTAAAGAAACCGCATTTCGCGGCTGACTAGGTGAAACGAGACCTACTAGCCACGAGTTCTGAAATCAAAATCCGAAACGCCAGGATTGTAGAGCTTGAAAGTAGTGTGAAATCAAGCGAAAAATCACCGAATTCAGAACTCTGAGTCAACGGATATTCATAAAACCGTTTACGTAAAGAAACCACATTTCGCGGCTAACTAGGTGAAACGAGACCTACTATCCACGATTTTTGAAATCAAAATCCAAAAGGGCAGGATTGTAGAGCTCGAAAAGTAGTATGAAATCAAGCTAAAAATCACCGAATTCAGAACTCGGAGTCAACGGATATTTATAAAACCGTTTACGTAAAGAAACCACATTTCGCGGCTAACTAGGTGAAACGAGTCCTACTAGCCACGAGTTCTGAAATCAAAATCCGAAACGCCAAGATTGTATAGCTCGAAAAGTAGTGTGAAATCAAGTGAAAAATCACCGAATTCAGAACTCGGAGTCAACGGATATTCACAAAACCGTTTACGTAAAGAAACCACATTTCACGGCTAACTAGGTGAAACGGGACCTACTAGCCACGAGTTCTGAAATCAAAATCCGAAACGACAGGATTGTAGAGCTCGAAAAGTAGTATGAAATCAAGCTAAAAATCACCGAATTCAGAACTCGGAGTCATCGGATATTCATAAAACCGTTTACGTAAAGAAACCGCATTTCGCGGCTGACTAGGTGAAACGAGACCTACTAGCCACGAGTTCTGAAATCAAAATCCGAAACGACAGGATTGTAGAGCTCAAAAAGTAGTATGAAATCAAGCTAAAAATCACCGAATTCAGAACTCGGAGTCATCGGATATTCATAAAACCGTTTACGTAAAGAAACCGCATTTCGCGGCTGACTAGGTGAAACGAGACCTACTAGCCACGAGTTCTGAAATCAAAATCCGAAAGGCCAGGATTGTAGAGCTTGAAAGTAGTGTGAAATCAAGCGAAAAATCACCAAATTCAGAACTCTGAGTCAACGGATATTCATAAAACCGTTTACGTAAAGAAACGACATTTCGCGGCTAACTAGGTGAAACGAGACCTACTAGCCACGAGTTCTGAAATCAAAATCCAAAATGCCAGGATTGTAGAGCTCAAAAAGTAGTGTGATATCAAGCTAAAAATCACCAAATTCAGAACTCGGAGTCAACGGATATTCGTAAAACCGTTTACGTAAAGAAACCGCATTTCGCGGCTAACTAGGTGAAACGAGACCTACTAGCCACGAGTTCTGAAATCAAAATCCGAAATGCCAGGATTGTAGAGCTCAAAAAGTAGTGTGATATCAAGCTAAAAATCACCAAATTCAGAACTCGGAGTCAACGGATATTCGTAAAACCGTTTACGTAAAGAAACCGCATTTCGCGGCTAACTAGGTGAAACGAGACCTACTAGCCACGAGTTCTGAAATCAAAATCCGAAACGCCAGGATTGTAGAGCTCGAAAGTAGTTTGAAAAATCACCGAATTCAGAACTCTGAGTCAACGAATATTCATAAAACCGTTTATGTAAAGAAACCACATTTCACGGCTAACTGGGTGAAACGGGACCTACTAGCCACGAGTTCTGAAATCAAAATCCGAAACGACAGGATTGTAGAGCTCGAAAGTAGTGTGAAATCAAGCTAAAAATCACCGAATTCAGAATTCTGAGTCAACGGATATTCATAAAACCGTTTACGTAAAGAAACCGCATTTCGCGGCTAACTAGGTGAAACGAGACCTACTAGCCACGAGTTCTGAAATCAAAATCCGAAACGCCAGGATTGTAGAGCTTGAAAGTAGTGTGAAATCAAGCGAAAAATCACCGAATTCAGAACTCTGAGTCAACCGATATTCATAAAACCGTTTACGTAAAGAAACCACATTTCGCGGCTAACTAGGTGAAACGAGACCTACTAGCCACGAGTTCTGAAATCAAAATCCAAAAGGGCAGGATTGTAGAGCTCGAAAAGTAGTATGAAATCAAGCTAAAAATCACCGAATTCAGAACTCGGAGTCAACGGATATTTATAAAACCGTTTACGTAAAGAAACCACATTTCGCGGCTAACTAGGTGAAACGAGACCTACTAGCCACGAGTTCTGAAATGAAAATCCGAAATGACAGGATTGTAGAGCTCGAAAAGTAGTATGAAATCAAGCTAAAAATCACCGAATTCAGAACTCGGAGTCAACGGATATTTATAAAACCGTTTACGTAAAGAAACCACATTTCGCGGCTAACTAGGTGAAACGAGACCTACTAGCCACGAGTTCTGAAATGAAAATCCGAAACGACTGGATTGTAGAGCTCGAAAAGTAGTGTGAAATCAAGCTAAAAATCACCGAATTCAGAACTCGGAGTCAACGGATATTCATAAAACTGTTTACGTAAAGAAACCACATTTCGCGGCTAACTAGGTGAAACGAGACCTACTAGCCACGAGTTCTGAAATCAAAATCCGAAACGCCAGGATTGTAGAGCTCAAAAAGTAGTGTGATATCAAGCTAAAAATCACCAAATTCAGAACTCGGAGTCAACGGATATTCGTAAAACCGTTTACGTAAAGAAACCGCATTTCGCGGCTAACTAGGTGAAACGAGACCTACTAGCCACGAGTTCTGAAATCAAAATCCGAAACGCCAGGATTGTAGAGCTCGAAAGTAGTTTGAAAAATCACCGAATTCAGAACTCTGAGTCAACGAATATTCATAAAACCGTTTATGTAAAGAAACCACATTTCACGGCTAACTAGGTGAAACGGGACCTACTAGCCACGAGTTCTGAAATCAAAATCCGAAACGACAGGATTGTAGAGCTCGAAAGTAGTGTGAAATCAAGCTAAAAATCACCGAATTCAGAATTCTGAGTCAACGGATATTCATAAAACCGTTTACGTAAAGAAACCGCATTTCGCGGCTAACTAGGTGAAACGAGACCTACTAGCCACGAGTTCTGAAATCAAAATCCGAAACGCCAGGATTGTAGAGCTTGAAAGTAGTGTGAAATCAAGCGAAAAATCACCGAATTCAGAACTCTGAGTCAACGGATATTCATAAAACCGTTTACGTAAAGAAACCACATTTCGCGGCTAACTAGGTGAAACGAGACCTACTAGCCACGAGTTCTGAAATCAAAATCCAAAAGGGCAGGATTGTAGAGCTCAAAAAGTAGTATGAAATGAAGCTAAAAATCACCGAATTCAGAACTCGGAGTCAACGGATATTTATAAAACCGTTTACGTAAAGAAACCACATTTCGCGGCTAACTAGGTGAAACGAGACCTACTAGCCACGAGTTCTGAAATGAAAATCCGAAATGACAGGATTGTAGAGCTCGAAAAGTAGTGTGAAATCAAGCTAAAAATCACCGAATTCAGAACTCGGAGTCAACGGATATTCATAAAACCGTTTACGTAAAGAAACCACATTTCGCGGCTAACTAGGTGAAACGAGACCTACTAGCCACGAGTTCTGAAATCAAAATCCGAAACGCCAGGATTGTAGAGCTCAAAAAGTAGTGTGATATCAAGCTAAAAATCACCAAATTCAGAACTCGGAGTCAACGGATATTCGTTAAACCGTTTACGTAAAGAAACCGCATTTCGCGGCTAACTAGGTGAAACGAGACCTACTAGCCACGAGTTCTGAAATCAAAATCCGAAACGCCAGGATTGTAGAGCTCGAAAGTAGTTTCAAAAATCACCGAATTCAGAACTCTGAGTCAACGAATATTCATAAAACCGTTTATGTAAAGAAACCACATTTCGCGGCTAACTAGGTGAAACGAGACCTACTAGCCGCGAGTTCTGAAATCAAAATCCAAAAGGGCAGGATTGTAGAGCTCGAAAGTAGTGTGAAATCAAGCGAAAAATCACCGAATTCAGAATTCTGAGTCAACGGATATTCATAAAACCGTTTACGTAAAGAAACCACATTTCGCGGCTAACTAGATGAAACGAGACCAACTAGCCACGAGTTCTGAAATCAAAATCCGAAATGCCAGGATTGTAGAGCTCCAAAAGTAGTGTGAAATCAAGCGAAAAATCACCGAATTCAGAACTCGGAGTCAACGGATATTCATAAAACCGTTTACGTAAAGAAACTACATTTCGCGGCTAACTAGGTGAAACGAGACCTACAAGCCATGAGTTCTGAAATCAAAATATGAAAGGCCAGGATTGTAGAGCTCGAAAAGTAGTGTGAAATCAAGCTAAAAATCACCGAATTCAGAACTCGGAGTCAACGGATATTCACAAAACCGTTTACGTAAAGAAACCACATTTCACGGCTAACTAGGTGAAACGGGACCTACTAGCCACGAGTTCTGAAATCAAAATCCGAAACGACAGGATTGTAGAGCTCGAAAACTAGTATGAAATCAAGCTAAAAATCACCGAATTCAGAACTCGGAGTCATCGGATATTCATAAAACCGTTTACGTAAAGAAACCGCATTTCGCGGCTAACTAGGT
Organism: Euonymus europaeus; assembly: GCA_963580455.1. Lineage (NCBI taxonomy): Eukaryota > Viridiplantae > Streptophyta > Magnoliopsida > Celastrales > Celastraceae > Euonymus > Euonymus europaeus. The sequence goes on along the minus strand of OY756966.1, from coordinate 26,443,095 downwards.
GAAACGAGACCTACTAGCCACGAGTTCTGAAATCAAAATCCGAAACGCCAGGATTGTAGAGCTTGAAAGTAGTGTGAAATCAAGCGAAAAATCACCGAATTCAGAACTCTGAGTCAACGGATATTCATAAAACCGTTTTCGTAAAGAAAACACATTTCGCGGCTAACTAGGTGAAACGAGACCGACTAGCCACGAGTTCTGAAATCAAAATCCAAAAGGGCAGGATTGTAGAGCTCAAAAAGTAGTATGAAATCAAGCTAAAAATCACCGAATTCAGAACTCGGAGTCAACGGATATTTATAAAACCGTTTACGTAAAGAAACCACATTTTGCGGCTAACTAGGTGAAACGAGACCTACTAGCCACGAGTTCTAAAATGAAAATCCGAAATGACAGGATTGTAGAGCTCGAAAAGTAGTGTGAAATCAAGCTAAAAATCACCGAATTCAGAACTCGGAGTCAACGGATATTCATAAAACCGTTTACGTAAAGAAACCACATTTCGCGGCTAACTAGGTGAAACGAGACCTACTAGCCACGAGTTCTGAAATCAAAATCCGAAATGCCAGGATTGTAGAGCTCAAAAAGTAGTGTGATATCAAGCTAAAAATCACCAAATTCAGAACTCGGAGTCAACGGATATTCGTAAAACCGTTTACGTAAAGAAACCGCATTTCGCGGCTAACTAGGTGAAACGAGACCTACTAGCCACGAGTTCTGAAATCAAAATCCGAAACGCCAGGATTGTAGAGCTCGAAAGTAGTTTGAAAAATCACCGAATTAAGAACTCTGAGTCAACGAATATTCATAAAACCGTTTATGTAAAGAAACCACATTTCGCGGCTAACTAGGTGAAACGAGACCTACTAGCCACGAGTTCTGAAATCAAAATCAAAAGGGCAGGATTGTAGAGCTCGAAAGTAGTGTGAAATCAAGCGAAAAATCACCGAATTCAGAATTCTGAGTCAACGGATATTCATAAAACCGTTTACGTAAAGAAACCACATTTCGCGGCTAACTAGGTGAAAAGAGACCTACTAGCCACGAGTTCTGAAATCAAAATCCGAAACGCCGGGATTGTAGAGCTCGAAATTAGTGTGAAATAAAGCGAAAAATCACCGAATTCAGAACTCTGAGTCAACGGATATTCATAAAACCGTTTACGTAAAGAAACCACATTTCGCGGCTAACTAGGTGAAAAGAGACCTACTAGCCACGTTTTCTGAAATCAAAATCCGAAACGCCGGGATTGTAGAGCTCGAAAAGTAGTGTGAAATCAAGCAAAAAATCACCGAATTCAGAACTCGGACTCAACGGATATTCATAAAACCGTTTACGTAAAGAAACCGCATTTCGCGGCTAACTAGGTGAAACGAGACCTACTAGCCACGAGTTTTGAAATCAAAATCCGAAACGCCAGGATTGTAGAGCTCGAAAAGTAGTGTGATATCAAGCTAAAAATCACCAAATTCAGAACTCGGAGTCAACGGATATTCGTAAAACCGTTTACGAAAAGAAATCGCATTTCGCGGCTAACTAGGTGAAACGAGACCTACTAGCCACGAGTTCTGAAATCAAAATCCGAAACGCCAGGATTGTAGAGCTCGAAAGTAGTTTGAAAAATCACCGAATTCAGAACTCTGAGTCAACGAATATTTATAAAACCGTTTACGTAAAGAAACCACATTTTGCGGCTAACTAGGTGAAACGGGACCTACTAGCCACGAGTTCTGAAATCAAAATCCAAAAGGGCAGGATTGTAGAGCTCGAAAGTAGTGTGAAATCAAGCGAAAAATCACCGAATTCAGAACTCGGAGTCAACGGATATTCATAAAACCGTTTACGTAAAGAAACCACATTTCGCTGCTAACTAGGTGAAACGAGACCTACTAGCCACGAGTTCTGAAATCAAAATCCGAAATGCCAGGATTGTAGAGCTCGAAAAGTAGTGTGAAATCAAGCTAAAAATCACCGAATTCAGAACTCTGAGTCAACGGATATTCATAAAACAGTTTACGTAAAGAAACCACTTTTCGCGACTAACTAGGTGAAACGAGACCTACTAGCCACGAGTTCTGAAATCAAAATCCGAAACAACAGGATTGTAGAGCTCAAAAAGTAGTGTGAAATCAAGCGAAAAATCACCGAATTCAGAACTCGGAGTCAACGGATATTCATAAAACCGTTTATGTAAAGAAACCACATTTCGCGGCTAACTAGGTGAAACGAGACCTACTAGCCACGAGTTCTGAAATGAAAATACGAAACGACAGGATTGTAGAGCTCGAAAAGTAGTGTGAAATCAAGCTAAAAATCACCGAATTCAGAACTCGGAGTCAACGGATATTCATAAAACCGTTTACGTAAAGAAACCACATTTCGCGGCTAACTAGGTGAAACGAGACCTACTAGCCACGAGTTCTAAAATCAAAATCCGAAACGCCAGGATTGTAGAGCTCGAAAAGTAGTGTGATATCAAGCTAAAAATCACCAAATTCAGAACTCGGAGTCAACGGATATTCGTAAAACCGTTTAGGTAAAGAAACCGCATTTCGCGGCTAACTAGGTGAAACGAGACCTACTAGCCACGAGTTCTGAAATCAAAATCCGAAACGCCAGGATTGTAGAGCTCGAAAGTAGTTTGAAAAATCACCGAATTCAGAACTCTGAGTCAACGAATATTCATAAAACCGTTTACGTAAAGAAACCACATTTCGCGGCTAACTAGGTGAAACGAGACCTACTAGCCACGAGTTCTGAAATCAAAATCCTAAACACCAGGATTGTAGAGCTCGAAAAGTAGTGTGAAATCAAGCAAAAAATCACCGAATTCAGAACTCGGAGTCAACGGATATTCATAAAACCGTTTACGTAAAGAAACCACATTTCGCGGCAAACTAGGTGAAATGAGACCTACTAGCCACGAGTTCTTAAATCAAAATCCGAAATGCCAGGATTGTCGAGCTCAAAAGGTAGTGTGAAATCAAGCTAAAAATCACCAAATTCAGAAGTCGGAGTCATCGGATATTCATAAAACCGTTTACGTAAAGAAACCGCATTTCGCGGCTAACTAGGTGAAACGAGACCTACTAGCCACGAGTTCTGAAATCAAAATCCGAAACACCAGGATTGTAGAGCTCGAAAGTAGTGTGAAATCAAGCGAAAAATCACCGAATTCAGAACTCTGAGTCAACGGATATTCGTAAAACCGTTTACGTAAAGAAACCACATTTCGCGGCTAACTAGGTGAAACGAGACCTACTAGCCACGAGTTATGAAATCAAAATCCGAAACACCAGGATTGTAGAGCTCGAAAGTAGTGTGAAATCAAGCGAAAAATCACCGAATTCAGAACTCGGAGTCAACGGATATTCATAAAACCGTTTACGTAAAGAAACCACATTTCGTTGCTAACTAGGTGAAACGAGACCTACTAGCCACGAGTTCTGAAATCAAAATCCGAAATGCCAGGATTGTAGAGCTCGAAAAGTAAAGTGAAATCAAGCTAAAAATCACCGAATTCAGAACTCTGAGTCAACGGATATTCATAAAACAGTTTACGTAAAGAAACCACATTTCGTGACTAACTAGGTGAAATGAGACCTACTAGCCACGAGTTCTGAAATCAAAATCCGAAACAACAGGATTGTAGAGCTCGAAAAGTAGTGTGAAATCAAGCGAAAAATCACCGAATTCAGAACTCGGAGTCAACGGATATTCATAAAACCGTTTATGTAAAGAAACCACATTTCGCGGCTAACTAGGTGAAACGAGACCGAGTAGCCACGAGTTCTGAAATGAAAATACGAAACGACAGGATTGTAGAGCTCGAAAAGTAGTGTGAAATCAAGCTAAAAATCACCGAATTCAGAACTCGGAGTCAACGGATATTCATAAAACCGTTTACGTAAAGAAACCACATTTCGCGGCTAACTAGGTGAAACGAGACCTACTAGCCACGAGTTCTAAAATCAAAATCCGAAACGCCAGAATTGTAGAGCTCGAAAAGTAGTGTGATATCAAGCTAAAAATCACCGAATTCAGAACTCGGAGTCAACGGATATTCGTAAAACCGTTTACGTAAAGAAACCGCATTTCGCGGCTAACTAGGTGAAACGAGACCTACTAGCCACGAGTTCTGAAATCAAAATCCGAAACGCCAGGATTGTAGAGCTCGAAAGTAGTTTGAAAAATCACCGAATTCAGAACTCTGAGTCAACGAATATTCATAAAACCGTTTACGTAAAGAAACCACATTTCGCGGCTAACTAGTTGAAATGAGACCTACTAGCCACGAGTTCTGAAATAAAAATCCGAAACGCCAGGATTGTAGAGCTCGAAAAGTAGTGTGAAATCAAGCAAAAAATCACCGAATTTAGAACTCTGAGTCAACGGATATTCATAAAACCGTTTACGTAAAGAAACCACATTTCGCGGCAAACTAGGTGAAACGAGACCTACTGGCCACGAGTTCTTAAATCAAAATCCGAGATGCCAGGATTGTCGAGCTCAAAAAGTAGTGTGAAATCAAGATAAAAATCACCAAATTCAGAAGTCGGAGTCATCGGATATTCATAAAACCGTTTACGTAAAGAAACCGCATTTCGCGGCTAACTAGGTGAAACGAGACCTACTAGCCACGAGTTCTGAAATCAAAATCCGAAACACCAGGATTGTAGAGCTCGAAAGTAGTGTGAAATCAAGCGAAAAATCACCGAATTCAGAACTCTGAGTCAACGGATATTCATAAAACCGTTTACGTAAAGAAACCACATTTCGCAGCTAACTAGGTGAAACGAGACCTACTAGCCACGAGTTCTGAAATCAAAATCCGAAACGCCAGGATTGTAGAGCTCAAAAGGTAGTGTGAAATCAAGCTAAAAATCACCAAATTCAGAACTCGGAGTCATCGGATATTCATAAAATCGTTTACGTAAAGAAACCGCATTTCGCGGCTAACTAGGTGAAACGAGACCTACTAGCCACGAGTTCTGAAATCAAAATCCGAAACACCAGGATTGTAGAGCTCGAAAGTTGTGTGAAATCAAGCGAAAAATCACCGAATTCAGAACTCTGAGTCAACGGATATTCATAAAACCGTTTACGTAAAGAAACCACATTTCGCGGCTAACTAGGTGAAACGAGACTTACTAGCCACGAGTTATGAAATCAAAATCCGAAACACCGGGATTGTAGAGCTCGAAAGTAGTGTGAAATCAAGCGAAAAATCACCGAATTCAGAACTCTGAGTCAACGGATATTCATAAAACCGTTTACGTAAAGAAACCACATTTCGCGGCTAACTAGGTGAAACGAGACCTACTAGCCACGAGTTCTTAAATCAAAATCCGAAATGCCAGGATTGTCGAGCTCAAAAAGTATTGTGAAATCAAGCTAAAAATCACCAAATTCAGAAGTCGGAGTCATCGGATATTCATAAAACCGTTTACGTAAAGAAACCGCATTTCGCGGCTAACTAGGTGAAACGAGACCTACTAGCCACGAGTTCTGAAATCAAAATCCGAAACACCAGGATTGTAGAGCTCGAAAGTTGTGTGAAATCAAGCGAAAAATCACCGAATTCAGAACTCTGAGTCAACGGATATTCATAAAACCGTTTACGTAAAGAAACCACATTTCGCGGCTAACTAGGTGAAACGAGACCTACTAGCCACGAGTTATGAAATCAAAATCCGAAACACCGGGATTGTAGAGCTCGAAAGTAGTGTGAAATCAAGCGAAAAATCACCGAATTCAGAACTCGGAGTCAACGGATATTCATAAAACCGTTTACGTAAAGAAACCACATTTCGCTGCTAACTAGGTGAAACGATACCTACTAGCCACGAGTTCTGAAATCAAAATCCGAAATGCCAGGATTGTAGAGCTCGAAAAGTAAAGTGAAATCAAGCTAAAAATCACCGAATTCAGAACTCTGAGTCAACGGATATTCATAAAACAGTTTACGTAAAGAAACCATATTTCGCGACTAACTAGGTGAAACGAGACCTACTAGCCACGAGTTCTGAAATCAAAATCCGAAACAACAGGATTGTAGAGCTCGAAAAGTAGTGTGAAATCAATTGAAAAATCACCGAATTCAGAACTCGGAGTCAACGGATATTCATAAAACCGTTTATGTAAACAAACCACATTTCGCGGCTAACTAGGTGAAACGAGACCTACTAGCCACGAGTTCTGAAATGAAAATACGAAACGACAGGATTGTAGAGCTCGAAAAGTAGTGCGAAATCAAGCTAAAAATCACCGAATTCAGAACTCGGAGTCAACGGATATTCATAAAACCGTTTACGTAAAGAAACCACATTTCGCGGCTAACTAGGTGAAACGAGACCTACTAGCCACGAGTTCTAAAATCAAAATCCGAAACCCCAGGATTGTAGAGCTCGAAAAGTAGTGTGATATCAAGCTAAAAATCACCAAATTCAGAACTCGGAGTCAACGGATATTCGTAAAACCGTTTACGTAAAGAAACCGCATTTCGCGGCTAAATAGGTGAAACGAGACCTACTAGCCATGAGTTCTGAAATCATAATCCGAAACGCCAGGATTGTAGAGCTTCAAAGTAGTGTGAAATCAAGCGAAAAATCACCGAATTCAGAACTCTGAGTCAACGGATATTCATAAAACCGTTTACGTAAAGAAACCACATTTCGCGGCTAACTAGGTGAAACGAGACCTACTAGCCACGAGTTCTTAAATCAAAATCCGAAATGCCAGGATTGTCGAGCTCAAAAAGTAGTGTGAAATCAAGCTAAAAATCACCAAATTCAGAAGTCGGAGTCATCGGATATTCATAAAACCGTTTACGTAAAGAAACCGCATTTCGCGGCTAACTAGGTGAAACGAGACCTACTAGCCACGAGTTCTGAAATCAAAATCCGAAACACCAGGATTGTAGAGCTCGAAAGTAGTGTGAAATCAAGCGAAAAATCACCGAATTCAGAACTCTGAGTCAACGGATATTCGTAAAACCGTTTACGTAAAGAAACCACATTTCGCGGCTAACTAGGTGAAACGAGACCTACTAGCCACGAGTTCTGAAATCAAAATCCGAAACGCCAGGATTGTAGAGCTCAAAAAGTAGTGTGAAATCAAGCTAAAAATCACCAAATTCAGAACTCGCAGTCATCGGATATTCATAAAATCGTTTACGTAAAGAAACCGCATTTCGCGGCTAACTAGGTGAAACGAGACCTACTAGCCACGAGTTCTGAAATCAAAATCCGAAATGCCAGGATTGTAGAGCTCGAAAAGTAGTGTGAAATCAAGCGAAAAATCACCGAATTTAGAACTCTGAGTCAACGGATATTCATAAAACCGTTTACGTAAAGAAATCACATTTCGCGGCAAACTAGGTGAAACGAGACCTACTAGCCACGAGTTCTTAAATCAAAATCCGAAACGCCAGGATTTTAGAGCTCAAAAAGTAGTGTGAAATCAAGCTAAAAATCACCAAATTCAGAACTCTGAGTCAATGGATATTCATAAAACCGTTTACGTAAATAAACCGCATTTCGCGGCTAAATAGGTGAAACGAGACCTACTAGCCATGAGTTCTGAAATCATAATCCGAAATGCCAGGATTGTAGAGCTTGAAAGTAGTGTGAAATCAAGCGAAAAATCACCGAATTCAGAACTCTGAGTCGACGGATATTCATAAAACCGTTTACGTAAAGAAACCACATTTCGCGGCTAACTAGGTGAAACGAGACCTACTAGCCACGAGTTCTTAAATCAAAATCTGAAACGCCAGGATTGTAGAGCTCAAAAAGTAGTGTGAAATCAAGCTAAAAATCACCAAATTCAGAACTCGGAGTCATCGGATATTCATAAAACCGTTTACGTAAAGAAACCGTATTTCGCGGTTAACTATGTGAAACGAGACCTACTAGCCACGAGTTCTGAAATCAAAATCCGAAATGCCAGGATTGTAGAGCTCAAAAAGTAGTGTGATATCAAGCGAAAAATCACCGAATTTAGAACTCTGAGTCAATGGATATTCATAAAACCGTTTACGTAAAGAAACCACATTTCGCGGCAAACTAGGTGAAATGAGACCTACTAGCCACGATTTCTTAAATCAAAATCCGAAACGCCAGGATTGTAGAGCTCAAAAAGTAGTGTGAAATCAAGCTAAAAATCACCAAATTCAGAACTCGGAGTCATCGGATATTCATAAAACCGTTTACGTAAAGAAACCGCATTTCGCGGCTAACTAGGTGAAACGAGACCTACTAGCCACGAGTTCTGAAATCAAAATCCGAAACGCCAAAATTGTAGAGCTGGAAAGTAGTGTGAAATCAAGCGAAAAATCACCGAATTCAGAACTCTGAGTCAACGGATATTCATAAAACCGTTTACGTAAAGAAACCGCATTTCGCGGCTAACTAGGTGAAACGAGACCTACTAGCCACGAGTTCTGAAATCAAAATCCGAAATACCAAGATTGTAGAGCTCGAAAGTAGTGTGAAATCAAGCGAAAAATCACCGAATTCAGAACTCTGAGTCAATGGATATTCATAAAACCGTTTACGTAAAGAAACCACATTTCGCGGCTAACTAGGTGAAACGAGACCTACTAGCCACGAGTTCTGAAATCAAAATCCAAAACGCCAGGATTGTAGAGCTCAAAAAGTAGTGTGAAATCAAGCTAAAAATCACCCAATTCAGAACTCGGAGTCATCGGATATTCATAAAACCGTTTACGTAAAGAAACCGCATTTCGCGGATAACTAGGTGAAACGAGACCTACTAGCCACGAGTTCTGAAATCAAAATCCGAAACGCCAGGATTGTAGAGCTTGAAAGTAGTGTGAAATCAAGCGAAAAATCACCGAATTCAGAACTCTGAGTCAACGGATATTCATAAAACCGTTTACGTAAAGAAACCACATTTCGCGGCTAACTAGGTGAAACGAGACCTACTAGCCACGAGTTTTGAAATCAAAATCCAAAAGGGCAGGATTGTAGAGCTCGAAAATTAGTGCGAAATCAAGCTAAAAATCACCGAATTCAGAACTCGGAGTCAACGGATATTCATAAAACCGTTTACGTAAAGAAACTACATTTCGCGGCTAACTAGGTGAAACGAGACCGACTAGCCACGAGTTCTGAAATCAAAATCCAAAACGCCAGGATTGTAGAGCTCGAAAAGTAGTGTGAAATCAAGCTAAAAATCACCGAATTTAGAACTCTGAGTCAACGGATATTCATAAAACCGTTTACGTAAAGAAACTACATTTCGCGGCTAACTAGGTGAAACGAGACCGACTAGCCACGAGTTCTGAAATCAAAATCCAAAAGGGCAGGATTGTAGAGCTCGAAAAGTAGTGTGAAATCAAGCTAAAAATCACCGAATTCAGAACTCGGAGTCAACAGATATTCATAAAATCGTTTACGTAAAGAAACCACATTTCGCGGCTAACTAGGTGAAACGAGACCTACAAGCCAAGAGTTCTGAAATCAAAATCCAAAAGGGCAGGATTGTAGAGCTCGAAAAGTAGTGTGAAATCAAGCTAAAAATCACCGAATTCAGAACTCGGAGTCAACAGATATTCATAAAACCGTTTACGTAAAGAAACCACATTTCGCGGCTAACTAGGTGAAACGAGGCCTACTAGCCACGGGTTCTGAAATCAAAATCCGAAACACCAGAATTGTAGAGCTCGAAAGTAGTGTGAAATCAAGCGAAAAATCACCGAATTTAGAACTCTGAGTCAACGGATATTCATAAAACCGATTACGTAAAGAAACCACATTTCGCGGCAAACTAGGTGAAACGAGACCTACTAGCCACGAGTTCTTAAATCAAAATCCGAAATGCCAGGATTGTAAAGCTCAAAAAGTAGTGTGAAATCAAGCTAAAAATCACCAAATTCAGAACTCGGAGTCATCGGATATTCATAAAACCGTTTACGTAAAGAAACCGCATTTCGCGGCTAACTAGGTGAAACGAGACCTACTAGCCACGAGTTCTGAAATCAAAATCCGAAACGCCAGGATTGTAGAGCTCGAAAAGTAGTGTGAAATCAACCGAAAAATCACCGAATTCAGAACTCTGAGTCAACGGATATTCATAAAACCGTTTACGTAAAGAAACCACATTTCGCGGCAAACTAGGTGAAACGAGACCTACTAGCCACGAGTTCTGAAATCAAAATCCGAAACGCCAGGATTGTAGAGCTCGAAAAGTAGTGTGAAATCAACCGAAAAATCACCGAATTCAGAACTCGGAGTCAACGGATATTCATAAAACCGTTTATGTAAAGAAACCACATTTCGCGGCTAACTAGGTGAAACGAGACCTACTAGCCACGAGTTCTGAAATGAAAATACGAAACGACAGGATTGTAGAGCTCGAAAAGTAGTGCGAAATCAAGCTAAAAATCACCGAATTCAGAACTCGGAGTCAACGGATATTCATAAAACCGTTTACGTAAAGAAACCACATTTCGCGGCTAACTAGGTGAAACGAGACCTACAAGCCACGAGTTCTAAAATCAAAATCCGAAACGCCAGGATTGTAGAGCTCGAAAAGTAGTGTGATATCAAGCTAAAAATCACCAAATTCAGAACTCGGAGTCAACGAATATTCGTAAAACCGTTTACGTAAAGAAACCGCATTTCGCGGCTAAATAGGTGAAACGAGACCTACTAGCCACGAGTTCTGAAATCATAATCCGAAACGCCAGGATTGTAGAGCTCGAAAGTAGTGTGAAATCAAGCGAAAAATCACCGAATTCAGAACTCTGAGTCAACGGATATTCATAAAACCGTTTACGTAAAGAAACCACATTTCGCGGCTAACTAGGTGAAACGAGACCTACTAGCCACGAGTTCTTAAATCAAAATCCGAAATGCCAGGATTGTCGAGCTCAAAAAGTAGTGTGAAATCAAGCTAAAAATCACCAAATTCAGAAGTCGGAGTCATCGGATATTCATAAAACCGTTTACGTAAAGAAACCGCATTTCGCGGCTAACTAGGTGAAACGAGACCTACTAGCCACGAGTTCTTAAATCAAAATCCGAAACACCAGGATTGTAGAGCTCGAAAAGTAGTGTGAAATCAACCGAAAAATCACCGAATTCAGAACTCGGAGTCATCGGATATTCATAAAATCGTTTACGTAAAGAAACCACATTTCGCGGCTAAATAGGTGAAACGAGACCTACTAGCCACGAGTTCTGAAATCAAAATCCGAAACACCAGGATTGTAGAGCTCGAAAAGTAGTGTGAAATCAAGCGAAAAATCACCGAATTTAGAACTCTGAGTCAACGGATATTCATAAAACCGTTTACGTAAAGAAACCACATTTCGCGGCTAACTAGGTGAAACGAGACCTACTAGCCACGAGTTCTTAAATCAAAATCCGAAACGCCAGGATTGTAGAGCTGGAAAGTAGTGTGAAATCAAGCGAAAAATCACCGAATTCAGAACTCTGAGTCAACGGATATTCATAAAACCGGTTACGTAAAGAAACCACATTTCGCGGCTAACTAGGTGAAACGAGACCTACTAGCCACGAGTTCTGAAATCAAAATCCGAAATGCCAGGATTGTAGAGCTCAAAAATTAGTGTGAAATCAAGCTAAAAATCACCAAATTCAGAACTCGGAGTCATCGGATATTCATAAAATCGTTTACGTAAAGAAACCACATTTCGCGGCTAAATAGGTGAAACGAGACCTACTAGCCACGAGTTCTGAAATCAAAATCCGAAACACCAGGATTGTAGAGCTTGTAAAGTAGTGTGAAATCAAGCGAAAAATCACCGAATTTAGAACTCTGAGTCAACGGATATCCATAAAACCGTTTACGTAAAGAAACCACATTTCGCGGCTAACTAGGTGAAACGAAACCTACTAGCCACGAGTTCTGAAATCAAAATCCGAAACGCCAGGATTGTAGAGCTCGAAAAGTAGTGTGAAATCAAGCGAAAAATCACCGAATTTAGAACTCTGAGTCAACGGATATTCATAAAATCGTTTACGTAAAGAAACCACATTTCGCGGCTAAATAGGTGAAACGAGACCTACTAGCCACGAGTTCTGAAATCAAAATCCGAAACACCAGGATTGTAGAGCTCGTAAAGTAGTGTGAAATCAAGCGAAAAATCACCGAATTTAGAACTCTGAGTCATCGGATATTCATAAAACCGTTTACGTAAAGAAACCGCATTTCGCGGCTAACTAGGTGAAACGAAACCTATTAGCCACGAGTTCTTAAATCAAAATCCGAAACGCCAGGATTGTAGAGCTCAAAAAGTAGTGTGAATTCAAGCGAAAAATCACCGAATTCAGAACTCTGAGTCAACGGATATTCATAAAACCGTTTACGTAAAGAAACCACATTTCGCGGCTAACTAGGTGAAACGAGACCTACTAGCCACGAGTTCTGAAATCAAAATCCAAAAGGTCAGGATTGTAGAGCTCGAAAAGTAGTGTGAAATCAAGCTAAAAATCACCGAATTCAGAACTCGGAGTCAACGGATATTCATAAAACCGTTTACGTAAAGAAACCACATTTCGAGGCTAAATAGGTGAAACGAGACCTACCAGCCACGAGTTCTGAAATCAAAATCCGAAACGCCAGGATTGTAGAGCTCAAAAAGTAGTGTGAAATGAAGCGAAAAATCACCTAATTTAGAACTCTGAGTCAACGGATATTCATAAAACCGTTTACGTAAAGAAACCACATTTCGCGGCAAACTAGGTGAAACGAGACCTACTAGCCACGAGTTCTTAAATCAAAATCCGAAACGCCAGGATTGTAGAGCTCAAAAAGTTGTGTGAAATCAAGCTAAAAATCACCAAATTCAGAACTCGGAGTCATCGGATATTCATAAAACCGTTTACGTAAAGAAACCGAATTTCGCGGCTAACTAGGTGAAACGATACCTACTAGCCACGAGTTCTGAAATAAAAATCCGAAACGCCAGGATTGTAGAGCTCGAAAGTAGTGTGAAATCAAGCGAAAAATCACCGAATTCAGAACTCCGAGTCAACGGATATTCATAAAACCGTTTACGTAAAGAAACCCCATTTCGCGGCTAACTAGGTGAAACGAGACGTACTAGCCACGTGTTCTGAAATCAAAATCCGAAATGCCAGGATTGTAGAGCTCGAAAAGTAGTGTGAAATCAAGCAAAAAATCACCGAATTTAGAACTCTGAGTCAACGGATATTCATAAAACCGTTTACGTAAAGAAACCACATTTCGCGGCTAACTAGGTGAAACGAGACCTACTAGCCACGAGTTCTTAAATCAAAATCCGAAACGCCAGGATTGTAAAGCTCAAAAAGTAGTGTGAAATCAAGCTAAAAATCACCAAATTCAGAACTCGGAGTCATCGGATATTCATAAAACCGTTTACGTAAAGAAACCGCATTTCGCGGCTAACTAGGTGAAACGAGACCTACTAGCCACGAGTTCTGAAATCAAAATCCGAAACGCCAGGATTGTAGAGCTCGAAAAGTAGTGTGAAATCAACCGAAAAATCACCGAATTCAGAACTCTGAGTCAACGGATATTCATAAAACCGTTTACGTAAAGAAACCACATTTCGCGGCAAACTAGGTGAAACGAGACCTACTAGCCACGAGTTCTGAAATCAAAATCCGAAACGCCAGGATTGTAGAGCTCGAAAAGTAGTGTGAAATCAACCGAAAAATCACCGAATTCAGAACTCGGAGTCAACGGATATTCATAAAACCGTTTATGTAAAGAAACCACATTTCGCGGCTAACTAGGTGAAACGAGACCTACTAGCCACGAGTTCTGAAATGAAAATACGAAACGACAGGATTGTAGAGCTCGAAAAGTAGTGCGAAATCAAGCTAAAAATCACCGAATTCAGAACTCGGAGTCAACGGATATTCATAAAACCGTTTACGTAAAGAAACCACATTTCGCGGCTAACTAGATGAAACGAGACCTACAAGCCACGAGTTCTAAAATCAAAATCCGAAACGCCAGGATTGTAGAGCTCGAAAAGTAGTGTGATATCAAGCTAAAAATCACCAAATTCAGAACTCGGAGTCAACGAATATTCGTAAAATCGTTTACGTAAAGAAACCGCATTTCGCGGCTAAATAGGTGAAACGAGACCTACTAGCCACGAGTTCTGAAATCATAATCCGAAACGCCAGGATTGTAGAGCTCGAAAGTAGTGTGAAATCAAGCGAAAAATCACCGAATTCAGAACTCTGAGTCAACGGATATTCATAAAACCGTTTACGTAAAGAAACCACATTTCGCGGCTAACTAGGTGAAACGAGACCTACTAGCCACGAGTTCTTAAATCAAAATCCGAAATGCCAGGATTGTCGAGCTCAAAAAGTAGTGTGAAATCAAGCTAAAAATCACCAAATTCAGAAGTCGGAGTCATCGGATATTCATAAAACCGTTTACGTAAAGAAACCGCATTTCGCGGCTAACTAGGTGAAACGAGACCTACTAGCCACGAGTTCTTAAATCAAAATCCGAAACACCAGGATTGTAGAGCTCGAAAAGTAGTGTGAAATCAAGCGAAAAATCACCGAATTTAGAACTCTGAGTCAACGGATATTCATAAAACCGTTTACGTAAAGAAACCACATTTCGCGGCTAACTAGGTGAAACGAGACCTACTAGCCACGAGTTCTTAAATCAAAATCCGAAACGCCAGGATTGTAGAGCTTGAAAGTAGTGTGAAATCAAGCGAAAAATCACCGAATTCAGAACTCTGAGTCAACGGATATTCATAAAACCGTTTACGTAAAGAAACCACATTTCGCGGCTAACTAGGTGAAACGAGACCTACTAGCCACGAGTTCTGAAATCAAAATCCGAAATGCCAGGATTGTAGAGCTCAAAAATTAGTGTGAAATCAAGCTAAAAATCACCAAATTCAGAACTCGGAGTCATCGGATATTCATAAAATCGTTTACGTAAAGAAACCACATTTCGCGGCTAAATAGGTGAAACGAGACCTACTAGCCACGAGTTCTGAAATCAAAATCCGAAACACCAGGATTGTAGAGCTTGTAAAGTAGTGTGAAATCAAGCGAAAAATCACCGAATTTAGAACTCTGAGTCAACGGATATCCATAAAACCGTTTACGTAAAGAAACCACATTTCGCGGCTAACTAGGTGAAACGAAACCTACTAGCCACGAGTTCTGAAATCAAAATCCGAAACGCCAGGATTGTAGAGCTCGAAAAGTAGTGTGAAATCAAGCGAAAAATCACCGAATTTAGAACTCTAAGTCAACGGATATTCATAAAATCGTTTACGTAAAGAAACCACATTTCGCGGCTAAATAGGTGAAACGAGACCTACTAGCCACGAGTTCTGAAATCAAAATCCGAAACACCAGGATTGTAGAGCTCGTAAAGTAGTGTGAAATCAAGCGAAAAATCACCGAATTTAGAACTCTGAGTCATCGGATATTCATAAAACCGTTTACGTAAAGAAACCGCATTTCGCGGCTAACTAGGTGAAACGAAACCTATTAGCCACGAGTTCTTAAATCAAAATCCGAAACGCCAGGATTGTAGAGCTCAAAAAGTAGTGTGAATTCAAGCGAAAAATCACCGAATTCAGAACTCTGAGTCAACGGATATTCATAAAACCGTTTACGTAAAGAAACCACATTTCGCGGCTAACTAGGTGAAACGAGACCTACTAGCCACGAGTTCTGAAATCAAAATCCAAAAGGTCAGGATTGTAGAGCTCGAAAAGTAGTGTGAAATCAAGCTAAAAATCACCGAATTCAGAACTCGGAGTCAACGGATATTCATAAAACCGTTTACGTAAAGAAACCACATTTCGAGGCTAAATAGGTGAAACGAGACCTACCAGCCACGAGTTCTGAAATCAAAATCCGAAACGCCAGGATTGTAGAGCTCAAAAAGTAGTGTGAAATGAAGCGAAAAATCACCTAATTTAGAACTCTGAGTCAACGGATATTCATAAAACCGTTTACGTAAAGAAACCACATTTCGCGGCAAACTAGGTGAAACGAGACCTACTAGCCACGAGTTCTTAAATCAAAATCCGAAACGCCAGGATTGTAGAGCTCAAAAAGTTGTGTGAAATCAAGCTAAAAATCACCAAATTCAGAACTCGGAGTCATCGGATATTCATAAAAACCGTTTACGTAAAGAAACCGAATTTCGCGGCTAACTAGGTGAAACGATACCTACTAGCCACGAGTTCTGAAATCAAAATCCGAAATGCCAGGATTGTAGAGCTCGAAAGTAGTGTGAAATCAAGCGAAAAATCACCGAATTCAGAACTCCGAGTCAACGGATATTCATAAAACCGTTTACGTAAAGAAACCCCATTTCGCGGCTAACTAGGTGAAACGAGACGTACTAGCCACGTGTTCTGAAATCAAAATCCGAAATGCCAGGATTGTAGAGCTCGAAAAGTAGTGTGAAATCAAGCAAAAAATCACCGAATTTAGAACTCTGAGTCAACGGATATTCATAAAACCGTTTACGTAAAGAAACCACATTTCGCGGCTAACTAGGTGAAACGAGACCTACTAGCCACGAGTTCTTAAATCAAAATCCGAAAAGCCAGGATTGTAGAGCTCAAAAAGTAGTGTGAAATCAAGCTAAAAATCACCGAATTTAGAACTCGGAGTCATCGGATATTCAAAAAAACCGTTTACGTAAGGAAACCGCATTTCGCGGCTAACTAGGTGAAACGAGACCTACTAGCCACGAGTTCTGAAATCAAAATCGGAAACGCCAGGATTGTAGAGCTTGAAAGTAGTGTGAAATCAAGCGAAAAATCACCGAATTCAGAACTCTGAGTCAACGGATATTCATAAAACCGTTTACGTAAAGAAACCACATTTCGCGGCTAACTAGGTGAAACGAGACCTACTAGCCACGAGTTCTTAAATCAAAATCCGAAATGCCAGGATTGTAGAGCTCAAAAAGTAGTGTGAAATCAAGCTAAAAATCACCAAATTCAGAACTCGGAGTCATCCGATATTCATAAAACCGTTTACGTAAAGAAACCGCATTTCGCGGCTAACTAGGTGAAACGAGACCTACTAGCCACGAGTTCTGAAATCAAAATCCGAAACGCCAGGATTGTAGAGCTTGAAAGTAGTGTGAAATCAAGCGAAAAATCACCGAATTCAGAACTCCGAGTCAACGGATATTCATAAAACCGTTTACGTAAAGAAACCACATTTCGCGGCTAACTAGGTGAAACGAGACCTACTAGCCAAGCGTTCTGAAATCAAAATCCAAAAGGGCAGGATTGTAGAGTTCGAAAAGTAGTGTGAAATCAAGCTAAAAATCACCGAATTCAGAACTCGGAGTCAACGGATATTCATAAAACCGTTTACGTAAAGAAACCACATTTCGCGGCTAACTAGGTGAAACGAGACCTACTAGCCACGAGTTCTGAAATCAAAATCCGAAACGCCAGGATTGTAGAGCTCGAAAAGTAGTGTGAAATCAAGCGAAAAATCACCGAATTTAGAACTCTGAGTCAACGGATATTCATAAAACCATTTACGTAAAGAAACCACATTTCGCGGCAAACTAGGTGAAACGAGACCTACTAGCCACGAGTTCTTAAATCAAAATCCGAAATGCCAGGATTGTAGAGCTCAAAAAGTAGTGTGAAATCAAGCTAAAAATCACCAAATTCAGAACTCGGAGTCATCGGATATTCATAAAACCGTTTACGTAAAGAAACCGCATTTTGCGGCTAACTAGGTGAAACGAGACCTACTAGCCACGAGTTCTGAAATCAAAATCCGAAACACCAGGATTGTAGAGCTCGAAAGTAGTGTGAAATCAAGCAAAAAATCACCGAATTCAGAACTCTGAGTCAACAGATATCCATAAAACCGTTTACGTAAAGAAACCACATTTCGCGGCTAACAAGGTGAAACGAAACCTACTAGCCACGAGTTCTGAAATCAAAATCCGAAACGCCAGGATTGTAGAGCTCGAAAAGTAGTGTGAAATCAAGCGAAAAATCACCGAATTTAGAACTCTGAGTCAACGGATATTCATAAAACCGTTTACGTAAAGAAACCACATTTCGCGGCTAACTAGGTGAAACGAGACCTACTAGCCACGAGTTCTTAAATCAAAATCCGAAAAGCCAAGATTGTAGAGCTCAAAAAGTAGTGTGATATTTAGCTAAAAATCACCAAATTCAGAACTCGGAGTCATCGGATATTCATAAAACCGTTTACGTAAAGAAACCGCATTTCGCGGCTAACTAGGTGAAACGAAACCTATTAGCCACGAGTTCTGAAATCAAAATCCGAAACGCCAGGATTGTAGAGCTTGAAAGTAGTGTGAAATCAAGAGAAAAGTCACCGAATTCAGAACTCTGAGTCAACGGATATTCATAAAACCGTTTACGTAAAGAAACCACATTTCGCGGCTAACTAGGTGAAACGAGACCTACTAGCCACGAGTTCTGAAATCAAAATCCAAAAGTGCAGGATTGTAGAGATCGAAAAGTAGTGTGAAATCAAGCTAAAAATCACCGAATTCAGAACTCGGAGTCAACGGATATTCATAAAACCGTTTACGTAAAGAAACCACATTTCGCGGCTAACTAGGTGAAACGAGACCTACCAGCCACGAGTTCTGAAATCAAAATCCGAAATGCCAGGATTGTAGAGCTCGAAAAGTAGTGTGAAATCAAGCGAAAAATCACCTAATTTAGAACTCTGAGTCAACGGATATTCATAAAACCGTTTACGTAAAGAAACCACATTTCGCGGCAAACTAGGTGAAACGAGACCTACTAGCCACGAGTTCTTAAATCAAAATCCGAAACGCCAGGATTGTAGAGCTCAAAAAGTTGTGTGAAATCAAGCTAAAAATCACCAAATTCAGAACTCGGAGTCATCGGATATTCATAAAACCGTTTACATAAAGAAACCGAATTTCGCGGCTAACTAGGTGAAACGATACCTACTAGCCACGAGTTCTGAAATCAAAATCCGAAATGCCAGGATTGTAGAGCTCGAAAGTAGTGTGAAATCAAGCGAAAAATCACCGAATTCAGAACTCCGAGTCAACGGATATTCATAAAACCGTTTACGTAAAGAAACCCCATTTCGCGGCTAACTAGGTGAAACGAGACGTACTAGCCACGTGTTCTGAAATCAAAATCCGAAATGCCAGGATTGTAGAGCTCGAAAAGTAGTGTGAAATCAAGCGAAAAATCACCGAATTTAGAACTCTGAGTCAACGGATATTCATAAAACCGTTTACGTAAAGAAACCACATTTCGCGGCTAACTAGGTGAAACGAGACCTACTAGCCACGAGTTCTTAAATCAAAATCCGAAAAGCCAGGATTGTAGAGCTCAAAAAGTAGTGTGAAATCAAGCTAAAAATCACCGAATTTAGAACTCGGAGTCATCGGATATTCAAAAAACCGTTTACGTAAGGAAACCGCATTTCGCGGCTAACTAGGTGAAACGAGACCTACTAGCCACGAGTTCTGAAATCAAAATCCGAAACGCCAGGATTGTAGAGCTTGAAAGTAGTGTGAAATCAAGCGAAAAATCACCGAATTCAGAACTCTGAGTCAACGGATATTCATAAAACCGTTTACGTAAAGAAACCACATTTCGCGGCTAACTAGTTGAAACGAGACCTACTAGCCAAGAGTTCTGAAATCAAAATCCAAAAGGGCAGGATTGTAGAGCTCGAAAAGTAGTGTGAAATCAAGCTAAAAATCACCGAATTTAGAACTCTGAGTCAACGAATATTCATAAAACCGTTTACGTAAAGAAACCGCATTTCGCGGCTAACTAGGTGAAACGAGACCTACTAGCCACGAGTTCTGAAATCAAAATCCGAAACGCCAGGATTGTAGAGCTTGAAAGTAGTGTGAAATCAAGCGAAAAATCACCGAATTCAGAACTCTGAGTCAACTGATATTCATAAAACCGTTTACGTAAAGAAACCACATTTCGCGGCTAACTAGGTGAAACGAGACCTACTAGCCAAGAGTTCTGAAATCAAAATCCAAATTGGCAGGATTGTAGAGCTCGAAAAGTAGTGTGAAATCAAGCTAAAAATCACCGAATTCAGAACTCGGAGTCAACGGATATTCATAAAACCGTTTACGTAAAGAAACCACATTTCGCGGCTAACTAGGTGAAACGAGACCTACTAGCCACGAATTCTGAAATAAAAATCCGAAACGCCAGGATTGTAGAGCTCGAAAAGTAGTGTGAAATCAAGTGAAAAATCACCGAATTTAGAACTCTGAGTCAACGGATATTCATAAAACCAATTACGTAAAGAAACCACATTTCGCGGCTAACTAGGTGAAACGAGACCTACTAGCCACGAGTTCTGAAATCAAAATCCGAAACGCCAGGATTGTAGAGCTCGAAAGTAGTGTGAAATCAAGCGAAAAATCACCGAATTCAGAACTCCGAGTCAACGGATATTCATAAAACCGTTTACGTAAAGAAACCCCATTTCGCGGCTAACTAGGTGAAACGAGACGTACTAGCCACGTGTTCTGAAATCAAAATCCGAAATGCCAGGATTGTAGAGCTCGAAAAGTAGTGTGAAATCAAGCGAAAAATCACCGAATTTAGAACTCTGAGTCAACGGATATTCATAAAACCGTTTACGTAAAGAAACCACATTTCGCGGCTAACTAGGTGAAACGAGACCTACTAGCCACGAGTTCTTAAATCAAAATCCGAAAAGCCAGGATTGTAGAGCTCAAAAAGTAGTGTGAAATCAAGCTAAAAATCACCGAATTTAGAACTCGGAGTCATCGGATATTCAAAAAACCGTTTACGTAAGGAAACCGCATTTCGCGGCTAACTAGGTGAAACGAGACCTACTAGCCACGAGTTCTTAAATCAAAATCCGAAACGCCAGCATTGTAGAGCTCAAAAAGTTGTGTGAAATCAAGCTAAAAATCACCAAATTCAGAACTCGGAGTCATCGGATATTCATAAAACCGTTTACGTAAAGAAACCGAATTTCGCGGCTAACTAGGTGAAACGATACCTACTAGCCACGAGTTCTGAAATCAAAATCCGAAACGCCGGGATTGTAGAGCTCGAAAGTAGTGTGAAATCAAGCGAAAAATCACCGAATTCAGAACTCCGAGTCAACGGATATTCATAAAACCGTTTACGTAAAGAAACCCCATTTCGCGGCTAACTAGGTGAAACGAGACGTACTAGCCACGTGTTCTGAAATCAAAATCCGAAATGCCAGGATTGTAGAGCTCGAAAAGTAGTGTGAAATCAAGCGAAAAATCACCGAATTTAGAACTCTGAGTCAACGGATATTCATAAAACCGTTTACGTAAAGAAACCACATTTCGCGGCTAACTAGGTGAAACGAGACCTACTAGCCACGAGTTCTTAAATCAAAATCCGAAAAGCCAGGATTGTAGAGCTCAAAAAGTAGTGTGAAATCAAGCTAAAAATCACCGAATTTAGAACTCGGAGTCATCGGATATTCAAAAAACCGTTTACGTAAGGAAACCGCATTTCGCGGCTAACTAGGTGAAACGAGACCTACTAGCCACGAGTTCTGAAATCAAAATCCGAAACGCCAGGATTGTAGAGCTGGAAAGTAGTGTGAAATCAAGCGAAAAATCACCGAATTCAGAACTCTGAGTCAACGGATATTCATAAAACCGTTTACGTAAAGAAACCACATTTCGCGGCTAACTAGGTGAAACGAGACCTACTAGCCAAGAGTTCTGAAATCAAAATCCAAAAGGGCAGGATTGTAGAGCTCGAAAAGTAGTGTGAAATCAAGCTAAAAATCACCGAATTCAGAACTCGGAGTCAACGGATATTCATAAAACCGTTTACGTAAAGAAACCACATTTCGCGGCTAACTAGGTGAAACGAGACCTACTAGCCACGAGTTCTGAAATCAAAATCCGAAACGCCAGGATTGTAGAGCTCGAAAAGTAGTGTGAAATCAAGCGAAAAATCACCGAATTTAGAACTCTGAGTCAACGGATATTTATAAAACCATTTACGTAAAGAAACCACATTTCGCGGCAAACTGGGTGAAACGAGACCTACTAGCCACGAGTTCTTAAATCAAAATCCGAAATTCCAGGATTGTAGAGCTCAGAAAGTAGTGTGAAATCAAGCTAAAAATCACCAAATTCAGAACTCGGAGTCATCGGATATTCATAAAACCGTTTACGTAAAGAAACCGCATTTCGCGGCTAACTAGGTGAAACGAGACCTACTAGCCACGAGTTCTGAAATCAAAATCCGAAACACCAGGATTGTAGAGCTCGAAAGTAGTGTGAAATCAAGCGAAAAATCACCGAATTCAGAACTCTGAGTCAACGGTATTCATAAAACCGTTTACGTAAAGAAACCACATTTCCCGGCTAACTAGGTGAAACGAAACCTACGAGCCACGAGTTCTGAAATCAAAATCCGAAACGCCAGGATTGTAGAGCGCGAAAAGTAGTGTGAAATCAAGCGAAAAATCACCGAATTCAGAACTCGGAGTCAACGGATATTCATAAAACCGTTTACGTAAAGAAACCACATTTCGCGGCTAACTATGTGAAACGAGACCTACTAGCCACGAGTTCTGAAATAAAAATCCGAAACGCCAGGATTGTAGAGCTCGAAAAGTAGTGTGAAATCAAGTGAAAAATCACCTAATTTAGAACTCTGAGTCAACGGATATTCATAAAACCGTTTACGTAAAGAAACCACATTTCGTGGCTGACTAGGTCAATCGAGACCTACTAGCCACGAGTTCTGAAATCAAAATCCGAAATGCCAGGATTGTAGAGCTCAAAAAGTAGTGTGAAATCAATCTAAAAATCACCGAATTCAGAACTCGGAGTCAACGGATATTCATAAAACCGTTTACGTAAAGAAACCCCATTTTGCGGCTAACTAGGTGAAACGAGACCAACTAGCCACGAGTTCTGAAATCAAAATCCGAAATGCCAGGATTGTAGAGCTCGAAAAGTAGTGTGAAATCAAGCTAAAAATCACCGAATTCAGAACTCGGAGTCAACGGATATTGATAAAACCGTTTACGTAAAGAAACCCCATTTTGCGGCTAACTAGGTGAAACGAGACCTACTAGCCACGAGTTCTGAAATCAAAATCCGAAATGCCAGGATTGTAGAGCTCGAAAAGTAGTGTGAAATCAAGCTAAAAATCACCGAATTCAGAACTCGGAGTCAACAGATATTCATAAAACCGTTTACGTAAAGAAACCACATTTCGCGGCTAACTAGGTGAAACGAGACCTACTAGCCACGAGTTCTGAAAACAAAATCCGAAATGCCAGGATTGTAGAGCTCAAAAAGTAGTGTGAAATCAAGCGAAAAATCACGGAATTCAGAACTCGGAGTCAACGGATATTCATAAAACCGTTTACGTAAAGAAACCCCATTTTCCGGCTAACTAGGTGAAACGAGACCTACTAGCCACGAGTTCGTAAATCAAAATCCGAAACGCCAGGATTGTAGAGCTCGAAAAGTAGTGTGAAATCAATCAAAAAATCACGAAATTCAGAACTCGGAGTCAACGGATATTCATAAAACCGTTTACGTAAAAAAACCGCATTTCGCGGCTAAATAGGTGAAACGAGACCTACTAGCCACGAGTTCTGAAATCAAAATCCGAAACTCCTGGATTGTAGAGCTCGAAAAGTAGTGTGAAATCAAGCTAAAAATCACCGAATTCAGAACTCTGAGTCAACAGATATTCATAAAACTGTTTACGTAAAGAAACCACATTTCGCGGCTAACTAGGTGAAACGAGACCCGCTAGCCACGAGTTCTGAAATCAAAATCCGAAACGCCAGGATTGTAGAGCTCGAAAAGTAGTCTGAAATCAAGCTAAAAATCACCGAATTCAGAACTCGGAGTCAACGGATATTCATAAAACCGTTTACGTAAAGAAACCACATTTCGCGGCTAACTAGGTGAAACGAGACCTACTAGCCACGAGTTCTGAAATCAAAATCCGAATTGCCAGGATTGTAGAGCTCAAAAAGTAGTGTGAAATCAAGCGAAAAATCACGGAATTCAGAACTCGGAGTCAACGGATATTCATAAAACCGTTTACGTAAAGAAACCACATTTTGCGGATAACTAGGTGAAACGAGACCTACTAGCCACGAGTTCTGAAATCAAAATCCGAAACGCCAGGATTGTAGAGCTCGAAAAGTAGTCTGAAATCAAGCTAAAAATCACCGAATTCAGAACTCGGAGTCAACGGATATTCATAAAACCGTTTACGTAAAGAAACCACATTTCGCGGCTAACTAGGTGAAACGAGACCTACTAGCCACGAGTTCTGAAATCAAAATCCGAATTGCCAGGATTGTAGAGCTCAAAAAGTAGTGTGAAATCAAGTGAAAAATCACCGAATTCAGAACTCGGAGTCAACGGATATTCGTAAAACCGTTTACGTAAAGAAACCACATTTCGTGGCTAACTAGGTGAAACGATACCTACTAGCCATGAGTTCTGAAATCAAAATACGAAATGCTAGGATTGTAGAGCTCGAAAAGTAGTGTGAAATCAAGCTAAAAATCACCGAATTCAGAACTCGGAGTCAACGGATATTCGTAAAACCGTTTACGTAAAGAAACCACATTTCGTGGCTAACTAGGTGAAACGATACCTACTAGCCATGAGTTCTGAAATCAAAATACGAAATGCTAGGATTGTAGAGCTCGAAAAGTAGTGTGAAATCAAGCGAAAAATCATCGAATTCAGAACTCTGAGTCAAAGGATATTCATAAAACCGTTTACGTAATTCGCGGCTAACTTGGTGAAACGAGACCTACTAGCCACGAGTTCTGAAATCAAAATCCGAAATGCCAGGATTGTAGAGATCAAAAAGTAGTGTGAAATCAAGCGAAAAATCACCGAATTCAGAACTCGGAGTCAACGGATATTCATAAAACCGTTTACGTAAAGAAACTACATTTCGCGGCTAACTAGGTGAAACGAGACCTACTAGCCACGAGTTCTGAAATCAAAATCCGAAACGCCAGGATTGTAGAGCTCAAAAAGTAGTGTGAAATCAAGGGAAAAATCACCGAATTCAGAACTCGGAGTCAACGGATATTCATAAAACCGTTTACGTAAAGAAACCACATTTCGCGGCTAACTAGGTGAAACGAGACCTAGTAGCCACGAGTTCTGAAATCAAAATCCGAAACTCCAGGATTGTAGAGCTCGAAAAGTAGTGTGAAATCAAGCGAAAAATCACCGAATTCAGAACTCTGAGTCAACGGATATTCATAAAACTGTTTACGTAAAGAAACCACATTTCGCGGCTAACTAGGTGAAACGAGACCTACTAGCTATGAGTTCTGAAATCAAAATCCGAAACTCCAGGATTGTAGAGCTCGAAAAGTAGTGTGAAATCAAGCGAAAAATCACCGAATTCAGAACTCTGAGTCAACGGATATTCATAAAACTGTTTACGTAAAGAAACCACATTTCGCGGCTAACTAGGTGAAACGAGACCTACTAGCCATGAGTTCTAAAATCAAAATCCCAAATGCCAGGATTGTAGAGCTCGAAAAGTAGTGTGAAATCAAGCTAAAAGTCACCGAATTCAGAACTCGGAGTCAACGGATATTCATAAAACCGTTTACGTAAAGAAACCACATTTCGCGCCTAACTAGGTGAAACGAGACCTACAAGCCACGAGTTCAGAAATCAAAATCCGAAATGCCGGGATTGTAGAGCTCGAAAAGTAGTGTGAAATCAAGCTAAAAATCACCGAATTCAGAACTTGGAGTCAATGGATATTCATAAAACAGTTTACGTAAAGAAACCACATTTCGCGCCTAACTAGGTGAAACGAGACCTACAAGCCACGAGTTCTGAAATCAAAATCCGAAACGCCAGGATTGTAGATCTCGAAAAGTAGTGTGAAATCAAGCTAAAAATCACCGAATTCAGAACTCGGAGTCAACGGATATTCATAAGACCGTTTACGTAAAGAAACCACATTTCGCGGCTAACTAGGTGAAACGAGACCTACTAGCCACGAGTTCTGAAATAAAAATCCGAAACTCCAGGATTGTAGAGCTCGAAAAGTAGTTTGAAATCAAGCTAAAAATCACCGAATTCAGAACTCGGAGTCAACTGATATTCATAAAACCGTTTACGTAAAGAAACCACATTTCGCGCCTAACTAGGTGAAACGAGACCTACTAGCCACAAGTTCTGAAATCAAAATCCGAAATGCCAGGATTGTAGAGCACGAAAAGTAGTGTGAAATCAAGCTAAAAATCACCGAATTCAGAACTCGGAGTCAACGGATATTCATAAAACCGTTTACGTAAAGTAACCACATTTTGCGCCTAACTAGGTGAAACGAGACCTACTAGCCACGAGTTCTGAAATAAAAATCCGAAACACCAGGATTGTAGAGCTCGAAAAGTAGTGTTAAATCAATCTAAAAATCACCGTATTCAGAACCAGGAGTCAACGGATATTCACAAAACCGTTTACGTAAAGTAACCACATTTCGCGCCTAACTAGGTGAAACGAGACCTACTAGCCACGGGTTATGAAATCAAAATCCGAAATGCCAGGATTGTAGAGCTCGAAAAGTAGTGTGAAATCAAGCTAAAAATCACCGAATTCAGAACTCGGAGTCAACGGATATTCATAAAACCGTTTACGTAAAGTAACCACATTTCGCGCCTAACTAGGTGAAACGAGACCTACTAGCCACGAGTTCTGAAATAAAAATCCGAAACACCAGGATTGTAGAGCTCGAAAAGTAGTGTTAAATCAATCTAAAAATCACCGAATTCAGAACTCGGAGTCAACGGATATTCACAAAACCGTTTACGTAAAGTAACCACATTTCGCGCCTAACTAGGTGAAACGAGACCTACTAGCCACGAGTTCTGAAATAAAAATCCGAAATGCGAGGATTGTAGAGCTCGAAAAGTAGTGTTAAATCAAGCTAAAAATCAGCGAATTCGGAACTCGGAGTCAACGGATATTCATAAAACCGTTTACGTAAAGAAACCACATTTCGCGGCTAACTAGGTGAAACGAGACCTACTAGCCATGAGTTCTGAAATCAAAATCCGAAATGCCAGGATTGTAGAGCTCGAAAAGTAGTGTGATATCAAGCTAAAAATCACCGAATTCAGAACTCGGAGTCAACGGATATTCATAAAACCGTTTACGTAAACAAACCACATTTCGCGCCTAACTAGGTGATACGAGATCTACTAGCCACGAGTTCTGAAATCAAAATCCGAAATGAGAGGATTGTAGAGCTCGAAAAGTAGTGTGAAATCATGCTAAAAATCATCGAAGTCAGAACTCGGAGTCAACGGATATTCATAAAACCGTTTACGTAAAGAAACCACATTTCGCGCCCAACTATGTGAAACGAGACCTACTAGCCACGAGTTCTGAAATAAAAATCCGAAATGCCAGGATTGTAGAGCTCGAAAAGTAGTGTTAAATCATGCTAAAAATCACCGAATTCGGAACTCGGAGTCAACGGATATTCACAAAACTGTTTACGTAAAGTAACCACATTTCGCGCCTAACTAGGTGAAACGGGACCTACTAGCCACGAGTTCTGAAATCAAAATCCGAAATGCGAGGATTGTAGAGCTCGAAAAGTAGTGTTAAATCAAGCTAAAAATAACCGAATTCAGAACTCGGAGTCAACGGATATTCACAAAACCGTTTACGTAAAGTAACCACATTTCGCGCCTAACTAGGTGAAACGAGACCTACTAGCCACGAGTTCTGAAATAAAAATCCGAAACACCAGGATTGTAGAGCTCGAAAAGTAGTGTTAAATCAATCTAAAAATCACCGAATTCAGAACTCGGAGTCAACGGATATTCACAAAACCGTTTACGTAAAGTAACCACATTTCGCGGCTAACTAGGTGAAACGAGACCTACTAGCCATGAGTTCTGAAATCAAAATCCGAAACTCCGGGATTGTAGAGCTCGAAAAGTAGTGTGAAATCAAGCTAAAAATCACCGAATTCAGAACTCGGAGTCAACGGATATTCATAAAACCGTTTACGTAAACAAACCACATTTCGCGCCTAACTAGGTGAAACGAGACCTACTAGCCACGAGTTCTGAAATCAAAATCCGAAACGCCAGGATTGTAGAGCTCAAAAAGTAGTGTGAAATCAAGCTAAAAATCACCGAATTCAGAACTCGGAGTCAACGGATATTCATAAAACCGTTTACGTAAAGAAACCACATTTCGCGGCTAACTAGGTGAAACGAGACCTTCTAGCCACGAGTTCTGAAATCAAAATCCGAAACTCCAGGATTGTAGAGCTCGAAAATTAGTGTGAAATCAAGCTAAAAATCACCCAATTCAGAACTCGAAGTCAACGGATATTCATAAAACCGTTTACGTAAAGAAACCACATTTCGCGCCTAACTAGGTGAAACGAGACCTAAAAGCCACGAGTTCTGAAATCAAAATCCGAAACGCTAGGATTGTAGATCTCGAAAAGTAATGTGAAATCAAGCTAAAAATCACCGAATGCAGAACTCGGAGTCAACGGATATTCATAAAACCGTTTACGTAATTCGCGGCTAACTTGGTGAAACGAGACCTACTAGCCACGAGTTCTGAAATCAAAATCCGAAATGCCAGGATTGTAGAGATCAAAAAGTAGTGTGAAATCAAGGGAAAAATCACCGAATTCAGAACTCGGAGTCAACGGATATTCATAAAACCGTTTACGTAAAGAAACCACATTTCGCGGCTAACTAGGTGAAACGAGACCTAGTAGCCACGAGTTCTGAAATCAAAATCCGAAACTCCAGGATTGTAGAGCTCGAAAAGTAGTGTGAAATCAAGCGAAAAATCACCGAATTCAGAACTCTGAGTCAACGGATATTCATAAAACTGTTTACGTAAAGAAACCACATTTCGCGGCTAACTAGGTGAAACGAGACCTACTAGCCATGAGTTCTGAAATCAAAATCCGAAACTCCAGGATTGTAGAGCTCGAAAAGTAGTGTGAAATCAAGCGAAAAATCACCGAATTCAGAACTCTGAGTCAACGTATATTCATAAAACTGTTTACGTAAAGAAACCACATTTCGCGGCTAACTAGGTGAAACGAGACCTACTAGCCATGAGTTCTGAAATCAAAATCCGAAATACCAGGATTGTAGAGCTCGAAAAGTAGTGTGAAATCAAGCTAAAAATCACCGAATTCAGAACTCGGAGTCAACGGATATTCATAAAACCGTTTACGTAAAGAAACCACATTTCGCGCCTAACTAGGTGAAACGAGACCTACAAGCCACGAGTTCAGAAATCAAAATCCGAAATGCCGGGATTGTAGAGCTCGAAAAGTAGTGTGAAATCAAGCTAAAAATCACCGAATTCAGAACTTGGAGTCAACGGATATTCATAAGACCGTTTACGTAAAGAAGCCACATTTTGCGCCTAACTATGTGAAACAAGACCTACTAGCCACGAGTTCTGAAATCAAAATCCGAAACGCCAGGATTGTAGAGCTCGAAAAGTAGTGTGAAATCAAGCTAAAAATCACCGAATTCAGAACTCGGAGTCAACGGATATTCATAAAACCGTTTACGTAAAGAAACCACATTTCGCGGCTAACTAGGTGAAACGAGACCTACTAGCCACGAGTTCTGAAATCAAAATCCGAAACTCCACGATTGTAGAGCTCGAAAATTAGTGTGAAATCAAGCTAAAAATCACCCAATTCAGAACTCGGAGTCAACGGATATTCATAAAACCGTTTACGTAAAGAAACCACATTTCGCGCCTAACTAGGTGAAACGAGACCTACAAGCCACGAGTTCTGAAATCAAAATCCAAAACGCTAGGATTGTAGATCTCGAAAAGTAGTGTGAAATCAAGCTAAAAATCACCGAATTCAGAACTCGGAGTCAACGGATATTCATAAAACCGTTTACGTAAAGAAACTACATTTCGCGCCTAACTAGGTGAAACGAGACCTACTAGAGACGAGTTCTGAAATCAAAATCTGAAATGCCAGGATTGTAGAGCTCGAAAAGTAGTGTGAAATCAAGCTAAAAATCACCGAATTCAGAACTCGGAGTCAACGGATATTCATAAAACAGTTTACGTAAAGAAACCACATTTCGCGCCTAACTAGGTGAAACGAGACCTACAAGCCACGAGTTCTGAAATCAAAATCCGAAACGCCAGGATTGTAGATCTCGAAAAGTAGTGTGAAATCAAGCTAAAAATCACCGAATTCAGAACTCGGAGTCAACGGATATTCATAAGACCGTTTACGTAAAGAAACCACATTTCGCGGTTAACTAGATGAAACGAGACCTACTAGCCACGAGTTCTGAAATAAAAATCCGAAACTCCAGGATTGTAGAGCTCGAAAAGTAGTGTGAAATCAAGCTAAAAATCACCGAATTCAGAACTCGGAGTCAACGGATATTCATAAAACCGTTTACGTAAAGAAACCACATTTCGCGCCTAACTAGGTGAAACGAGACCTACTAGCCACGAGTTCTGAAATCAAAATCCGAAATTCCAGGATTGTAGAGCACGAAAAGTAGTGTGAAATCAAGCTAAAAATCACCGAATTCAGAAGTCGGAGTCAACGGATATTCATAAAACCGTTTACGTAAAGTAACAACATTTCGCGCCTAACTAGGTGAAACGAGACCTACTAGCCACGAGTTCTGAAATAAAAATCCGAAACACCAGGATTTTAGAGCTCGAAAAGTAGTGTTAAATCAATCTAAAAATCACCGAATTCAGAACTCGGAGTCAACGGATAGTCACAAAACCGTTTACGTAAAGTAACCACATTTCGCGCCTAACTAGGTGAAACGAGACCTACTAGCCACGGGTTATGAAATCAAAATCCGAAATGCCAGGATTGTAGAGCTCAAAAAGTAGTGTGAAATCAAGCTAAAAATCACCGAATTCAGAACTCGGAGTCAACGGATATTCATAAAACCGTTTACGTAAAGTAACCACATTTCGCGCCTAACTAGGTGAAATGAGACCTACTAGCCACGAGTTCTGAAATAAAAATCCGAAACACCAGGATTGTAGAGCTCGAAAAGTAGTGTTAAATCAATCTAAAAATCACCGAATTCAGAACTCGGAGTCAACGGATATTCACAAAACCGTTTACGTAAAGTAACCACATTTCGCGCCTAACTAGGTGAAACGAGACCTACTAGCCACGAGTTCTGAAATAAAAATCCGAAATGCGAGGATTTTAGAGCTCGAAAAGTAGTGTTAAATCAAGCTAAAAATCAGCGAATTCAGAACTCGGAGTCAACGGATATTCATAAAACCGTTTACGTAAAGAAACCACATTTCGCGGCTAACTAGGTGAAACGAGACCTACTAGCCATGAGTTCTGAAATCAAAATCCGAAACGCCAGGATTATAGAGCTCGAAAAGTAGTATGAAATCAAGCTAAAAATCACCGAATTCAGAACTCGGAGTCAACGGATATTCATAAAACCGTTTACGTAAACAAACCACATTTCGCGCCTAACTAGGTGATACGAGATCTACTAGCCACGAGTTCTGAAATCAAAATCCGAAATGAGAGGATTGTAGAGCTCGAAAAGTAGTGTGAAATCATGCTAAAAATCATCGAAGTCAGAACTCGGAGTCAACGGATATTCATAAAACCGTTTACGTAAAGAAACCACATTTCGCGCCCAACTATGTGAAACGAGACCTACTAGCCACGAGTTCTGAAATAAAAATCCGAAATGCCAGGATTGTAGAGCTCGAAAAGTAGTGTTAAATCAAGCTAAAAATCACCGAATTCGGAACTCGGAGTCAACGGATATTCACAAAACCGTTTACGTAAAGTAACCACATTTCGCGCCTAACGAGGTGAAACGAGACCTACTAGCCACGAGTTCTGAAATCAAAATCCGAAATGCGAGGATTGTAGAGCTCGAAAAGTAGTGTTAAATCAAGCTAAAAATAACCGAATTCAGAACTCGGAGTCAACGGATATTCACAAAACCGTTTACGTAAAGTAACCACATTTCGCGCCTAACTAGGTGAAACGAGACCTACTAGCCACGAGTTCTGAAATAAAAATCCGAAACACCAGGATTGTAGAGCTCGAAAAGTAGCGTTAAATCAATCTAAAAATCACCGAATTCAGAACTCGGAGTCAACGGATATTCACAAAACCGTTTACGTAAAGTAACCACATTTCGCGGCTAACTAGGTGAAACGAGACCTACTAGCCATGAGTTCTTAAATCAAACTCCGAAACGCCGGGATTCTAGAGCTCGAAAAGTAGTGTGAAATCAAGCTAAAAATCACCGAATTCAGAACTCGGAGTCAACGGATATTCATAAAACCGTTTACGTAAACAAACCACATTTCGCGCCTAACTAGGTGAAACGAGACCTACTAGCCACGAGTTCTGAAATCAAAATCCGAAACTCCAGGATTGTAGAGCTCGAAAAGTAGTGTGAAATCAAGCTAAAAATCACCGAATTCAGAACTCGGAGTCAACGGATATTCATAAAACCGTTTACGTAAAGTAACCACATTTCGCGGCTAACTAGGTGAAACGAGACCTTCTAGCCACGAGTTCTGAAATCAAAATCCGAAACTCCAGGA
Organism: Euonymus europaeus; assembly: GCA_963580455.1. NCBI lineage: Eukaryota > Viridiplantae > Streptophyta > Magnoliopsida > Celastrales > Celastraceae > Euonymus > Euonymus europaeus. The sequence continues at coordinate 26,410,446 of OY756966.1, read as the reverse complement.
TTGTAGAGCTCGAAAATTAGTGTGAAATCAAGCTAAAAATCACCCAATTCAGAACTCGAAGTCAACGGATATTCATAAAACCGTTTACGTAAAGAAACCACATTTCGCGCCTAACTAGGTGAAACGAGACCTAAAAGCCACGAGTTCTGAAATCAAAATCCGAAACGCTAGGATTGTAGATCTCGAAAAGTAGTGTGAAATCAAGCTAAAAATCACCGAATTCAGAACTCGGAGTCAACGGATATTCATAAAACCGTTTACGTAAAGAAACTACATTTCGCGCCTAACTAGGTGAAACGAGACCTACTAGCCACGAGTTCTGAAATCAAAATCTGAAATGCCAGGATTGTAGAGCTCGAAAAGTAGTGTGAAATCAAGCTAAAAATCACCGAATTCAGAACTCGGAGTCAACGGATATTCATAAAACAGTTTACGTAAAGAAACCACATTTCGCGCCTAACTAGGTGAAACGAGACCTACAAGCCACGAGTTCTGAAATCAAAATCCGAAACGCCAGGATTGTAGATCTCGAAAAGTAGTGTGAAATCAAGCTAAAAATCACCGAATTCAGAACTCGGAGTCAACGGATATTCATAAGACCGTTTACGTAAAGAAACCACATTTCGCGCCTAACTATGTGAAACGAGACCTACTAGCCGCGAGTTCTGAAATCAAAATCCAAAATTCCAGGATTGTAGAGCTCGAAAAATAGTGTGAAATCAAGCTAAAAATCAACGAATTCAGAACTCGGAGTCAACGGATATTCATAAAATCGTTTACGTAAAGAAACCACATTTCGCGGCTAACTAGGTGAAACGATTCCTACTAGCCACGAGTTCTGAAATCAAAATCCAAAACTCCAGGATTGTAGAGCTCGAAAAGTAGTATGAAATCAAGCTAAAAATCACCGAATTCAGAACTCGGAGTCAACGGATATTCATAAAACCGTTTACGTAAAGAAACCACATTTCGCGGCTAACTAGGTGAAACGAGACCTACTAGCCGCGAGTTCTGAAATCAAAATCCGAAATGCCAGGATTGTAGAGCTCGAAAAGTAGTGTGAAATTAAGCTAAAAATCACCGAATTCAGAACTCGAAGTCAACGGATATTCATAAAACCGTTTATGTAAAGAAACCACATTTCGCGCCTAACTAGGTGAAACGAGACCTACAAGCCACGAGTTCAGAAATCAAAATCCGAAATGCCAGGATTGTAGAGCTCGAAAAGTAGTGTGAAATCAAGCTAAAAATCACCGAATTCAGAACTTGGAGTCAACGGATATTCATAAGACCGTTTACGTAAAGAAACCACATTTCGCGCCTAACTATGTGAAACGAGACCTACTAGCCACGAGTTCTGAAATCAAAATCCGAAACTCCAGGATTGTAGAGCTCGAAAAGTATTGTGAAATCAAGCTAAAAATCACCGAATTCAGAACTCGGAGTCAACGGATATTCATAAAACCGTTTACGTAAAGAAACCACATTTCGCGCCTAATTAGGTGAAACGAGACCTACTTGCCACGAGTTCTGAAATCAAAATCCGAAACTCCAGGATTTTAGATCTCGAAATGTAGTGTGAAATCAAGCTAAAAATCACCGAATTCAGAACTCGGAGTCAACGGATATTCATAAAACCGTTTACGTAAAGAAACCACATTTCGCGGCTAACTAGGTGAAACGAGAACCACTAGCCACGAGTTCTGAAATCAAAATCCGAAACTCCAGGATTGTAGAGCTCGAAAAGTAGTGTGAAATCAAGCTAAAAATCACCGAATTCAGAACTCGGAGTCAACGGATATTCATAAAACCGTTTACGTAAAGAAACCACATTTCGCGGCTAACTAGGTGAAACGAGACCTACTAGCCACGAGTTCTGAAATGAAAATCCGAAATGCCAGGATTGTAGAGCTCGAAAAGTAGTGTGAAATCAAGATAAAAATCACCGAATTCAGAACTCGGAGTCAACGGATATTCATAAAACCGTTTACGTAAAGAAACCACATTTCGCGGCTAACTAGGTGAAACGAGACCTACTAGCCACGAGTTCTGAAATCAAAATCCGAAACTCCAGGATTGTAGAGCTTGAAAAGTAGTGTCAAATCATGCTAAAAATCACCGAATTCAGAACTCGGAGTCAACGGATATTCATAAAACCGTTTACGTAAAGAAACCTTATTTCGCCGCTAACTAGGTGAAACGAGACCTACTAGCCACGAGTTCTGAAATCAAAATCCGAAACTCCAGGATTGTAGAGCTCGAAAATTAGTGTGAAATCAAGCTAAAAATCACCTAATTCAGAACTCGGAGTCAACGGATATTCATAAAACCGTTTACGTAAAGAAACCACTTTTCGCGCCTAACTAGGTGAAACGAGACCTACAAGCCACGAGTTCTGAAATCAAAATCAGAAATGCCAGGATTGTAGAGCTCGAAAAGTAGTGTGAAATCAAGCTAAAAATCACCGAATTCAGAACTCGTAGTCAACGGATATTCATAAAACCGTTTACCTAAAGAAACCACATTTCGCGCCTAATTAGGTGAAACGAGACCTACTAGCCACGAGTTCTGAAATCAAAATCCGAAACTCCAGGATTTTAGATCTCGAAAAGTAGTGTGAAATCAAGATAAAAATCACCGAATTCAGAACTCGGAGTCAACGGATATTCATAAAACCGTTTACGTAAAGAAACCACGTTTCGCGGCTAACTAGGTGAAACGAGACCTACTAGCCACGAGTTCTGAAATAAAAATCCGAAACTCCAGGATTGTAGAGCTCGAAAAGTAGTGTGAAATCAAGCTAAAAATCACCGAATTCAGAACTCGGAGTCAACGGATATTCATAAAACCGTTTACGTAAAAAAACCTTATTTCGCCGCTAACTAGGTGAAATGAGACCTACTAGCCACGAGTTCAGAAATCAAAATCCGAAACTTTAGGATTGTAGAGCTCGAAAAGTAGTGTGAAATCAAGCTAAAAATCACCGAATTCAGAACTTGGAGTCAATAGATATTCATAAAACCGTTTACGTAAAGAAACCACATTTCGCGCCTAACTAGGTGAAACGAGACTTACTAGCCACGAGTTCTGAAATCAAAATCCGAAGGATCAGGATTGTAGAGCTCGCAAAGTAGTGTGAAATCAAGCTAAAAATCATCGAATTCAGAACTCGGAGTCAACGGATATTCATAAAATCGTTTACGTACAGAAACCACATTTCGCGGCTAACTAGGTGAAACGAGACCTACTAGCCACGAGTTCTGAAATCAAAATCCGAAACTCCAGGATTGTAGAGCTCGAAAAGTAGTGTGAAATCAAACTAAAAATCACCGAATTCAGAACTCGGAGTCAACGGATATTCATAAAACCGTTTACGTAAAGAAACCTTATTTCGCCGCTAACTAGGTGAAACGAGACCTACTAGCCACGAGTTATGAAATCAAAATCCGAAACTCCAGGATTTTAGAGCTCGAAAATTAGTGTGAAATCAAGCTAAAAATCACCCAATTCAGAACATGGAGTCAACGGATATTCATAAAACCGTTTACGTAAAGAAACCACTTTTCGCGCCTAACTAGGTGAAACGAGACCTACAAGCCACGAGTTCAGAAATCAAAATCCGAAACTCCAGGATTGTAGAGCTTGAAGAGTAGTGTCAAATCATGCTAAAAATCACCGAATTCAGAACTCGGAGTCAACGGATATTCATAAAACCGTTTACGTAAAGAAACCTTATTTCGCTGCTAACTAGGTGAAACGAGACCTACTAGCCACGAGTTCTGAAATCAAAATCCAAAAATCCAGGATTGTAGAGCTTGAAAATTAGTGTGAAATCAAGCTAAAAATCACCCAATTCAGAACTCGGAGTCAACGGATATTCATAAAACCGTTTACGTAAAGAAACCACATTTCGCGGCTAACTAGATGAAACGAGACCTACTAGCCACGAGTTCTGAAATCAAAATCCAAAACTCCAGGATTGTAGAGCTCGAAAAGTAGTGTGAAATCAAACTAAAAGTCACCGAATTCAGAACTCGGAGTCAACGGATATTCATAAAACCGTTTACGTAAAGAAACCACATTTCGCGGCTAACTAGGTGAAACGAGACCTACTAGCCACGAGTTCTGAAATCAAAATCCGAAATGCCAGGATTGTAGAGCTCGAAAAGTAGTGTGAAATCAAGCTAAAAGTCACCGAATTCAGAACTCGGAGTCAACGGATATTCATAAAACCGTTTACGTAAAAAAACCTTATTTCGCCGCTAACTAGGTGAAACGAGACCTACTAGCCACGAGTTCTGAAATCAAAATCCGAAACTCCAGGATTGTAGAGCTCGAAAATTAGTGTGAAATCAAGCTAAAAATCACCTAATTCAGAACTCGGAGTCAACGGATATTCATAAAACCGTTTACGTAAAGAAACCACTTTTCGCGCCTAACTAGGTGAAACGAGACCTACAAGCCACGAGTTCTGAAATCAAAATCAGAAATGCCAGGATTGTAGAGCTCGAAAAGTAGTGTGAAATCAAGCTAAAAATCACCGAATTCAGAACTCGTAGTCAACGGATATTCATAAAACCGTTTACCTAAAGAAACCACATTTCGCGCCTAATTAGGTGAAACGAGACCTACTAGCCACGAGTTCTGAAATCAAAATCCGAAACTCCAGGATTTTAGATCTCGAAAAGTAGTGTGAAATCAAGATAAAAATCACCGAATTCAGAACTCGGAGTCAACGGATATTCATAAAACCGTTTACGTAAAGAAACCACGTTTCGCGGCTAACTAGGTCAAACGAGACCTACTAGCCACGAGTTCTGAAATAAAAATCCGAAACTCCAGGATTGTAGAGCTCGAAAAGTAGTGTGAAATCAAGCTAAAAATCACCGAATTCAGAACTCGGAGTCAACGGATATTCATAAAACCGTTTACGTAAAAAAACCTTATTTCGCCGCTAACTAGGTGAAATGAGACCTACTAGCCACGAGTTCTGAAATCAAAATCCGAAACTCCAGGATTGTAGAGCTCGAAAATTAGTGTAAAATCAAGCTAGAAATCACCTAATTCAGAACTCGGAGTCAACGGATATTCATAAAACCGTTTACGTAAAGAAACCACATTTCGCGCATAACTAGGTGAAACGAGACCTACTAGCCACGAGTTCTGAAATCAAAATCCGAAATGCCAGGATTGTAGAGCTCGAAAAGTAGTGTGAAATCAAGCTAAAAATCACCGAATTCAGAACTCGGAGTCAACGGATATTCATAAAACCGTTTACCTAAAGAAACCACATTTCGCGCCTAATTAGGTGAAACGAGACCTACTAGCCACGAGTTCTGAAATCAAAATCCGAAACGCCAGGATTTTAGATCTCGAAAAGTAGTGTGAAATCAAGATAAAAATCACCGAATTCAGAACTCGGAGTCAACGGATATTCATAAAACCGTTTACGTAAAGAAACCACATTTCGCGGCTAACTAGGTGAAACGAGACCTACTAGCCACGAGTTCAGAAATCAAAATCCGAAACTTTAGGATTGTAGAGCTCGAAAAGTAGTGTGAAATCAAGCTAAAAATCACCGAATTCAGAACTTGGAGTCAATAGATATTCATAAAACCGTTTACGTAAAGAAACCACATTTCGCGCCTAACTAGGTGAAACGAGACTTACTAGCCACGAGTTCTGAAATCAAAATCCGAAAGATCAGGATTGTAGAGCTCGCAAAGTAGTGTGAAATCAAGCTAAAAATCATCGAATTCAGAACTCGGAGTCAACGGATATTCATAAAATCATTTACGTACAGAAACCACATTTCGCGGCTAACTAGGTGAAACGAGACCTACTAGCCACGAGTTCTGAAATCAAAATCCGAAACTCCAGGATTGTAGAGCTCGAAAAGTAGTGTGAAATCAAACCAAAAATCACCGAATTCAGAACTCGGAGTCAACGTATATTCATAAAACCGTTTACGTAAAGAAACCTTATTTCGCCGCTAACTAGGTGAAACGAGACCTACTAGCCACGAGTTCTGAAATCAAAATCCGAAACTCCAGGATTGTAGAGCTCGAAAATTAGTGTGAAATCAAGCTAAAAATCACCCAATTCAGAACTCGGAGTCAACGGATATTCATAAAACCGTTTACGTAAAGAAACCACTTTTCGCGCCTAACTAGGTGAAACGAGACCTACAAGCCACGAGTTTTCAAATCAAAATCCGAAACCCCAGGATTGTAGAGCTCGAAAAGTAGTGTGAAATCAAGCTAAAAATCAGCGAATTCAGAACTCGGAGTCAACGGATATTCATAAAACCGTTTAAGTAAAGTAAAGATATTTCGCGCCTAACTAGGTGAAACGAGACCTACTAGCCACGAGTTATGAAATCAAAATCCGAAACTCCAGGATTTTAGAGCTCGAAAAGTAGTGTGAAATCAAGCTAAAAATCACTGAATTCAGAACTCGGAGTCAACGGATATTCATAAAACCGTTTACGTAAAGAAACCACATTTCGCGCCTAACTAGGTGAAACGAGACCTACAAGCCACGAGTTCAGAAATCAAAATCCGAAATGCCAGGATTATAGAGCTCCAAAAGTAGTGTGAAATCAAGCTAAAAATCGCCGAATTCAGAACTTGGAGTCAACGGATATTCATAAGACCGTTTACGTAAAGAAACCACATTTCGCGCCGAACTATGTGAAACGAGACCTACTAGCCACGAGTTCTGAAATCAAAATCCGAAATGTCAGGATTGTAGAGCTCGAAAAGTAGTGTGAAATCAAGCTAAAAATCACCGAATTCAGAACTCGGAGTCAACGGATATTCATAAAACCGTTTACATAAAGAAACCACATTTTGCGCCAAATTAGGTGAAACGAGACCTACTAGCCACGAGTTCTGAAATCAAAATCCGAAACGCCAGGATTTTAGATCTCGAAAAGTAGTGTGAAATCAAGCTAAAAATCATCGAATTCAGAACTCGGAGTCAACGGATATTCATAAAATCGTTTACGTAAAGAAACCACGTTTCGCGGCTAACTAGGTGAAACGAGACCTACTAGCCACGAGTTCTGAAATAAAAATCCGAAACTCCAGGATTGTAGAGCTCGAAAAGTAGTGTGAAATCAAGCTAAAAATCACCGAATTCAGAACTCGGAGTCAACGGATATTCATAAAACCGTTTACGTAAAAAAACCTTATTTCGCCGCTAACTAGGTGAAACGAGACCTACTAGCCACGAGTTCTGAAATCAAAATCCGAAACTCCAGGATTGTAGAGCTCGAAAATTAGTGTGAAATCAAGCTAAAAATCACCTAATTCAGAACTCGGAGTCAACGGATATTCATAAAACCGTTTACGTAAAGAAACCACTTTTCGCGCCTAACTAGGTGAAACGAGACCTACAAGCCGCGAGTTCTGAAACCAAAATACGAAAGCCGAGGATTGTAGAGCTCGAAAAGTAGTGTGAAATCAAGCTAAAAATCACCGAATTCAGAACTCGGAGTCAACGAATATTCATAAAACCGTTTAAGTAAAGTAACCATATTTCGCGCCTAACTAGGTGAAACGAGACCTACTAGCCACGAGTTATGAAATCAAAATCCGAAACTCTAGGATTGTAGAGCTACAAAAGTAGTGTGAAATCAAGCTAAAACTCACCGAATTAAGAACTCGAAGTCAACGGATATTCATAAAACCGTTTACGTAAAGAAACCACATTACGCGGCTAACTAGGTGAAACGTCACTTACTAGCCACGAGTTCTGAAATCAAAATCCGAAACTCTAGGATTGTAGAGCTCGAAAAGTACTGTGAAATCAAGCTAAAAATCACCGAATTCAGAACTCGGAGTCAACGGATATTCATAAAACCGTTTACGTAAAGAAACCACATTTCGCGCCTAACTAGGTGAAACAAAACCTACTAGCCACGAGTTCTGAAATCAAAATCAGAAATGCCAGGATTGTAGAGCTCGAAAAGTAGTGTTAAATCAAGCTAAAAATCACCGAATTCAGAACTCGGAGTCAACGGATATTCATAAAACCGTTTACGTAAGGAAACCACATTTCGCGGCTAACTAGGTGAAACGAGACCTACATGCCACGAGTTCTGAAATCAAAATTCGAAATGCCAGGATTGTAGAGCTCGAAAATTTGTGTGAAATCAAGCTAAAAATCACCGAATTCAGAACTCGGAGTCAACGGATATTCATAAAACCGTTTACGTAAAGAAACCACATTTCGCGCCTAACTAGGTGAAACGAGACCTACAAGCCACGAGTTCTGAAATCAAAATCCGAAATGCCAGGATTGTTGATCTCGAAAAATAGTGTGAAATCAAGCTAAAAATCACCGAATTCAGAACTCGGAGTCAACGGATATTCATAAAACCGTTTACGTAAAGAAACCACGTTTCGCGGCAAACTAGGTGAAACGAGACCTACTATCCACGAGTTCTGAAATCAAAATCCGAAACTCCAGGATTGTAGAGCTCGAAAAGTAGTGTGAAATCAAGCTAAAAATCACCGAATTCAGAACTCGGAGTCAACGGATATTCATAAAACCGTTTACGTAAAGAAACCTTATTTCGCCGCTAACTAGGTGAAACGAGACCTACTAGCCACGAGTTCTGAAATCAAAATCCGAAACTCCAGGATTGTAGAGCTCGAAAATTAGTGTGAAATCAAGCTAAAAATCACCTAATTCAGAACTCGGAGTCAACGGATATTCATAAAACCGTTTACGTAAAGAAACCACTTTTCGCGCCTAACTAGGTGAAACGAGACCTACAAGCCACGAGTTCTGAAACCAAAATACGAAAGCCCAGGATTGTAGAGCTCGAAAAGTAGTGTGAAATCAAGCTAAAAATCACCGAATTCAGAACTCGGAGTCAACGAATATTCATAAAACCGTTTAAGTAAAGTAACCATATTTCGCGCCTAACTAGGTGAAACGAGACCTACTAGCCACGAGTTATGAAATCAAAATCCGAAACTCTAGGATTGTAGAGCTACAAAAGTAGTGTGAAATCAAGCTAAAAATCACCGAATTCAGAACTCGGAGTCAACGAATATTCATAAAACCGTTTACCTAAAGAAACCACATTTCGCGCCTAATTAGGTGAAACGAGACCTACTAGCCACGAGTTCTGAAATCAAAATCCGAAACGCCAGGATTTTAGATCTCGAAAAGTAGTGTGAAACCAAGATAAAAATCACCGAATTCAGAACTCGGAGTCAACGGATATTCATAAAACCGTTTACGTAAAGAAACCACATTTCGCGGCTAACTAGGTGAAACGAGACCTACTAGCCACGAGTTCAGAAATCAAAATCCGAAAATTTAGGATTGTAGAGCTCGAAAAGTAGTGTGAAATCAAGCTAAAAATCACCGAATTCAGAACTTGGAGTCAATAGATATTCATAAAACCGTTTACGTAAAGAAACCACATTTCGCGCCTAACTAGGTGAAACGAGACTTACTAGCCACGAGTTCTGAAATCAAAATCCGAAAGATCAGGATTGTAGAGCTCGCAAAGTAGTGTGAAATCAAGCTAAAAATCATCGAATTCAGAACTCGGAGTCAACGGATATTCATAAAATCGTTTACGTACAGAAACCACATTTCGCGGCTAACTAGGTGAAATGAGACCTACTAGCCACGAGTTCTGAAATCAAAATCCGAAACTCCAGGATTGTAGAGCTCGAAAAGTAGTGTGAAATCAAACTAAAAATCACCGAATTCAGAACTCGGAGTCAACGGATATTCATAAAACCGTTTACGTAAAGAAACCTTATTTCGCCGCTAACTAGGTGAAACGACACCTACTAGCCACGAGTTCTGAAATCAAAATCCGAAACTCCAGGATTGTAGAGCTCGAAAATTAGTGTGAAATCAAGCTAAAAATCACCCAATTCAGAACTCGGAGTCAACGGATATTCATAAAACCGTTTACGTAAAGAAACCACTTTTCGCGCCTAACTAGGTGAAACGAGACCTACAAGCCACGAGTTTTCAAATCAAAATCCGAAACCCCAGGATTGTAGAGCTCGAAAAGTAGTGTGAAATCAAGCTAAAAATCACCGAATTCAGAACTCGGAGTCAACGGATATTCATAAAACCGTTTAAGTAAAGTAACCATATTTCGCGCCTAACTAGGTGAAACGAGACCTACTAGCCACGAGTTATGAAATCAAAATCCGAAACTCCAGGATTTTAGAGCTCGAAAAGTAGTGTGAAATCAAGCTAAAAATCACTGAATTCAGAACTCGGAGTCAACGGATATTCATAAAACCGTTTACGTAAAGAAACCACATTTCGCGCCGAACTAGGTGAAACGAGACCTACAAGCCACGAGTTCAGAAATCAAAATCCGAAATGTCAGGATTATAGAGCTCGAAAAGTAGTGTGAAATCAAGCTAAAAATCGCCGAATTCAGAACTTGGAGTCAACGGATATTCATAAGACCGTTTACGTAAAGAAACCACATTTCGCGCCTAACTATGTGAAACGAGACCTACTAGCCACGAGTTCTGAAATCAAAATCCGAAATGTCAGGATTGTAGAGCTCAAAAAGTAGTGTGAAATCAAGCTAAAAATCACCGAATTCAGAACTCGGAGTCAACGGATATTCATAAAACCGTTTACGTAAAGAAACCACATTTTGCGCCAAATTAGGTGAAACGAGACCTACTAGCCACGAGTTCTGAAATCAAAATCCGAAACGCCAGGATTTTAGATCTCGAAAAGTAGTGTGAAATCAAGCTAAAAATCATCGAATTCAGAACTCGGAGTCAACGGATATTCATAAAATCGTTTACGTAAAGAAACCACGTTTCGCGGCTAACTAGGTGAAACGAGACCTACTAGCCACGAGTTCTGAAATAAAAATCCGAAACTCCAGGATTGTAGAGCTCGAAAAGTAGTGTGAAATCAAGCTAAAAATCACCGAATTCAGAACTCGGAGTCAACGGATATTCATAAAACCGTTTACGTAAAAAAACCTTATTTCGCCGCTAACTAGGTGAAACGAGACCTACTAGCCACGAGTTCTGAAATCAAAATCCGAAACTCCAGGATTGTAGAGCTCGAAAATTAGTGTGAAATCAAGCTAAAAATCACCTAATTCAGAACTCGGAGTCAACGGATATTCATAAAACCGTTACGTAAAGAAACCACTTTTCGCGCCTAACTAGGTGAAACGAGACCTACAAGCCACGAGTTCTGAAACCAAAATACGAAAGCCCAGGATTGTAGAGCTCGAAAAGTAGTGTGAAATCAAGCTAAAAATCACCGAATTCAGAACTCGGAGTCAACAAATATTCATAAAACCGTTTAAGTAAAGTAACCATATTTCGCGCCTAACTAGGTGAAACGAGACCTACTAGCCACGAGTTATGAAATCAAAATCCGAAACTCTAGGATTGTAGAGCTACAAAGGTAGTGTGAAATCAAGCTAAAAATCACCGAATTCAGAACTCGGAGTCAACGGATATTCATAAAACCGTTTACGTAAACAAACCACATCTCGCACCTAACTAGGTGAAACGAGACCTACTAGCCACGAGTTCTGAAATCAAAATCCGAAACTCCAGGATTGTAGAGCTCGAAAATTAGTGTGAAATCAAGCTAAAAATCACCCAATTCAGAACTCGGAGTCAACGGATATTCATAAAACCGTTTACGTAAAGAAACCACTTTTTGCGCCTAACTAGGTGAAACGAGACCTACAAGCCACGAGTTCTGAAATCAAAATACGAAAGCCCAGGATTGTAGAGCTCGGAAAGTAGTGTGAAATCAAGCTAAAAATCACCGAATTCAGAACTCGGAGTCAACGAATATTCATAAAACCGTTTAAGTAAAGTAACCATATTTCGCGCCTAACTAGGTGAAACGAGACCTACTAGCCACGAGTTATGAAATCAAAATCCGAAACTCTAGGATTGTAGAGCTACAAAAGTAGTGTGAAATCAAGCTAAAAATCACCAAATTCAGAACTCGAAGTCAACGGATATTCATAAAACCGTTTACGTAAAGAAACCACATTACGCGGCTAACTAGGTGAAACGTCACTTACTAGCCACGAGTTCTGAAATCAAAATTCGAAACTCTAGGATTGTAGAGCTCGAAAAGTAGTGTGAAATCAAGCTAAAAATCACCGAATTCAGAACTCGGAGTCAACGGATATTCATAAAACCGTTTACGTAAAGAAACCACATTTCGCGCCTAACTAGGTGAAACGAGACCTACTAGCCACGAGTTCTGAAATCAAAATCAGAAATGCCAGGATTGTAGAGCTCGAAAAGTAGTGTGAAATCAAGCTAAAAATCACCGAATTCAGAACTCGGAGTCAACGGATATTCATAAAACCGTTTACGTAAAGAAACCACATTTCGCGGCTAACTAGGTGAAACGAGACCTACATGCCACGAGTTCTGAAATCAAAATCCGAAATGCCAGGATTGTAGAGCTCGAAAATTAGTGTGAAATCAAGCTAAAAATCACCGAATTCAGAACTCGGAGTCAACGGATATTCATAAAACCGTTTACGTAAAGAAACCACATTTCGCGGCTAACTAGGTGAAACGAGACCTACAAGCCACGAGTTCTGAAATCAAAATCCGAAATGCCAGGATTGTAGATCTCGAAAAGTAGTGTGAAATCAAGCTAAAAATCACCAAATTCAGAACTCGGAGTCAACGGATATTCATAAAACCGTTTACGTAAAGAAACCACATTTCGCGCCTAACTATGTGAAACGAGACCTACTTGCCACGAGTTCTGAAATCAAAATCCGAAATGCCAGGATTGTAGATCTCAAAAAGTAGTGTGAAATCAAGCTAAAAATCACCGAATTTAGAACTCTGAGTCAACGGATATTCATAAAACCGTTTACGTAAAGAAACCACATTTCGCGCATAACTAGGTGAAACGAGACCTACTAGCCACGAGTTCTGAAATCAAAATCAGAAATTCCAGGATTGTAGAGCTCGAAAAGTAGTGTGAAATCAAGCTAAAAATCACCGAATTCAGAACTCGGAGTCAACGGATATTCATAAAACCGTTTACGTAAAGAAACCCCATTTCGCGGCTAACTAGGTGAAACGAGACCTACATGCCACGAGTTCAGAAATCAAAATCCGAAATGCCAGGATTGTAGAGCTCGAAAAGTAGTGTGAAATCAAGCTAAAAATCACCGAATTCAGAACTCGGAGTCAACGGATATTCATAAAACCGTTTACGTAAAGAAACCACATTTCGCGCCTAACTAGGTGAAACGAGACCTACAAGCCACGAGTTCTGAAATCAAAATCCGAAATGCTAGGATTGTAGATCTCGAAAAGTAGTCTGAAATCAAGCTAAAAATCACCGAATTCAGAACTCGGATTCAACGGATATTCATAAAACCGTTTACGTAAAGAAACCACATTTCGCGCCTAACTATGTGAAATGAGACCTACTTGCCACGAGTTCTGAAATCAAAATCCGAAATGCCAGGATTGTAGAGATCGAAAAGTAGTGTTAAATCAAGCTAAAAATCACCGAATTCAGAACTCGGAGTCAACGGATATTAATAAAACCGTTTACGTAAAGTAACCACATTTCGCGCCTAACTATGTGAAACGAGACCTACTAGCCACGAGTTCTGAAATCAAAATCCGAAATGCCAGGATTGTAGATCTCGAAAAGTAGTGTGAAATCAAGCTAAAAATCACCGAATTCAGAACTCGGAGTCAACGGATATTCATAAAACCGTTTACGTAAACAAACCACATTTCGCACCTAACTAGGTGAAATGAGACCTACTAGCCACGGGTTCTGAAATCAAAATCCGAAATGCGAGGATTGTAGAGCTCAAAAAGTAGTGTTAAATCAAGCTAAAAATCACCGAATTCAAAACTCGGAGTCAACGGATATTCACAAAACCGTTTACGTAAAGTAACCACATTTCGCGCCTAACTAGGTGAAACGAGACCTACTAGCCACGAGTTCTGAAATCAAAATACGAAAGCCCAGGATTGTAGAGCTCGAAAAGTAGTGTGAAATCAAGCTAAAAATCACCCAATTCAGAACTCGGAGTCAACGGATATTCATAAAACCGTTTACGTAAAGAAACCACTTTTCGCGCCTAACTAGGTGAAACGAGACCTACTAGCCACGAGTTCTGAAAACAAAATCCGAAACTCCAGGATTGTAGAGCTCGAAAATTAGTGTGAAATCAAGCTAAAAATCACCCAATTCAGAACTCGGAGTCAACGGATATTCATAAAACCGTTTACGTAAGGAAACCACTTTTCGCGCCTAACTAGGTGAAACGAGACCTACAAGCCACGAGTTCTGAAATAAAAATACGAAAGCCCAGGATTGTAGAGCTCGAAAAGTAGTGTGAAATCAAGCTAAAAATCACCGAATTCAGAACTCGGAGTCAACGAATATTCATAAAACCGTTTAAGTAAAGTAACCACATTTCGCGCCTAACTAGGTGAAACGAGACCTACTAGCCACGAGTTATGAAATCAAAATCCGAAACTCTAGGATTGTAGAGCTACAAAGGTAGTGTGAAATCAAGCTAAAAATCACCGAATTCAGAACTCGAAGTCAACGGATATTCATAAAACCGTTTACGTAAAGAAACCACATTTCGCGGCTAACTAGGTGAAACGTCACTTACTAGCCACGAGTTCTGAAATCAAAATCCGAAATGCCAGGATTGTAGAGCTCGAAAAGTACTGTGAAATCAAGCTAAAAATCACCGAATTCAGAACTCGGAGTCAACGGATATTCATAAAACCGTTTACGTAAAGAAACCACATTTCGCGCCTAACTAGGTGAAACGTCACTTACTAGCCACGAGTTCTGAAATCAAAATCCGAAATGCCAGGATTGTAGATCTCGAAAAGTAGTGTGAAATCAAGCTAAAAATCACCGAATTCAGAACTCGGAGTCAACGGATATTCATAAAACCGTTTACGTAAAGAAACCACATTTCGCGCCTAACTATGTGAAACGAGACCTACTTTCCACGAGTTCTGAAATCAAAATCCGAAATGCCAGGATTGTAGATCTCGAAAAGTAGTGTGAAATCAAGCTAAAAATCACCGAATTCAGAACTCGGAGTCAACGGATATTCATAAAACCGTTTACGTAAAGAAACCACATTTCGCGCCTAACTATGTGAAACGAGACCTACTAGCCACGAGTTCTGAAATCAAAATCCGAAATGCCAGGATTGTAGAGCTCCAAAAGTAGTGTGAAATCAAGCTAAAAATCACCGAATTCAGAACTCGGAGTCAACGGATATTCATAAAACCGTTTACGTAAACAAACCACATCTCGCACCTAACTAGGTGAAATGAGACCTACTAGCCACGGGTTCTGAAATCAAAATCCGAAATGCGAGGATTGTAGAGCTCAAAAAGTAGTGTTAAATCAAGCTAAAAATCACCGAATTCAGAACTCGGAGTCAACGGATATTTACAAAACCGTTTACGTAAAGTAACCACATTTCGCGCCTAACTAGGTGAAACAAGACCTACTAGCCACGAGTTCTGAAATAAAAATCCAAAACACCAGGATTGTAGAGATCGAAAAGTAGTGTTAAATCAAGCTAAAAATCACCGAATTCAGAACTCGGAGTCAACGGATATTAATAAAACCGTTTACGTAAAGTAACCACATTTCGCGCCTAACTATGTGAAACGAGACCTACTAGCCACGAGTTATGAAATCAAAATCCGAAACTCCAAGATTTTAGATCTCGAAAAGTAGTGTGAAATCAAGCTAAAAATCACCGAATTCAGAACTCGGAGTCAACGGATATTCACAAAACCGTTTACGTAAAGAAACCACATTTCGCGGCTAACTAGGTGAAACGAGACCTACAAGCCACGAGTTCTGAAATCAAAATCCGAAATGCCAGGATTGTAGATCTCGAAAAGTAGTGTGAAATCAAGCTAAAAATCACCAAATTCAGAACTCGGAGTCAACGGATATTCATAAAACCGTTTACGTAAAGAAACCACATTTCGCGCCTAACTATGTGAAACGAGACCTACTTGCCACGAGTTCTGAAATCAAAATCCGAAATGCCAGGATTGTAGATCTCAAAAAGTAGTGTGAAATCAAGCTAAAAATCACCGAATTCAGAACTCGGAGTCAACGGATATTCATAAAACCGTTTACGTAAAGAAACCACATTTCGCGCCTAACTAGGTGAAACGTCACTTACTAGCCACGAGTTCTGAAATCAAAATCCGAAATGCCAGGATTGTAGATCTCGAAAAGTAGTGTGAAATCAAGCTAAAAATCACCGAATTCAGAACTCGGAGTCAACGGATATTCATAAAACCGTTTACGTAAAGAAACCACATTTCGCGCCTAACTATGTGAAACGAGACCTACTTTCCACGAGTTCTGAAATCAAAATCCGAAATGCCAGGATTGTAGATCTCGAAAAGTAGTGTGAAATCAAGCTAAAAATCACCGAATTCAGAACTCGGAGTCAACGGATATTCATAAAACCGTTTACGTAAAGAAACCACATTTCGCGCCTAACTATGTGAAACGAGACCTACTAGCCACGAGTTCTGAAATCAAAATCCGAAATGCCAGGATTGTAGAGCTCCAAAAGTAGTGTGAAATCAAGCTAAAAATCACCGAATTCAGAACTCGGAGTCAACGGATATTCATAAAACCGTTTACGTAAACAAACCACATCTCGCACCTAACTAGGTGAAATGAGACCTACTAGCCACGGGTTCTGAAATCAAAATCCGAAATGCGAGGATTGTAGAGCTCAAAAAGTAGTGTTAAATCAAGCTAAAAATCACCGAATTCAGAACTCGGAGTCAACGGATATTTACAAAACCGTTTACGTAAAGTAACCACATTTCGCGCCTAACTAGGTGAAACAAGACCTACTAGCCACGAGTTCTGAAATAAAAATCCAAAACACCAGGATTGTAGAGATCGAAAAGTAGTGTTAAATCAAGCTAAAAATCACCGAATTCAGAACTCGGAGTCAACGGATATTAATAAAACCGTTTACGTAAAGTAACCACATTTCGCGCCTAACTATGTGAAACGAGACCTACTAGCCACGAGTTATGAAATCAAAATCCGAAACTCCAAGATTTTAGATCTCGAAAAGTAGTGTGAAATCAAGCTAAAAATCACCGAATTCAGAACTCGGAGTCAACGGATATTCACAAAACCGTTTACGTAAAGAAATCACATTTCGCGGCTAACTAGGTGAAACGAGACCTACAAGCCACGAGTTCTGAAATCAAAATCCGAAATGCCAGGATTGTAGATCTCGAAAAGTAGTGTGAAATCAAGCTAAAAATCACCAAATTCAGAACTCGGAGTCAACGGATATTCATAAAACCGTTTACGTAAAGAAACCACATTTCGCGCCTAACTATGTGAAACGAGACCTACTTGCCACGAGTTCTGAAATCAAAATCCGAAATGCCAGGATTGTAGATCTCAAAAAGTAGTGTGAAATCAAGCTAAAAATCACCGAATTTAGAACTCTGAGTCAACGGATATTCATAAAACCGTTTACGTAAAGAAACCACATTTCGCGCATAACTAGGTGAAACGAGACCTACTAGCCACGAGTTCTGAAATCAAAATCAGAAATGCCAGGATTGTAGAGCTCGAAAAGTAGTGTGAAATCAAGCTAAAAATCACCGAATTCAGAACTCGGAGTCAACGGATATTCATAAAACCGTTTACGTAAAGAAACCCCATTTCGCGGCTAACTAGGTGAAACGAGACCTACATGCCACGAGTTCAGAAATCAAAATCCGAAATGCCAGGATTGTAGAGCTCGAAAAGTAGTGTGAAATCAAGCTAAAAATCACCGAATTCAGAACTCGGAGTCAACGGATATTCATAAAACCGTTTACGTAAAGAAACCACATTTCGCGCCTAACTAGGTGAAACGAGACCTACAAGCCACGAGTTCTGAAATCAAAATCCGAAATGCTAGGATTGTAGATCTCGAAAAGTAGTCTGAAATCAAGCTAAAAATCACCGAATTCAGAACTCGGATTCAACGGATATTCATAAAACCGTTTACGTAAAGAAACCACATTTCGCGCCTAACTATGTGAAATGAGACCTACTTGCCACGAGTTCTGAAATCAAAATCCGAAATGCCAGGATTGTAGAGATCGAAAAGTAGTGTTAAATCAAGCTAAAAATCACCGAATTCAGAACTCGGAGTCAACGGATATTAATAAAACCGTTTACGTAAAGTAACCACATTTCGCGCCTAACTATGTGAAACGAGACCTACTAGCCACGAGTTCTGAAATCAAAATCCGAAATGCCAGGATTGTAGATCTCGAAAAGTAGTGTGAAATCAAGCTAAAAATCACCGAATTCAGAACTCGGAGTCAACGGATATTCATAAAACCGTTTACGTAAACAAACCACATTTCGCACCTAACTAGGTGAAATGAGACCTACTAGCCACGGGTTCTGAAATCAAAATCCGAAATGCGAGGATTGTAGAGCTCAAAAAGTAGTGTTAAATCAAGCTAAAAATCACCGAATTCAAAACTCGGAGTCAACGGATATTCACAAAACCGTTTACGTAAAGTAACCACATTTCGCGCCTAACTAGGTGAAACGAGACCTACTAGCCACGAGTTCTGAAATCAAAATACGAAAGCCCAGGATTGTAGAGCTCGAAAAGTAGTGTGAAATCAAGCTAAAAATCACCCAATTCAGAACTCGGAGTCAACGGATATTCATAAAACCGTTTACGTAAAGAAACCACTTTTCGCGCCTAACTAGGTGAAACGAGACCTACTAGCCACGAGTTCTGAAAACAAAATCCGAAACTCCAGGATTGTAGAGCTCGAAAATTAGTGTGAAATCAAGCTAAAAATCACCCAATTCAGAACTCGGAGTCAACGGATATTCATAAAACCGTTTACGTAAAGAAACCACTTTTCGCGCCTAACTAGGTGAAACGAGACCTACAAGCCACGAGTTCTGAAATAAAAATACGAAAGCCCAGGATTGTAGAGCTCGAAAAGTAGTGTGAAATCAAGCTAAAAATCACCGAATTCAGAACTCGGAGTCAACGAATATTCATAAAACCGTTTAAGTAAAGTAACCACATTTCGCGCCTAACTAGGTGAAACGAGACCTACTAGCCACGAGTTATGAAATCAAAATCCGAAATGCCAGGATTGTAGAGCTCCAAAAGTAGTGTGAAATCAAGCTAAAAATCACCGAATTCAGAACTCGGAGTCAACGGATATTCATAAAACCGTTTACGTAAAGAAACCACATTTCGCGCCTAACTATGTGAAACGAGACCTACTAGCCACGAGTTCTGAAATCAAAATCCGAAATGCCAGGATTGTAGAGCTCCAAAAGTAGTGTGAAATCAAGCTAAAAATCACCGAATTCAGAACTCGGAGTCAACGGATATTCATAAAACCGTTTACGTAAACAAACCACATCTCGCACCTAACTAGGTGAAATGAGACCTACTAGCCACGGGTTCTGAAATCAAAATCCGAAATGCGAGGATTGTAGAGCTCAAAAAGTAGTGTTAAATCAAGCTAAAAATCACCGAATTCAGAACTCGGAGTCAACGGATATTTACAAAACCGTTTACGTAAAGTAACCACATTTCGCGCCTAACTAGGTGAAACAAGACCTACTAGCCACGAGTTCTGAAATAAAAATCCAAAACACCAGGATTGTAGAGATCGAAAAGTAGTGTTAAATCAAGCTAAAAATCACCGAATTCAGAACTCGGAGTCAACGGATATTAATAAAACCGTTTACGTAAAGTAACCACATTTCGCGCCTAACTATGTGAAACGAGACCTACTAGCCACGAGTTATGAAATCAAAATCCGAAACTCCAAGATTTTAGATCTCGAAAAGTAGTGTGAAATCAAGCTAAAAATCACCGAATTCAGAACTCGGAGTCAACGGATATTCACAAAACCGTTTACGTAAAGAAACCACATTTCGCGGCTAACTAGGTGAAACGAGACCTACAAGCCACGAGTTCTGAAATCAAAATCCGAAATGCCAGGATTGTAGATCTCGAAAAGTAGTGTGAAATCAAGCTAAAAATCACCAAATTCAGAACTCGGAGTCAACGGATATTCATAAAACCGTTTACGTAAAGAAACCACATTTCGCGCCTAACTATGTGAAACGAGACCTACTTGCCACGAGTTCTGAAATCAAAATCCGAAATGCCAGGATTGTAGATCTCAAAAAGTAGTGTGAAATCAAGCTAAAAATCACCGAATTCAGAACTCGGAGTCAACGGATATTCATAAAACCGTTTACGTAAAGAAACCACATTTCGCGCCTAACTAGGTGAAACGTCACTTACTAGCCACGAGTTCTGAAATCAAAATCCGAAATGCCAGGATTGTAGATCTCGAAAAGTAGTGTGAAATCAAGCTAAAAATCACCGAATTCAGAACTCGGAGTCAACGGATATTCATAAAACCGTTTACGTAAAGAAACCACATTTCGCGCCTAACTATGTGAAACGAGACCTACTTTCCACGAGTTCTGAAATCAAAATCCGAAATGCCAGGATTGTAGATCTCGAAAAGTAGTGTGAAATCAAGCTAAAAATCACCGAATTCAGAACTCGGAGTCAACGGATATTCATAAAACCGTTTACGTAAAGAAACCACATTTCGCGCCTAACTATGTGAAACGAGACCTACTAGCCACGAGTTCTGAAATCAAAATCCGAAATGCCAGGATTGTAGAGCTCCAAAAGTAGTGTGAAATCAAGCTAAAAATCACCGAATTCAGAACTCGGAGTCAACGGATATTCATAAAACCGTTTACGTAAACAAACCACATCTCGCACCTAACTAGGTGAAATGAGACCTACTAGCCACGGGTTCTGAAATCAAAATCCGAAATGCGAGGATTGTAGAGCTCAAAAAGTAGTGTTAAATCAAGCTAAAAATCACCGAATTCAGAACTCGGAGTCAACGGATATTTACAAAACCGTTTACGTAAAGTAACCACATTTCGCGCCTAACTAGGTGAAACAAGACCTACTAGCCACGAGTTCTGAAATAAAAATCCAAAACACCAGGATTGTAGAGATCGAAAAGTAGTGTTAAATCAAGCTAAAAATCACCGAATTCAGAACTCGGAGTCAACGGATATTAATAAAACCGTTTACGTAAAGTAACCACATTTCGCGCCTAACTATGTGAAACGAGACCTACTAGCCACGAGTTATGAAATCAAAATCCGAAACTCCAAGATTTTAGATCTCGAAAAGTAGTGTGAAATCAAGCTAAAAATCACCGAATTCAGAACTCGGAGTCAACGGATATTCACAAAACCGTTTACGTAAAGAAACCACATTTCGCGGCTAACTAGGTGAAACGAGACCTACAAGCCACGAG
Source organism: Euonymus europaeus (assembly GCA_963580455.1). Classification (NCBI taxonomy): domain Eukaryota; kingdom Viridiplantae; phylum Streptophyta; class Magnoliopsida; order Celastrales; family Celastraceae; genus Euonymus; species Euonymus europaeus. The sequence continues at coordinate 26,389,024 of OY756966.1, read as the reverse complement.
TTCTGAAATCAAAATCCGAAATGCCAGGATTGTAGATCTCGAAAAGTAGTGTGAAATCAAGCTAAAAATCACCAAATTCAGAACTCGGAGTCAACGGATATTCATAAAACCGTTTACGTAAAGAAACCACATTTCGCGCCTAACTATGTGAAACGAGACCTACTTGCCACGAGTTCTGAAATCAAAATCCGAAATGCCAGGATTGTAGATCTCAAAAAGTAGTGTGAAATCAAGCTAAAAATCACCGAATTTAGAACTCTGAGTCAACGGATATTCATAAAACCGTTTACGTAAAGAAACCACATTTCGCGCATAACTAGGTGAAACGAGACCTACTAGCCACGAGTTCTGAAATCAAAATCAGAAATGCCAGGATTGTAGAGCTCGAAAAGTAGTGTGAAATCAAGCTAAAAATCACCGAATTCAGAACTCGGAGTCAACGGATATTCATAAAACCGTTTACGTAAAGAAACCCCATTTCGCGGCTAACTAGGTGAAACGAGACCTACATGCCACGAGTTCAGAAATCAAAATCCGAAATGCCAGGATTGTAGAGCTCGAAAAGTAGTGTGAAATCAAGCTAAAAATCACCGAATTCAGAACTCGGAGTCAACGGATATTCATAAAACCGTTTACGTAAAGAAACCACATTTCGCGCCTAACTAGGTGAAACGAGACCTACAAGCCACGAGTTCTGAAATCAAAATCCGAAATGCTAGGATTGTAGATCTCGAAAAGTAGTCTGAAATCAAGCTAAAAATCACCGAATTCAGAACTCGGATTCAACGGATATTCATAAAACCGTTTACGTAAAGAAACCACATTTCGCGCCTAACTATGTGAAATGAGACCTACTTGCCACGAGTTCTGAAATCAAAATCCGAAATGCCAGGATTGTAGAGATCGAAAAGTAGTGTTAAATCAAGCTAAAAATCACCGAATTCAGAACTCGGAGTCAACGGATATTAATAAAACCGTTTACGTAAAGTAACCACATTTCGCGCCTAACTATGTGAAACGAGACCTACTAGCCACGAGTTCTGAAATCAAAATCCGAAATGCCAGGATTGTAGATCTCGAAAAGTAGTGTGAAATCAAGCTAAAAATCACCGAATTCAGAACTCGGAGTCAACGGATATTCATAAAACCGTTTACGTAAACAAACCACATTTCGCACCTAACTAGGTGAAATGAGACCTACTAGCCACGGGTTCTGAAATCAAAATCCGAAATGCGAGGATTGTAGAGCTCAAAAAGTAGTGTTAAATCAAGCTAAAAATCACCGAATTCAAAACTCGGAGTCAACGGATATTCACAAAACCGTTTACGTAAAGTAACCACATTTCGCGCCTAACTAGGTGAAACGAGACCTACTAGCCACGAGTTCTGAAATCAAAATACGAAAGCCCAGGATTGTAGAGCTCGAAAAGTAGTGTGAAATCAAGCTAAAAATCACCCAATTCAGAACTCGGAGTCAACGGATATTCATAAAACCGTTTACGTAAAGAAACCACTTTTCGCGCCTAACTAGGTGAAACGAGACCTACTAGCCACGAGTTCTGAAAACAAAATCCGAAACTCCAGGATTGTAGAGCTCGAAAATTAGTGTGAAATCAAGCTAAAAATCACCCAATTCAGAACTCGGAGTCAACGGATATTCATAAAACCGTTTACGTAAAGAAACCACTTTTCGCGCCTAACTAGGTGAAACGAGACCTACAAGCCACGAGTTCTGAAATAAAAATACGAAAGCCCAGGATTGTAGAGCTCGAAAAGTAGTGTGAAATCAAGCTAAAAATCACCGAATTCAGAACTCGGAGTCAACGAATATTCATAAAACCGTTTAAGTAAAGTAACCACATTTCGCGCCTAACTAGGTGAAACGAGACCTACTAGCCACGAGTTATGAAATCAAAATCCGAAACTCTAGGATTGTAGAGCTACAAAGGTAGTGTGAAATCAAGCTAAAAATCACCGAATTCAGAACTCGAAGTCAACGGATATTCATAAAACCGTTTACGTAAAGAAACCACATTTCGCGGCTAACTAGGTGAAACGTCACTTACTAGCCACGAGTTCTGAAATCAAAATCCGAAATGCCAGGATTGTAGAGCTCGAAAAGTACTGTGAAATCAAGCTAAAAATCACCGAATTCAGAACTCGGAGTCAATGGATATTCATAAAACCGTTTACGTAAAGAAACCACATTTCGCGCCTAACTAGGTGAAACGTCACTTACTAGCCACGAGTTCTGAAATCAAAATCCGAAATGCCAGGATTGTAGATCTCGAAAAGTAGTGTGAAATCAAGCTAAAAATCACCGAATTCAGAACTCGGAGTCAACGGATATTCATAAAACCGTTTACGTAAAGAAACCACATTTCGCGCCTAACTATGTGAAACGAGACCTACTTTCCACGAGTTCTGAAATCAAAATCCGAAATGCCAGGATTGTAGATCTCGAAAAGTAGTGTGAAATCAAGCTAAAAATCACCGAATTCAGAACTCGGAGTCAACGGATATTCATAAAACCGTTTACGTAAAGAAACCACATTTCGCGCCTAACTATGTGAAACGAGACCTACTAGCCACGAGTTCTGAAATCAAAATCCGAAATGCCAGGATTGTAGAGCTCCAAAAGTAGTGTGAAATCAAGCTAAAAATCACCGAATTCAGAACTCGGAGTCAACGGATATTCATAAAACCGTTTACGTAAACAAACCACATCTCGCACCTAACTAGGTGAAATGAGACCTACTAGCCACGGGTTCTGAAATCAAAATCCGAAATGCGAGGATTGTAGAGCTCAAAAAGTAGTGTTAAATCAAGCTAAAAATCACCGAATTCAGAACTCGGAGTCAACGGATATTTACAAAACCGTTTACGTAAAGTAACCACATTTCGCGCCTAACTAGGTGAAACAAGACCTACTAGCCACGAGTTCTGAAATAAAAATCCAAAACACCAGGATTGTAGAGATCGAAAAGTAGTGTTAAATCAAGCTAAAAATCACCGAATTCAGAACTCGGAGTCAACGGATATTAATAAAACCGTTTACGTAAAGTAACCACATTTCGCGCCTAACTATGTGAAACGAGACCTACTAGCCACGAGTTATGAAATCAAAATCCGAAACTCCAAGATTTTAGATCTCGAAAAGTAGTGTGAAATCAAGCTAAAAATCACCGAATTCAGAACTCGGAGTCAACGGATATTCACAAAACCGTTTACGTAAAGAAACCACATTTCGCGCCTAACTAGGTGAAACGAGACCTATTAGCCACGAGTTCTGAAATCAAAATCCGAAATGCCAGAATTGTAGAGCTCGAAAAGTAGTGTGAAATCAAGCTAAAAATCACCGAATTCAGAACTCGGAGTGAACGGATATTCATAAAACCGTTTACGTAAAGAAACCACATTTCGCGCCTAACTAGGTGAAACGAGACCTACTAGCCACGAGTTCTGAAATCAAAATCCGAAATGCCAGGATTGTAGAGCTCGAAAAGTAGTGTGAAATCAAGCTAAAAATCACCGAATTCAGAACTCGGAGTCAACGGATATTCATAAAACCGTTACGTAAAGAAACCACATTTCGCGCCTAACTAGGTGAAACGAGACCTACAAGCCACGAGTTCTGAAATAAAAATCCGAAACGCCAGGATTATAGATCTCGAAAATTAGTGTGAAATCAAGCTAAAATCACCGAATTCAGAACTCGGAGTCAACGGATATTCATCAAACCGTTTCGTAAAGAAACCACATTTCGCGCCTAACTATGTGAAATGAGACCTACTAACCACGGGTTCTGAAATCAAAATCCGAAACTCTAGGATTGTAGAGCTCAAAAAGTAGTGTGAAATCAAGCTAAAACTCACCGAATTCAGAACTCGGAGTCAACGGATATTCATAAAACCGTTTACGTAAAGTAAACACATTTCGCGCCTAACTAGGTGAAACGAGACCTACTAGCCACGAGTTCTGAAATCAAAATACGAAAGCCCAGGATTGTAGAGCTCGAAAAGTAGTGTGAAATCAAGCTAAAAATCACCCAATTCAGAACTCGGAGTCAACGGATATTCATAAAACCGTTTACGTAAAGAAACCACTTTTCGCGCCTAACTAGGTGAAACGAGACCTACAAACCACGAGTTCTGAAATCAAAATACGAAAGCCCAGGATTGTAGAGCTCGAAAAGTAGTGTGAAATCAAGCTAAAAATCACCGAATTCAGAACTCGGAGTCAACGAATATTCATAAAACCGTTTAAGTAAAGTAACCACATTTCGCGCCTAACTAGGTGAAACGAGACCTACTAGCCACGAGTTATGAAATCAAAATCCGAAACTCTAGGATTGTAGAGCTACAAAAGTAGTGTGAAATCAAGCTAAAAATCACCGAATTCAGAACTCGGAGTCAACGGATATTCATAAAACCGTTTACGTAAACAAACAACATTTCGCACCTAACTAGGTGAAATGAGACCTACTAGCCACGGGTTCTAAAATCAAAATCCGAAATGCGAGGATTGTAGAGCTCAAAAAGTAGTGTTAAATCAAGCCAAAAATCACCGAATTCAGAACTCGGAGTCAACGGATATTCACAAAACCGTTTACGTAAAGTAACCACATTTCGCGCCTAACTAGGTGAAACGAGACCTACTAGCCACGAGTTCTGAAATAAAAATCCAAAACACCAGGATTGTAGAGATCGAAAAGTAGTGTTAAATCAAGCTAAAACTCACCGAATTCAGAACTCGGAGACAACGGATATTAATAAAACCGTTTACGTAAAGTAACCACATTTCGCGCCTAACTATGTGAAACGAGACCTACTAGCCACGAGTTATGAAATCAAAATCCGAAACTCCAAGATTTTAGATCTCGAAAAGTAGTGTGAAATCAAGCTAAAAATCACCGAATTCAGAACTCGGAGTCAACGGATATTCACAAAACCGTTTACGTAAAGAAACCACATTTCGCGCCTAACTAGGTGAAACGAGACCTAAAAGCCACGAGTTCTGAAATCAAAATCCGAAATGCCAGGATTGTAGATCTCGAAAAGTAGTATGAAATCAAGCTAAAAATCACCGAATTCAGAACTCGGATTCAACGGATATTCATAAAACCGTTTACGTAAAGAAACCACATTACGCGCCTAACTATGTGAAACGAGACCTACTTGCCACGAGTTCTGAAATCAAAATCCGAAATGCCAGGATTGTAGATCCCGAAAAGTAGTGTGAAATCAAGCTAAAAATCACCGAATTCAGAACTCGGAGTCAACGGATATTCATAAAACCGTTTACGTAAAGAAACCACATTTCGCGCCTAACTAGGTGAAACGAGACCTACTAGCCACGAGATCTGAAATCAAAATCAGAAATGCCAGGATTGTAGAGCTCGAAAAGTAGTGTGAAATCAAGCTAAAAATCACCGAATTCAGAACTCGGAGTCAACGGATATTCATAAAACCGTTTACGTAAAGAAACCCCATTTCGCGGCTAACTAGGTGAAACGAGACCTACATGCCACGAGTTCTGAAATCAAAATCCGAAATGCCAGGATTGTAGAGCTCGAAAAGTAGTGTGAAGTCAAGCTAAAAATCACCGAATTCAGAACTCGGAGTCAACGGATATTCATAAAACCGTTTACGTAAAGAAACCACATTTCGCGCCTAACTAGGTGAAACGAGACCTACAAGCCACGAGTTCTGAAATCAGAATCCGAAATGCCGGGATTGTAGATCTCGAAAAGTAGTATGAAATCAAGCTAAAAATCACCGAATTCAGAACTCGGATTCAACGGATATTCATAAAACCGTTTACGTAAAGAAACCACATTTCACGCCTAACTATGTGAAACGAGACCTACTTGCCACGAGTTCTGAAATCAAAATCCGAAATTCCAGGATTGTAGATCTCGAAAAGTAGTGTGAAATCAAGCTAAAAATCACCGAATTCAGAACTCGGAGTCAACGGATATTCATAAAACCGTTTACGTAAAGAAACCACATTTCGCGCCTAACTATGTGAAACGAGACCTACTAGCCACGAGTTCTGAAATCAAAATCCGAAATGCCAGGATTGTAGAGCTCGAAAAGTAGTGTGAAATCAAGCTAAAAATCACCGAATTCAGAACTCGGAGTCAACGGATATTCATAAAACCGTTTACGTAAACAAACCACATTTCGCACCTAACTAGGTGAAATGAGACCTACTAGCCACGGGTTCTGAAATCAAAATCCGAAATGCGAGGATTGTAGAGCTCAAAAAGTAGTGTTAAATCAAGCTAAAAATCACCGAATTCAGAACTCGGAGTCAACGGATATTCACAAAACCGTTTACGTAAAGAAACCACATTTCGCGCCTAACTATGTGAAACGAGACCTACTTGCCACGAGTTCTGAAATCAAAAATCCGAAATGCCAGGATTGTAGATCTCGAAAAGTAGTGTGAAATCAAGCTAAAAATCACCGAATTCAGAACTCGGAGTCAACGGATATTCATAAAACCGTTTACGTAAAGAAACCACATTTCGCGCCTAACTATGTGAAACGAGACCTAAAAGCCACGAGTTCTGAAATCAAAATCCGAAATGCGAGGATTGTAGAGCTCAAAAAGTAGTGTTAAATCAAGCCAAAAATCACCGAATTCAGAACTCGGAGTCAACGGATATTCACAAAACCGTTTACGTAAAGTAACCACATTTCGCGCCTAACTAGGTGAAACGAGACCTACTAGCCACGAGTTCTGAAATAAAAATCCAAAACACCAGGATTGTAGAGATCGAAAAGTAGTGTTAAATCAAGCTAAAAATCACCGAATTCAGAACTCGGAGTCAACGGATATTAATAAAACCGTTTACGTAAAGTAACCACATTTCGCGCCTAACTATGTGAAACGAGACCTACTAGCCACGAGTTATGAAATCAAAATCCGAAACTCCAAGATTTTAGATCTCGAAAAGTAGTGTGAAATCAAGCTAAAAATCACCGAATTCAGAACTCGGGGTCAACGGATATTCATAAAACCGTTTACGTAAAGAAACCACATTTCGCGCCTAACTAGGTGAAACGAGACCAACTAGCCACGAGATCTGAAATCAAAATCAGAAATGCCAGGATTGTAGAGCTCGAAAAGTAGTGTGAAATCAAGCTAAAAATCACCGAATTCAGAACTCGGAGTCAACGGATATTCATAAAACCGTTTACGTAAAGAAACCCCATTTCGCGGCTAACTAGGTGAAACGAGACCTACATGCCACGGGTTCTGAAATCAAAATCCGAACTGCCAGGATTGTAGAGCTCGAAAAGTAGTGTGAAGTCAAGCTAAAAATCACCGAATTCAGAACTCGGAGTCAACGGATATTCATAAAACCGTTTACGTAAAGAAACCACATTTCGCGCCTAACTAGGTGAAAGGAGACCAACAAGCCACGATTTCTGAAATCAAAATCCGAAATGCCAGGATTGTAGATCTCGAAAAGTAGTATGAAATCAAGCTAAAAATCACCGAATTCAGAACTCGGAGTCAACGGATATTCATAAAACCGTTTACGTAAAGAAACCACATTTCGCGCCTAACTATGTGAAACGAGACCTACTAGCCACGAGTTCTGAAATCAAAATCCGAAATGCCAGGATTGTAGAGCTCGAAAAGTAGTGTGAAATCAAGCTAAAAATCACCGAATTCAGAACTCGGAGTCAACGGATATTCATAAAACCGTTTACGTAAACAAACCACATTTCGCACCTAACTAGGTGAAATGAGACCTACTAGCCACGGGTTCTGAAATCAAAATCCGAAATGCGAGGATTGTAGAGCTCAAAAAGTAGTGTTAAATCAAGCTAAAAATCACCGAATTCAGAACTCGGAGTCAACGGATATTCACAAAACCGTTTACGTAAAGTAACCACATTTCGCGCCTAACTAGGTGAAACGAGACCTACTAGCCACGAGTTCTGAAATCAAAATACGAAAGCCCAGGATTGTAGAGCTCGAAAAGTAGTGTGAAATCAAGCTAAAAATCACCCAATTCAGAACTCGGAGTCAACGGATATTCATAAAACCGTTTACGTAAAGAAACCACTTTTCGCGCCTAACTAGGTGAAACGAGACCTACTAGCCACGAGTTCTGAAATCAAAATCCAAAACTCCAGGATTGTAGAGCTCGAAAATTACTGTGAAATCAAGCTAAAAATCACCCAATTCAGAACTCGGAGTCAACGGATATTCATAAAACCGTTTACGTAAAGAAACCACTTTTCGCGCCTAACTAGGTGAAACGAGACCTACAAGCCACGAGTTCTGAAATCAAAATACGAAAGCCCAGGATTGTAGAGCTCGAAAAGTAGTGTGAAATCAAGCTAAAAATCACCGAATTCAGAACTCGGAGTCAACGAATATTCATAAAACCGTTTAAGTAAAGTAACCACATTTCGCGCCTAACTAGGTGAAACGAGACCTACTAGCCACGAGTTATGAAATCAAAATCCGAAACTCTAGGATTGTAGAGCTACAAAAGTAGTGTGAAATCAAGCTAAAAATCACCGAATTCAGAACTCGAAGTCAACGGATATTCATAAAACCGTTTACGTAAAGAAACCACATTTCGCGGCTAACTAGGTGAAACGTCACTTACTAGCCACGAGTTCTGAAATCAAAATCCGAAATGCCAGGATTGTAGAGCTCGAAAAGGAGTGTGAAATCAAGCTAAAAATCACCGAATTCAGAACTCGGAGTCAACGGATATTCATAAAACCGTTTACGTAAAGAAACCACTTTTCGCGCCTAACTAGGTGAAACGAGACCTACTAGCCACGAGTTCTGAAATCAAAATCCAAAACTCCAGGATTGTAGAGCTCGAAAATTACTGTGAAATCAAGCTAAAAATCACCCAATTCAGAACTCGGAGTCAACGGATATTCATAAAACCGTTTACGTAAAGAAACCACTTTTCGCGCCTAACTAGGTGAAACGAGACCTACAAGCCACGAGTTCTGAAATCAAAATACGAAAGCCCAGGATTGTAGAGCTCGAAAAGTAGTGTGAAATCAAGCTAAAAATCACCGAATTCAGAACTCGGAGTCAACGAATATTCATAAAACCGTTTAAGTAAAGTAACCACATTTCGCACCTAACTAGGTGAAATGAGACCTACTAGCCACGGGTTCTGAAATCAAAATCCGAAATGCGAGGATTGTAGAGCTCAAAAAGTAGTGTTAAATCAAGCTAAAAATCACCGAATTCAGAACTCGGAGTCAACGGATATTCACAAAACCGTTTACGTAAAGTAACCACATTTCGCGCCTAACTAGGTGAAACGAGACCTACTAGCCACGAGTTCTGAAATCAAAATACGAAAGCCCAGGATTGTAGAGCTCGAAAAGTAGTGTGAAATCAAGCTAAAAATCACCCAATTCAGAACTCGGAGTCAACGGATATTCATAAAACCGTTTACGTAAAGAAACCACTTTTCGCGCCTAACTAGGTGAAACGAGACCTACTAGCCACGAGTTCTGAAATCAAAATCCAAAACTCCAGGATTGTAGAGCTCGAAAATTACTGTGAAATCAAGCTAAAAATCACCCAATTCAGAACTCGGAGTCAACGGATATTCATAAAACCGTTTACGTAAAGAAACCACTTTTCGCGCCTAACTAGGTGAAACGAGACCTACAAGCCACGAGTTCTGAAATCAAAATACGAAAGCCCAGGATTGTAGAGCTCGAAAAGTAGTGTGAAATCAAGCTAAAAATCACCGAATTCAGAACTCGGAGTCAACGAATATTCATAAAACCGTTTAAGTAAAGTAACCACATTTCGCGCCTAACTAGGTGAAACGAGACCTACTAGCCACGAGTTATGAAATCAAAATCCGAAACTCTAGGATTGTAGAGCTACAAAAGTAGTGTGAAATCAAGCTAAAAATCACCGAATTCAGAACTCGAAGTCAACGGATATTCATAAAACCGTTTACGTAAAGAAACCACATTTCGCGGCTAACTAGGTGAAACGTCACTTACTAGCCACGAGTTCTGAAATCAAAATCCGAAATGCCAGGATTGTAGAGCTCGAAAAGGAGTGTGAAATCAAGCTAAAAATCACCGAATTCAGAACTCGGAGTCAACGGATATTCATAAAACCGTTTACGTAAAGAAACCACATTTCGCGCCTAACTAGGTGAAACGAGACCTACAAGCCACGAGTTCTGAAATTAAAATCCGAAATGCCAGGATTGTAGATCTCGAAAAGTTGTGTGAAATCAAGCTAAAAATCACCGAATTCAGAACTCGGAGTCAACGGATATTCATAAAACCGTTTACGTAAAGAAACCACATTTCGCGCCTAACTATGTGAAACGAGACCTACTTGCCACGAGTTCTGAAATCAAAATCCGAAATGCCAGGATTGTAGATCTCGAAAAGTAGTGTGAAATCAAGCTAAAAATCACCGAATTCAGAACTCGGAGTCAACGGATATTCATAAAACCGTTTACGTAAAGAAACCACATTTCGCGCCTAACTATGTGAAACGAGACCTACTAGCCACGAGTTCTGAAATCAAAATCCGAAATGCCAGGATTGTAGAGCTCGAAAATTAGTGTGAAATCAAGCTAAAAATCACCGAATTCAGAACTCGGAGTCAACGGATATTCATAAAACCGTTTACGTAAACAAACAACATTTCGCGCCTAACTAGGTGAAACGAGACCAACTAGCCACGGGTTCTGAAATCAAAATCAGAAATGCCAGGATTGTAGAGCTCGAAAAGTAGTGTTAAATCAAGCTAAAAATCACCGAATTCAGAACTCGGAGTCAACGGATATTCACAAAACCGTTTACGTAAAGAAACCCCATTTTGCGGCTAACTAGGTGAAACGAGACCTACTAGCCACGAGTTCTGAAATAAAAATCCAAAACACCAGGATTGTAGAGATCGAAAATTAGTGTTAAATCAAGCTAAAAATCACCGAATTCAGAACTCGGATTCAACGGATATTCATAAAACCGTTTACGTAAAGAAACCACATTTCGCGCCTAACTATGTGAAACGAGACCTACTTGCCACGAGTTCTGAAATCAAAATCTGAAATGCCAGGATTGTAGATCTCGAAAAGTAGTGTGAAATCAAGCTAAAAATCACCGAATTCAGAACTCGGAGTCAACGGATATTCATAAAACCGTTTACGTAAAGAAACCACATTTCGCGCCTAACTATGTGAAACGAGACCTACTAGCCACGAGTTCTGAAATCAAAATCCGAAATGCCAGGATTGTAGAGCTCGAAAAGTAGTGTGAAATCAAGCTAAAAATCACAGAATTCAGAACTCGGAGTCAACGGATATTCATAAAACCGTTTACGTAAACAAACCACATTTCGCACCTAACTAGGTGAAATGAGACCTACTAGCCACGGGTTCTGAAATCAAAATCCGAAATGCGAGGATTGTAGAGCTCAAAAAGTAGTGTTAAATCAAGCTAAAAATCACCGAATTCAGAATTCGGAGTCAACGGATATTCACAAAACCGTTTACGTAAAGTAACCACATTTCGCACCTAACTAGGTGAAACGAGACCTACTTGCCACGAGTTCTGAAATCAAAATCCGAAATGCCAGGATTGTAGATCTCGAAAAGTAGTGTGAAATCAAGCTAAAAATCACCGAATTCAGAACTCGGAGTCAACGGATATTCATAAAACCGTTTACGTAAAGAAACCACATTTCGCGCCTAACTAGGTGAAACGAGACCTACTAGCCACGAGATCTGAAATCAAAATCAGAAATGCCAGAATTGTAGAGCTCGAAAAGTAGTGTGAAATCAAGCTAAAAATCACCGAATTCAAAACTCGGAGTCAACGGATATTCATAAAACCGTTTACGTAAAGAAACCCCATTTCGCGGCTAACTAGGTGAAACGAGACCTACATGCCACGAGTTCTGAAATCAAAATCCGAAATGCCAGGATTGTAGAGCTCGAAAAGTAGTGTGAAGTCAAGCTAAAAATCACCGAATTCAGAACTCGGAGTCAACGGATATTCATAAAACCGTTTACGTAAAGAAACCACATTTCGCGCCTAACTAGGTGAAACGAGACCTACAAGCCACGAGTTCTGAAATCAAAATCGGAAATGCCAGGATTGTAGATCTCGAAAAGTAGTATGAAATCAAGCTAAAAATCACCGAATTCAGAACTCGGATTCAACGGATATTCATAAAACCGTTTACGTAAAGAAACCACATTTCGCGCCTAACTATGTTAAACGAGACCTACTTGCCACGAGTTCTGAAATCAAAATCCGAAATGCCAGGATTGTAGATCTCGAAAAGTAGTGTGAAATCAAGCTAAAAATCACCGAATTCAGAACTCGGAGTCAACGGATATTCATAAAACCGTTTACGTAAAGAAACCACATTTCGCGCCTAACTATGTGAAACGAGACCTACTAGCCACGAGTTCTGAAATCAAAATCCGAAATGCCAGGATTGTAGAGCTCGAAAAGTAGTGTGAAATCAAGCTAAAAATCACCGAATTCAGAACTCGGAGTCAACGGATATTCATAAAACCGTTTACGTAAACAAACCACATTTCGCACCTAACTAGGTGAAATGAGACCTACTAGCCACGGGTTCTGAAATCAAAATCCGAAATGCGAGGATTTTAGAGCTCAAAAAGTAGTGTTAAATCAAGCTAAAAATCATCGAATTTAGAACTCGGAGTAAACGGATATTCACAAAACCGTTTACGTAAAGTAACCACATTTCGCGCCTAACTAGGTGAAACGAGACCTACCAGCCACGAGTTCTGAAATCAAAATAGGAAACTCCAGGATTGTAGAGCTCGAAAAGTAGTGTGAAATCAAGCTAAAAATCACCCAATTCAGAACTCGGAGTCAACGGATATTCATAAAACCGTTTACGTAAAGAAACCACTTTTCGCGCCTAACTAGGTGAAACGAGACCTACTAGCCACGAGTTCTGAAATCAAAATCCAAAACTCCAGGATTGTAGAGCTCGAAAATTAGTGTGAAATCAAGCTAAAAATCACCGAATTCAGAACTCGGATTCAACGGATATTCATAAAACCGTTTACGTAAAGAAACCACATTTCGCGCCTAACTATGTTAAACAAGACCTACTTGCCACGAGTTCTGAAATCAAAATCCGAAATGCCAGGATTGTAGATCTCGAAAAGTAGTGTGAAATCAAGCTAAAAATCACCGAATTCAGAACTCGGAGTCAACGGATATTCATAAAACCGTTTACGTAAAGAAACCACATTTCGCGCCTAACTATGTGAAACGAGACCTACTAGCCACGAGTTCTGAAATCAAAATCCGAAATGCCAGGATTGTAGAGCTCGAAAAGTAGTGTGAAATCAAGCTAAAAATCACCGAATTCAGAACTCGGAGTCAACGGATATTCATAAAACCGTTTACGTAAACAAACCACATTTCGCACCTAACTAGGTGAAATGAGACCTACTAGCCACGGGTTCTGAAATCAAAATCCGAAATGCGAGGATTGTAGAGCTCAAAAAGTAGTGTTAAATCAAGCTAAAAATCACCGAATTCAGAACTCGGAGTCAACGGATATTCACAAAACCGTTTACGTAAAGTAACCACATTTCGCGCCTAACTAGGTGAAACGAGACCTACAAGCCACGAGTTCTGAAATCAAAATACGAAACTCCAGGATTGTAGAGCTCGAAAAGTAGTGTGAAATCAAGCTAAAAATCACCCAATTCAGAACTCGGAGTCAACGGATATTCATAAAACCGTTTACGTAAAGAAACCACTTTTCGCGCCTAACTAGGTGAAACGAGACCTACTAGCCACGAGTTCTGAAATCAAAATCCAAAACTCCAGGATTGTAGAGCTCGAAAATTAGTGTGAAATCAAGCTAAAAATCACCGAATTCAGAACTCGGAGTCAACGGATATTCATAAAACCGTTTACGTAAAGAAACCACTTTTCGCGCCTAACTAGGTGAAACGAGACCTACAAGCCACGAGTTCTGAAATCAAAATACGAAAGCCCAGGATTGTAGAGCTCGAAAAGTAGTGTGAAATCAAGCTAAAAATCACCGAATTCAGAACTCGGAGTCAACGAATATTCATAAAACCGTTTAAGTAAAGTAACCACATTTCGCGCCTAACTAGGTGAAACGAGACCTACTAGCCACGAGTTATGAAATCAAAATCCGAAACTCTAGGATTGTAGAGCTACAAAAGTAGTGTGAAATCAAGCTAAAAATCACCGAATTCAGAACTCGAAGTCAACGGATATTCATAAAACCGTTTACGTAAAGAAACCACATTTCGCGGCTAACTAGGTGAAACGTCACTTACTAGCCACGAGTTCTGAAATCAAAATCCGAAATGCCAGGATTGTAGAGCTCGAAAAGTAGTGTGAAATCAAGCTAAAAATCACCGAATTCAGAACTCGGAGTCAACGGATATTCATAAAACCGTTTACGTAAAGAAACCACATTTCGCGCCTAACTAGGTGAAACGAGACCTACAAGCCACGAGTTCTGAAATTAAAATCCGAAATGCCAGGATTGTAGATCTCGAAAAGTAGTGTGAAATCAAGCTAAAAATCACCGAATTCAGAACTCGGAGTCAACGGATATTCATAAAACCGTTTACGTAAAGAAACCACATTTCGCGCCTAACTATGTGAAACGAGACCTACTTGCCACGAGTTCTGAAATCAAAATCCGAAATGCCAGGATTGTAGATCTCGAAAAGTAGTGTGAAATCAAGCTAAAAATCACCGAATTCAGAACTCGGAGTCAACGGATATTCATAAAACCGTTTACGTAAAGAAACCACATTTTGCGCCTAACTATGTGAAACGAGACCTACTAGCCACGAGTTCTGAAATCAAAATCCGAAATGCCAGGATTGTAGAGCTCGAAGATTAGTGTGAAATCAAGCTAAAAATCACCGAATTCAGAACTCGGAGTCAAACAATATTCATAAAACCGTTTAAGTAAAGTAACCACATTTTGCGCCTAACTAGGTGAAACGAGACCTACTAGCCACGAGTTATGAAATCAAAATCCGAAACTCTAGGATTGTAGAGCTACAAAAGTAGTGTGAAATCAAGCTAAAAATCACCGAATTCAGAACTCGAAGTCAACGGATATTCATAAAACCGTTTACGTAAAGAAACCACATTTCGCGGCTAACTAGGTGAAACGTCACTTACTAGCCACGAGTTCTGAAATCAAAATCCGAAATGCCAGGATTGTAGAGCTCGAAAAGTAGTGTGAAATCAAGCTAAAAATCACCGAATTCAGAACTCGGAGTCAACGGATATTCATAAAACCGTTTACGTAAAGAAACCACATTTCGCGCCTAACTAGGTGAAACGAGACCTACAAGCCACGAGTTCTGAAATTAAAATCCGAAATGCCAGGATTGTAGATCTCGAAAAGTAGTGTGAAATCAAGCTAAAAATCACCGAATTCAGAACTCGGAGTCAACGGATATTCATAAAACCGTTTACGTAAAGAAACCACATTTCGCGCCTAACTATGTGAAACGAGACCTACTTGCCACGAGTTCTGAAATCAAAATCCGAAATGCCAGGATTGTAGATCTCGAAAAGTAGTGTGAAATCAAGCTAAAAATCACCGAATTCAGAACTCGGAGTCAACGGATATTCATAAAACCGTTTACGTAAAGAAACCACATTTCGCGCCTAACTATGTGAAACGAGACCTACTAGCCACGAGTTGTGAAATCAAAATCCGAAATGCCAGGATTGTAGAGCTCGAAGATTAGTGTGAAATCAAGCTAAAAATCACCGAATTCAGAACTCGGAGTCAACGGATATTCATAAAACCGTTTACGTAAACAAACAACATTTCGCGCCTAACTAGGTGAAATGAGACCTACTAGCCACGGGTTCTGAAATCAAAATCCGAAATGCGAGGATTGTAGAGCTCAAAAAGTAGTGTTAAATCAAGCCAAAAATCACCGAATTCAGAACTCGGAGTCAACGGATATTCACAAAACCGTTTACGTAAAGTAACCACATTTCGCGCCTAACTAGGTGAAACGAGACCTACTAGCCACGAGTTCTGAAATAAAAATCCAAAACACCAGGATTGTAGAGATCGAAAAGTAGTGTTAAATCAAGCTAAAAATCACCGAATTCAGAACTCGGAGTCAACGGATATTAATAAAACCGTTTACGTAAAGTAACCACATTTCGCGCCAAACTATGTGAAACGAGACCTACTAGCCACGAGTTATGAAATAAAAATCCGAAACTCCAAGATTTTAGATCTCGAAAAGTAGTGTGAAATCAAGCTAAAAATCACCGAATTCAGAACTCGGAGTCAACGGATATTCACAAAACCGTTTACGTAAAGAAACCACATTTCGCGCCTAACTAGGTGAAACGAGACCTACAAGCCACGAGTTCTGAAATCAAAATCCGAAATGCCAGGATTGTAGATCTCGAAAAGTAGTATGAAATCAAGCTAAAAATCACCGAATTCAGAGCTCGGATTCAACGGATATTCATAAAACCGTTTACGTAAAGAAACCACATTTCGCGCCTAACTATGTGAAACGAGACCTACTTGGCACGAGTTCTGAAATCAAAATCCGAAATGCCAGGATTGTAGATCTCGAAAAGTAGTGTGAAATCAAGCTAAAAATCACCGAATTCAGAACTCGGAGTCAACGGATATTCATAAAACCGTTTACGTAAAGAAACCACATTTCGCGCCTAACTAGGTGAAACGAGACCTACAAGCCACGAGTTCTGAAATTAAAATCCGAAATGCCAGGATTGTAGATCTCAAA
Organism: Euonymus europaeus; assembly: GCA_963580455.1. Lineage (NCBI taxonomy): Eukaryota > Viridiplantae > Streptophyta > Magnoliopsida > Celastrales > Celastraceae > Euonymus > Euonymus europaeus. Next base: position 26,372,202 of record OY756966.1, on the reverse strand, counting down.
AAGTAGTGTGAAATCAAGCTAAAAATCACCGAATTCAGAACTCGGAGTCAACGGATATTCATAAAACCGTTTACGTAAAGAAACCACATTTCGCGCCTAACTATGTGAAACGAGACCTACTTGCCACGAGTTCTGAAATCAAAATCCGAAATGCCAGGATTGTAGATCTCGAAAAGTAGTGTGAAATCAAGCTAAAAATCACCGAATTCAGAACTCGGAGTCAACGGATATTCATAAAACCGTTTACGTAAAGAAACCACATTTCGCGCCTAACTATGTGAAACGAGACCTACTAGCCACGAGTTCTGAAATCAAAATCCGAAATGCCAGGATTGTAGAGCTCGAAAATTAGTGTGAAATCAAGCTAAAAATCACCGAATTCAGAACTCGGAGTCAACGGATATTCATAAAACCGTTTCGTAAACAAACAACATTTCGCGCCTAACTAGGTGAAATGAGACCTACTAGCCACGGGTTCTGAAATCAAAATCCGAAATGCGAGGATTGTAGAGCTCAAAAAGTAGTGTTAAATCAAGCCAAAAATCACCGAATTCAGAACTCGGAGTCAACGGATATTCACAAAACCGTTTACGTAAAGTAACCACATTTCGCGCCCAACTAGGTGAAACGAGACCTACTAGCCACGAGTTCTGAAATAAAAATCCAAAACACCAGGATTGTAGAGCTCGAAAAGTTGTGTGAAATCAAGCTAAAAATCACCGAATTCAGAACTCGGAGTCAACGGATATTCATAAAACCGTTTACGTAAAGAAACCCCATTTCGCGGCTAACTAGGTGAAACGAGACCTACATGCCACGAGTTCTGAAATCAAAATCCGAAATGCCAGGATTGTAGAGCTCGAAAAGTAGTGTGAAGTCAAGCTAAAAATCACCGAATTCAGAACTCGGAGTCAACGGATATTCATAAAACCGTTTACGTAAAGAAACCACATTTCGCGCCTAACTAGGTGAAACGAGACCTACAAGCCACGAGTTCTGAAATCAAAATCCGAAATGCCAGGATTGTAGATCTCGAAAAGTAGTATGAAATCAAGCTAAAAATCACCGAATTCAGAACTCGGATTCAACGGATATTCATAAAACCGTTTACGTAAAGAAACCACATTTCGCGCCTAACTATGTGAAACGAGACCTACTTGCCACGAGTTCTGAAATCAAAATCCGAAATGCCGGGATTGTAGATCTCGAAAAGTAGTGTGAAATCAAGCTAAAAATCACCGAATTCAGAACTCGGAGTCAACGGATATTCATAAAACCGTTTACGTAAAGAAACCACATTTCGCGCCAAACTATGTGAAACGAGACCTACTAGCCACGAGATCTGAAATCAAAATCAGAAATGCCAGGATTGTAGAGCTCGAAAAGTAGTGTGAAATCAAGCTAAAAATCACCGAATTCAGAACTCGGAGTCAACGGATATTCATAAAACCGTTTACGTAAAGAAACCCCATTTCGCGGCTAACTAGGTGAAACGAGACCTACATGCCACGAGTTCTGAAATCAAAATCCGAAATGCCAGGATTGTAGAGCTCGAAAAGTAGTGTGAAGTCAAGCTAAAAATCACCGAATTCAGAACTCGGAGTCAACGGATATTCATAAAACCGTTTACGTAAAGAAACCACATTTCGCGCCTAACTAGGTGAAACGAGACCTACAAGCCACGAGTTCTGAAATCAAAATCCGAAATGCCAGGATTGTAGATCTCGAAAAGTAGTATGAAATCAAGCTAAAAATCACCGAATTCAGAACTCGGATTCAACGGATATTCATAAAACCGTTTACGTAAAGAAACCACATTTCGCGCCTAACTATGTGAAACGAGACCTACTTGCCACGAGTTCTGAAATCAAAATCCGAAATGCCAGGATTGTAGATCTCGAAAAGTAGTGTGAAATCAAGCTAAAAATCACCGAATTCAGAACTCGGAGTCAACGGATATTCATAAAACCGTTTACGTAAAGAAACCACATTTCGCGCCTAACTATGTGAAACGAGACCTACTAGCCACGAGTTCTGAAATCAAAATCCGAAATGCCAGGATTGTAGAGCTCGAAAAGTAGTGTGAAATCAAGCTAAAAATCACCGAATTCAGAACTCGGAGTCAACGGATATTCATAAAACCGTTTACGTAAACAAACCACATTTCGCACCTAACTAGGTGAAATGAGACCTACTAGCCACGGGTTCTGAAATAAAAATCCGAAATGCGAGGATTGTAGAGCTCAAAAAGTAGTGTTAAATCAAGCTAAAAATCACCGAATTCAGAACTCGGAGTCAACGGATATTCACAAAACCGTTTACGTAAAGTAACCACATTTCGCGCCTAACTAGGTGAAACGAGACCTACTAGCCACGAGTTCTGAAATCAAAATACGAAAGCCCAGGATTGTAGAGCTCGAAAAGTAGTGTGAAATCAAGCTAAAAATCACCCAATTCAGAACTCGGAGTCGATGGATATTCATAAAACCGTTTACGTAAAGAAACCCCTTTTCGCGCCTAACTAGGTGAAACGAGACCTACTAGCCACGAGTTCTGAAATCAAAATCCAAAACTCCAGGATTGTAGAGCTCGAAAATTAGTGTGAAATCAAGCTAAAAATCACCCAATTCAGAACTCGGAGTCAACGGATATTCATAAAACCGTTTACGTAAAGAAACCACTTTTCGCGCCTAACTAGGTGAAACGAGACCTACAAGCCACGAGTTCTGAAATCAAAATACGAAAGCCCAGGATTGTAGAGCTCGAAAAGTAGTGTGAAATCAAGCTAAAAATCACCGAATTCAGAACTCGGAGTCAACGAATATTCATAAAACCGTTTAAGTAAAGTAACCACATTTCGCGCCTAACTAGGTGAAACGAGACCTACTAGCCACGTGTTATGAAATCAAAATCCGAAACTCTAGGATTGTAGAGCTACAAAAGTAGTGTGAAATCAAGCTAAAAATCACCGAATTCAGAACTCGAAGTCAACGGATATTCATAAAACCGTTTACGTAAAGAAACCACATTTCGCGGCTAACTAGGTGAAACGTCACTTACTAGCCACGAGTTCTGAAATCAAAATCCGAAATGCCAGGATTGTAGAGCTCGAAAAGTAGTGTGAAATCAAGCTAAAAATCACCGAATTCAGAACTCGGAGTCAACGGATATTCATAAAACCGTTTGCGTAAAGAAACCACATTTCGCGCCTAACTAGGTGAAACGAGACCTACAAGCCACGAGTTCTGAAATTAAAATCCGAAATGCCAGGATTGTAGATCTCGAAAATTAGTGTGAAATCAAGCTAAAAATCACCGAATTCAGAACTCGGAGTCAACGGATATTCATAAAACCGTTTACGTAAAGAAACCACATTTCGCGCCTAACTATGTGAAACGAGACCTACTTGCCACGAGTTCTGAAATCAAAATCCGAAATGCCAGGATTGTAGATCTCGAAAAGTAGTGTGAAATCAAGCTAAAAATCACCGAATTCAGAACTCGGAGTCAACGGATATTCATAAAACCGTTTACGTAAACAAACCACATTTCGCACCTAACTAGGTGAAATGAGACCTACTAGCCACGGGTTCTGAAATCAAAATCCGAAATGCGAGGATTGTAGAGCTCAAAAAGTAGTGTTAAATCAAGCTAAAAATCACCGAATTCAGAACTCGGAGTCAACGGATATTCACAAAACCGTTTACGTAAAGTAACCACATTTCGCGCCTAACTAGGTGAAACGAGACCTACTAGCCACGAGTTCTGAAATCAAAATACGAAAGCCCAGGATTGTAGAGCTCGAAAAGTAGTGTGAAATCAAGCTAAAAATCACCCAATTCAGAACTCGGAGTCGACGGATATTCATAAAACCGTTTACGTAAAGAAACCACTTTTCGCGCCTAACTAGGTGAAACGAGACCTACTAGCCACGAGTTCTGAAATCAAAATCCAAAACTCCAGGATTGTAGAGCTCGAAAATTAGTGTGAAATCAAGCTAAAAATCACCCAATTCAGAACTCGGAGTCAACGGATATTCATAAAACCGTTTACGTAAAGAAACCACTTTTCGCGCCTAACTAGGTGAAACGAGACCTACAAGCCACGAGTTCTGAAATCAAAATACGAAAGCCCAGGATTGTAGAGCTCGAAAAGTAGTGTGAAATCAAGCTAAAAATCACGGAATTCAGAACTCGGAGTCAACGAATATTCATAAAACCGTTTAAGTAAAGTAACCACATTTCGCGCCTAACTAGGTGAAACGAGACCTACTAGCCACGTGTTATGAAATCAAAATCCGAAACTCTAGGATTGTAGAGCTACAAAAGTAGTGTGAAATCAAGCTAAAAATCACCGAATTCAGAACTCGAAGTCAACGGATATTCATAAAACCGTTTACGTAAAGAAACCACATTTCGCGGCTAACTAGGTGAAACGTCACTTACTAGCCACGAGTTCTGAAATCAAAATCCGAAATGCCAGGATTGTAGAGCTCGAAAAGTAGTGTGAAATCAAGCTAAAAATCACCGAATTCAGAACTCGGAGTCAACGGATATTCATAAAACCGTTTGCGTAAAGAAACCACATTTCGCGCCTAACTAGGTGAAACGAGACCTACAAGCCACGAGTTCTGAAATTAAAATCAGAAATGCCAGGATTGTAGAGCTCGAAAAGTAGTGTGAAATCAAGCTAAAAATCACCGAATTCAGAACTCGGAGTCAACGGATATTCATAAAACCGTTTACGTAAAGAAACCACATTTCGCGCCTAACTATGTGAAACGAGACCTACTAGCCACGAGTTCTGAAATCAAAATCCGAAATGCCAGGATTGTAGAGCTCGAAAATTAGTGTGAAATCAAGCTAAAAATCACCGAATTCAGAACTCGGACTCAACGGATATTCATAAAACCGTTTACGTAAACAAACAACATTTCGCACCTAACTAGGTGAAATGAGACCTACTAGCCACGGGTTCTGAAATCAAAATCCGAAATGCGAGGATTGTAGAGCTCAAAAAGTAGTGTTAAATCAAGCCAAAAATCACCGAATTCAGAACTCGGAGTCAACGGATATTCACAAAACCGTTTACGTAAAGTGACCATATTTCGCGCCTAACTAGGTGAAACGAGACCTACTAGCCACGAGTTCTGAAATAAAAATCCAAAACACCAGGATTGTAGAGATCGAAAAGTAGTGTTAAATCAAGCTAAAAATCACCGAATTTAGAACTCGGAGTCAACGGATATTAATAAAACCGTTTACGTAAAGTAACCACATTTCGCGCCTAACTATGTGAAACGAGACCTACTAGCCACGAGTTATGAAATCAAAATCCGAAACTCCAAGATTTTAGATCTCGAAAAGTAGTGTGAAATCAAGCTAAAAATCACCGAATTCAGAACTCGGAGTCAACGGATATTCACAAAACCGTTTACGTAAAGAAACCACATTTCGCGCCTAACTAGGTGAAACGAGACCTATTAGCCACGAGTTCTGAAATCAAAATCCGAAATGCCAGGATTGTAGAGCTCGAAAAGTAGTGTGAAATCAAGCTAAAAATCACCGAATTCAGAACTCGGAGTGAACGGATATTCATAAAACCGCTTACGTAAAGAAACCACATTTCGCGCCTAACTAGGCGAAACGAGACCTACTAGCCACGAGTTCTGAAATCAAAATCCGAAATGCCAGGATTGTAGAGCTCGAAAAGTAGTGTGAAATCAAGCTAAAAATCACCGAATTCAGAACTCGGAGTCAACGGATATTCATAAAACCGTTACGTAAAGAAACCACATTTCGCGCCTAACTAGGTGAAACGAGACCTACAAGCCACGAGTTCTGAAATAAAAATCCGAAACGCCAGGATTATAGATCTCGAAAATTAGTGTGAAATCAAGCTAAAAATCACCGAATTCAGAACTCGGAGTCAACGGATATTCATAAAACCGTTTTGTAAAGAAACCACATTTCGCGCCTAACTATGTGAAACGAGACCTACTAACCACGAGTTTTGAAATCAAAATCCGAAACGCCAGGATTTTAGATCGCGAAAAGTAGTGTGAAATCAAGCTAAAAATCATCGAATTTAGAACTCGGAGTCAACGGATATTCATAAAACCGTTTACGTAAAGAAACCACATTTCGCGCCTAACTATGTGAAACGAGACCTACTAGCCACGAGTTTTGAAATCAAAATCCGAAACACCAGGATTGTAGAGCTCGAAAAGTAGTCTGAAATCAAGCTAAAAATCACCGAATTCAGAACTCGGAGTCAACGGATATTCATAAAGCCGTTTACGTAAACAAACCACATTTCGCGCCTAACTAGGTGAAACGAGACCTACTAGCCACGAGTTCTGAAATCAAAATCCGAAGTGCGAGGATTGTAGAGCTCGAAAAGTAGTGTGAAATCATGCTAAAAATCACCGAAGTCAGAACTCGGAGTCAACGGATATTCATAAAACCGTTTACGTAAAGAAACCACATTTAGCGCCCAACTAGGTGAAACGAGACCTACTAGCCACGGGTTCTGAAATAAAAATCCGAAATGCCAGGATTGTAGAGCTCGAAAAGTAGTGTGAAATCAAGCTAAAAATCACCGAATTCAGAACTCGGAGTCAACGGATATTCATAAAACCGTTACGTAAAGAAACCACATTTCGCGCCTAACTAGGTGAAACGAGACCTACAAGCCACGAGTTCTGAAATAAAAATCCGAAACGCCAGGATTATAGATCTCGAAAATTAGTGTGAAATCAAGCTAAAAATCACCGAATTCAGAACTCGGAGTCAACGGATATTCATAAAACCGTTTTGTAAAGAAACCACATTTCGCGCCTAACTATGTGAAACGAGACCTACTAACCACGAGTTTTGAAATCAAAATCCGAAACGCCAGGATTTTAGATCGCGAAAAGTAGTGTGAAATCAAGCTAAAAATCATCGAATTTAGAACTCGGAGTCAACGGATATTCATAAAACCGTTTACGTAAAGAAACCACATTTCGCGCCTAACTATGTGAAACGAGACCTACTAGCCACGAGTTTTGAAATCAAAATCCGAAACACCAGGATTGTAGAGCTCGAAAAGTAGTCTGAAATCAAGCTAAAAATCACCGAATTCAGAACTCGGAGTCAACGGATATTCATAAAACCGTTTACGTAAACAAACCACATTTCGCGCCTAACTAGGTGAAACGAGACCTACTAGCCACGAGTTCTGAAATCAAAATCCGAAGTGCGAGGATTGTAGAGCTCGAAAAGTAGTGTGAAATCATGCTAAAAATCACCGAAGTCAGAACTCGGAGTCAACGGATATTCATAAAACCGTTTACGTAAAGAAACCACATTTAGCGCCCAACTAGGTGAAACGAGACCTACTAGCCACGGGTTCTGAAATAAAAATCCGAAATGCCAGGATTGTAGAGCTCGAAAAGTAGTGTTAAATAAAGCTAAAAATCACCAAATTCAGAACTCGGAGTCAACGGATATTCACAAAACCGTTTACATAAAGTAACCACATTTCGCGCCTAACTAGGTGAAACGAGACCTACTAACCACGAGTTATGAAATCAAAATCCGAAATGCCAGGATTGTAGATCTCGAAAAATAGTGTTAAATCAAGCTAAAAATCACCGAATTTAGAACTCAGAGTCAACGGATATTCACAAAACCGTTTACGTAAAGTAACCACATTTCGCGCCTAACTAGGTGAAACGAGACCTACTAGCCACGAGTTATGAAATAAAAATCCGAAACGCCATGATTGTAGAGCTCGAAAAGTAGTGTGAAATCAAGCTAAAAATCACCGAATTCAGAACTCGGAGTCAAAGGATATTCATAAAACCGTTTACGTAAACAAACCACATTTCGCGGCTAACTAGGTGAAACGAGACCTACTTGCCACGAGTTCTGAAATCAAAATCCGAAGTGCCAGGATTGTAGAGCTCGAAAAGTAGTGTGAAATCAAGCTAAAAATCACCGAAGTCAGAACTCGGAGTCAACGGATATTCATAAAACCGTTTACGTAAAGAAACCACATTTCCCGCCTAACTAGGTGAAACGAGACCTACAAGCCACGAGTTCTGAAATAAATATCCGAAATGCGAGGATTGTAGAGCTCGAAAAGTAGTGTTAAATCAAGCAAAAAATCGCCGAATTCAGAACTCGGAGTCAACGGATATTCATAAAACCGTTTACGTAAAGAAACCACATTTCGCGCCTAACTAGGTGAAACGAGACCTACTAGCCACGAGTTCTGAAATCAAAATCCGAAATGCCAGGATTGTAGAGCTCAAAAATGAGTGTTAAATCAAGCCAAAAAACACCTAATTCAGAACTCGGAGTCAACGGATATTCATAAAACCGTTTACGCAAAGAAACCACATTTCGCGCCCAACTAGGTGTAACGAGACCTACTAGCCACGAGTTCTGAAATAAAAATCCGAAATGCCAGGATTGTAGAGCCCGAAAAGTAGTGTTAAATAAAGCTAAAAATCACCAAATTCAGAACTCGGAGTCAACGGATATTCACAAAACTGTTTACGTAAAGTAACCACATTTCGCGCCTAACTAGGTGAAACGAGACCTACTAGCCACGAGTTCTGAAATAAAAATCCGAAACACCAGGATTGTAGAGCTCGAAAAGTAGTGTTAACTCAAGCTAAAAATAACAGGAATTCAGAACTCGGAGTCAACGGATATTCACAAAACCGTTTACGTAAAGTAACCACATTTCGCGCCTAACTAGGTGAAACGAGACCTACTAGCCACGAGTTATGAAATCAAAATCCGAAACTCCAGGATTGTAGAGCTCGAAAAGTAGTGGGAAATCAAGCTAAAAATCACCGAATTCAGAACTCGGAGTCAATGGACATTCATAAAACCGTTTACGTAAAGAAACCACATTTGGCGCCTAACTAGGTGAAACGAGACCTACTAGCCACGAGTTCTGAAATCAAATTCCGATACGCCAGGATTGTAGAGCTCGAAAAGTAGTGTGAAATCAAGCTAAAAATCACCGAAGTCAGAAATCGGAGTCAACGGATATTCATAAAACCGTTTACGTAAAGAAACCATATTTCGCGCCTAACTAGGTGAAACGAGACCTACTACCCACAAGTTCTAAAATCAAAATCCGAAATGCCAGGATTGAAGAGCTCAAAAATTAGTGTTAAATCAAGCCAAAAATCACCGAATTCAGAACTCGGAGTCAACGGATATTCATAAAACCGTTTACGTAAAGAAACCACATTTCGTGGCTAACTAGGTGAAACGAGACCTACTAGCCATGAGTTCTGAAATCAAAATCCGAATCGCCAGGATTGTAGATCTCGAAAAGTAGTGTGAAATCAAGTTAAATATCACCGAATTCAGAACTCGGAGTCAACGGATATTCATAAAACCGTTTACGTAAACAAACCACATTTCGCGCCTAACTAGGTGAAACGAGACCTACTAGCCACGAGTTCTGAAATCAAAATCCGAAATGCCAGGATTGTAGAGCTCAAAAAGTAGTGTGAAATCAAGCTAAAAATCACCGAATTCAGAACTCGGAGTCAACGGATATTCATAAAACCGTTTACGTAAACAAACCACATTTCGCGCCTAACTAGGTGAAACGAGACCTACTAGCCACGAGTTCTGAAATCAAAATCCGAAATGCGAGGATTGTAGAGCTCGAAAAGTAGTGTGAAATCATGCTAAAAATCACCGAAGTCAGAACTCGGAGTCAACGGATATTCATAAAACCGTTTACGTAAAGAAACCACATTTCGCGGCTAACTAGGTGAAACGAGACCTACTAGCCATGAGTTCTGAATTCAAAATCCGAAATGCAAGGATTGTAGAGCTCGAAAAGTAGTGTGAAATCAAGCTAAAAATCACCGAATTCAGAACTCGGAGTCAGCGGATATTCATAAAACCGTTTACGTAAACAAACCACATTTCGTGCCTAACTAGGTGAAACGAGACCTACTAGCCACGAGTTCTGAAATCAAAATCCGAAATGCGAGGATTGTAGAGCTCGAAAATTAGTGTGAAATCAAGCTAAAAATCACCGAATTCAGAACTAGGAGTCAACGGATGTTCATAAAACCGTTTACGTAAAGAAACCACATTTCGCGCCCAACTAGGTGAAACGAGACCTACTAGCCACGAGTTTTGAAATAAAAATCCGAAATGCCAGGATTGTAGAGCTCGAAAAGTAGTGTGAAATCATGCTAAAAATCATCGAAGTCAGAACTCGGAGTCAACGGATATTCATAAAACCGTTTACGTAAAGAAACCACATTTCGCGGCCAACTAGGTGAAACGAGACCTACTAGCCAGAAGTTCTGAAATCAAAATCCGAAACCCCAGGATTGTAGAGCTCAAAAAATAGTGTGAAATCAAGCTAAAAATCACCGAATTCAGAACTCGGAGTCAACGGATATTCATAAAACCGTTTACGTAAAGAAACCACATTTTGCGCCCAACTAGGTGAAACGAGACCTACTAGCCACGAGTTCTGAAATAAAAATCCGAAATGCCAGGATTGTAGAGCTCGAAAAGTAGTGTTAAATCAAGCTAAAAATAACCGAATTCAGAACTCGGAGTCAACGGATATTCACAAAACCGTTTACGTAAACAAACCACATTTCGCGGCTAACTAGGTGAAACGAGACCTACTAGCCACGAGTTCTGAAATCAAAATCCGAAGTGCGAGGATTGTAGAGCTCGAAAAGTAGTGTGAAATCATGCTAAAAATCACCGAAGTCAGAACTCGGAGTCAACGGATATTCATAAAACCGTTTACGTAAAGAAACCACATTTAGCGCCCAACTAGGTGAAACGAGACCTACTAGCCACGGGTTCTGAAATAAAAATCCGAAATGCCAGGATTGTAGAGCTCGAAAAGTAGTGTTAAATAAAGCTAAAAATCACCAAATTCAGAACTCGGAGTCAACGGATATTCACAAAACCGTTTACATAAAGTAACCACATTTCGCGCCTAACTAGGTGAAACTCAGACCTACTAACCACGAGTTATGAAATCAAAATCCGAAATGCCAGGATTGTAGATCTCGAAAAATAGTGTTAAATCAAGCTAAAAATCACCGAATTTAGAACTCAGAGTCAACGGATATTCACAAAACCGTTTACGTAAAGTAACCACATTTCGCGCCTAACTAGGTGAAACGAGACCTACTAGCCACGAGTTATGAAATAAAAATCCGAAACGCCATGATTGTAGAGCTCGAAAAGTAGTGTGAAATCAAGCTAAAAATCACCGAATTCAGAACTCGGAGTCAAAGGATATTCATAAAACCGTTTACGTAAACAAACCACATTTCGCGGCTAACTAGGTGAAACGAGACCTACTTGCCACGAGTTCTGAAATCAAAATCCGAAGTGCCAGGATTGTAGAGCTCGAAAAGTAGTGTGAAATCAAGCTAAAAATCACCGAAGTCAGAACTCGGAGTCAACGGATATTCATAAAACCGTTTACGTAAAGAAACCACATTTCCCGCCTAACTAGGTGAAACGAGACCTACAAGCCACGAGTTCTGAAATAAATATCCGAAATGCGAGGATTGTAGAGCTCGAAAAGTAGTGTTAAATCAAGCAAAAAATCGCCGAATTCAGAACTCGGAGTCAACGGATATTCATAAAACCGTTTACGTAAAGAAACCACATTTCGCGCCTAACTAGGTGAAACGAGACCTACTAGCCACGAGTTCTGAAATCAAAATCCGAAATGCCAGGATTGTAGAGCTCAAAAATGAGTGTTAAATCAAGCCAAAAAACACCTAATTCAGAACTCGGAGTCAACGGATATTCATAAAACCGTTTACGCAAAGAAACCACATTTCGCGCCCAACTAGGTGTAACGAGACCTACTAGCCACGAGTTCTGAAATAAAAATCCGAAATGCCAGGATTGTAGAGCCCGAAAAGTAGTGTTAAATAAAGCTAAAAATCACCAAATTCAGAACTCGGAGTCAACGGATATTCACAAAACTGTTTACGTAAAGTAACCACATTTAGCGCCTAACTAGGTGAAACGAGACCTACTAGCCACGAGTTCTGAAATAAAAATCCGAAACACCAGGATTGTAGAGCTCGAAAAGTAGTGTTAACTCAAGCTAAAAATAACAGGAATTCAGAACTCGGAGTCAACGGATATTCACAAAACCGTTTACGTAAAGTAACCACATTTCGCGCCTAACTAGGTGAAACGAGACCTACTAGCCACGAGTTATGAAATCAAAATCCGAAACTCCAGGATTGTAGAGCTCGAAAAGTAGTGGGAAATCAAGCTAAAAATCACCGAATTCAGAACTCGGAGTCAATGGACATTCATAAAACCGTTTACATAAAGAAACCACATTTGGCGCCTAACTAGGTGAAACGAGACCTACTAGCCACGAGTTCTGAAATCAAATTCCGATACGCCAGGATTGTAGAGCTCGAAAAGTAGTGTGAAATCAAGCTAAAAATCACCGAAGTCAGAAATCGGAGTCAACGGATATTCATAAAACCGTTTACGTAAAGAAACCATATTTCGCGCCTAACTAGGTGAAACGAGACCTACTACCCACAAGTTCTAAAATCAAAATCCGAAATGCCAGGATTGAAGAGCTCAAAAATTAGTGTTAAATCAAGCCAAAAATCACCGAATTCAGAACTCGGAGTCAACGGATATTCATAAAACCGTTTACGTAAAGAAACCACATTTCGTGGCTAACTAGGTGAAACGAGACCTACTAGCCATGAGTTCTGAAATCAAAATCCGAATCGCCAGGATTGTAGATCTCGAAAAGTAGTGTGAAATCAAGTTAAATATCACCGAATTCAGAACTCGGAGTCAACGGATATTCATAAAACCGTTTACGTAAACAAACCACATTTCGCGCCTAACTAGGTGAAACGAGACCTACTAGCCACGAGTTTTGAAATCAAAATCCGAAATGCCAGGATTGTAGAGCTCAAAAAGTAGTGTGAAATCAAGCTAAAAATCACCGAATTCAGAACTCGGAGTCAACGGATATTCATAAAACCGTTTACGTAAACAAACCACATTTCGCGCCTAACTAGGTGAAACGAGACCTACTAGCCACGAGTTCTGAAATCAAAATCCGAAATGCGAGGATTGTAGAGCTCGAAAAGTAGTGTGAAATCATGCTAAAAATCACCGAAGTCAGAACTCGGAGTCAACGGATATTCACAAAACCGTTTACGTAAAGTAACCACATTTCGCGCCTAACTAGGTGAAACGAGACCTACTAGCCACGAGTTATGAAATCAAAATCCGAAACTCCAGGATTGTAGAGCTCGAAAAGTAGTGGGAAATCAAGCTAAAAATCACCGAATTCAGAACTCGGAGTCAATGGACATTCATAAAACCGTTTACATAAAGAAACCACATTTGGCGCCTAACTAGGTGAAACGAGACCTACTAGCCACGAGTTCTGAAATCAAATTCCGATACGCCAGGATTGTAGAGCTCGAAAAGTAGTGTGAAATCAAGCTAAAAATCACCGAAGTCAGAAATCGGAGTCAACGGATATTCATAAAACCGTTTACGTAAAGAAACCATATTTCGCGCCTAACTAGGTGAAACGAGACCTACTACCCACAAGTTCTAAAATCAAAATCCGAAATGCCAGGATTGAAGAGCTCAAAAATTAGTGTTAAATCAAGCCAAAAATCACCGAATTCAGAACTCGGAGTCAACGGATATTCATAAAACCGTTTACGTAAAGAAACCACATTTCGTGGCTAACTAGGTGAAACGAGACCTACTAGCCATGAGTTCTGAAATCAAAATCCGAATCGCCAGGATTGTAGATCTCGAAAAGTAGTGTGAAATCAAGTTAAATATCACCGAATTCAGAACTCGGAGTCAACGGATATTCATAAAACCGTTTACGTAAACAAACCACATTTCGCGCCTAACTAGGTGAAACGAGACCTACTAGCCACGAGTTTTGAAATCAAAATCCGAAATGCCAGGATTGTAGAGCTCAAAAAGTAGTGTGAAATCAAGCTAAAAATCACCGAATTCAGAACTCGGAGTCAACGGATATTCATAAAACCGTTTACGTAAACAAACCACATTTCGCGCCTAACTAGGTGAAACGAGACCTACTAGCCACGAGTTCTGAAATCAAAATCCGAAATGCGAGGATTGTAGAGCTCGAAAAGTAGTGTGAAATCATGCTAAAAATCACCGAAGTCAGAACTCGGAGTCAACGGATATTCATAAAACCGTTTACGTAAAGAAACCACATTTCGCGGCTAACTAGGTGAAACGAGACCTACTAGCCATGAGTTCTGAATTCAAAATCCGAAATGCAAGGATTGTAGAGCTCGAAAAGTAGTGTGAAATCAAGCTAAAAATCACCGAATTCAGAACTCGGAGTCAGCGGATATTCATAAAACCGTTTACGTAAACAAACCACATTTCGTGCCTAACTAGGTGAAACGAGACCTACTAGCCACGAGTTCTGAAATCAAAATCCGAAATGCGAGGATTGTAGAGCTCGAAAATTAGTGTGAAATCAAGCTAAAAATCACCGAATTCAGAACTAGGAGTCAACGGATGTTCATAAAACCGTTTACGTAAAGAAACCACATTTCGCGCCCAACTAGGTGAAACGAGACCTACTAGCCACGAGTTTTGAAATAAAAATCCGAAATGCCAGGATTGTAGAGCTCGAAAAGTAGTGTGAAATCATGCTAAAAATCATCGAAGTCAGAACTCGGAGTCAACGGATATTCATAAAACCGTTTACGTAAAGAAACCACATTTCGCGGCCAACTAGGTGAAACGAGACCTACTAGCCAGAAGTTCTGAAATCAAAATCCGAAACCCCAGGATTGTAGAGCTCAAAAAATAGTGTGAAATCAAGCTAAAAATCACCGAATTCAGAACTCGGAGTCAACGGATATTCATAAAACCGTTTACGTAAAGAAACCACATTTTGCGCCCAACTAGGTGAAACGAGACCTACTAGCCACGAGTTCTGAAATAAAAATCCGAAATGCCAGGATTGTAGAGCTCGAAAAGTAGTGTTAAATCAAGCTAAAAATAACCGAATTCAGAACTCGGAGTCAACGGATATTCACAAAACCGTTTACGTAAACAAACCACATTTCGCGGCTAACTAGGTGAAACGAGACCTACTAGCCACGAGTTCTGAAATCAAAATCCGAAATGCCAGGATTGTAGAGCTCGAAAAGTAGTGTGAATCAAGCTAAAAATCACCGAAGTCAGAACTCGGAGTCAACGGATATTCATAAAACCGTTTACGTAAAGAAACCACATTTCCCGCCTAACTAGGTGAAATGAGACCTACTAGCCACGAGTTCTGAAATAAAAATCCGAAATGCGAGGATTGTAGAGCTCGAAAAGTAGTGTTAAATCAAGCAAAAAATCGCCGAATTCAGAACTCGGAGTCAACGGATATTCATAAAACCGTTTACGTAAAGAAACCACATTTCGCGCCTAACTAGGTGAAACGAGACCTACTAGCCACGAGTTCTGAAATCAAAATCCGAAATGCCAGGATTGTAGAGCTCAAAAATGAGTGTTAAATCAAGACAAAAAACACCGAATTCAGAACTCGGAGTCAACGGATATTCATAAAACCGTTTACGCAAAGAAACCACATTTCGCGCCCAACTAGGTGTAACGAGACCTACTAGCCACGAGTTCTGAAATAAAAATCCGAAATGCCAGGATTGTAGAGCTCGAAAAGTAGTGTTAAATAAAGCTAAAAATCACCAAATTCAGAACTCGGAGTCAACGGATATTCACAAAACTGTTTACGTAAAGTAACCACATTTCGCACCTAACTAGGTGAAACGAGACCTACTAGCCACGAGTTCTGAAATAAAAATCCGAAACACCAGGATTGTAGAGCTCGAAAAGTAGTGTTAACTCAAGCTAAAAATAACAGGAATTCAGAACTCGGAGTCAACGGATATTCACAAAACCGTTTACGTAAAGTAACCACATTTCGCGCCTAACTTGGTGAAACGAGACCTACTAGCCACGAGTTATGAAATCAAAATCCGAAACTCCAGGATTGTAGAGCTCGAAAAGTAGTGGGAAATCAAGCTAAAAATCACCGAATTCAGAACTCGGAGTCAATGGACATTAATAAAACCGTTTACGTAAAGAAACCACATTTCGCGCCTAACTAGGTGAAACGAGACCTACTAGCCACGAGTTCTGAAATCAAATTCCGAAACGCCAGGATTGTAGAGCTCGAAAAGTAGTGTGAAATCATGCTAAAAATCACCGAAGTCAGAAATCGGAGTCAACGGATATTCATAAAACCGTTTACGTAAAGAAACCACATTTCGCGCCTAACTAGGTGAAACGAGACCTACTAGCCACGAGTTCTGAAATAAAAATCCGAAATGCGAGGATTGTAGAGCTCGAAAAGTAGTGTTAAATCAAGCTAAAAATCACTGAATTCAGAACTCGGAGTCAACGGATATTCATAAAACCGTTTACGTAAAGAAACCATATTTCGCGCCTAACTAGGTGAAACGAGAACTACTACCCACGAGTTCTGAAATCAAAATCCGAAATGCCAGGATTGTAGAGCTCAAAAATTAGTGTTAAATCAAGCCAAAAATCACCGAATTCAGAACTCGGAGTCAACGGATATTCATAAAACCGTTTACGTAAAGAAACCACATTTCGCGGCTAACTAGGTGAAACGAGACCTACTAGCCATGAGTTCTGAAATCAAAATCCGAATCGCCAGGATTGTAGAGCTCGAAAAGTAGTGTGAAATCAAGTTAAATATCACCGAATTCAGAACTCGGAGTCAACGGATATTCATAAAACCGTTTACGCAAACAAACCACATTTCGCGCCTAACTAGGTGAAATGAGACCTACTAGCCACGAGTTCTGAAATCAAAATCCGAAATGCCAGGATTGTAGAGCTCAAAAAGTAGTGTGAAATCAAGCTAAAAATCACCGAATTCAGAACTCGGAGTCAACGGATATTCATAAAACCGTTTACGTAAACAAACCACATTTCGCGCCTAACTAGGTGAAACGAGACCTACTAGCCACGAGTTCTGAAATCAAAATCCGAAATGCGAGGATTGTAGAGCTCGAAAAGTAGTGTGAAATCATGCCAAAAATCACCGAAGTCAGAACTCGGAGTCAACGGATATTCATAAAACCGTTTACGTA